>BLSH010411295.1:803130-816291 GCA_018402905.1 Glandirana rugosa | reverse complement strand
AAAAAAAAAAAATAAATAAAAACCCCAGAAATGAATTCTCACCATCCGTAAACGCGACCACTTTTGCGCAAACCAATCAATAAACGCCGATTGCGATTTTTTTTATCGCAAATATGAGGAAGAATATAAATCGGCCAAAAACGGTGAAAAAAAATGTTTTTTTATATTTTTTTTTTGGATTTGTATTTTAGCAAAAAGTAAGAAATTTGGGTTTTTTTGCAAAATTGTCGCTCTTCTTTTGTTTATAGCGGCGATCAGAAATGACGCAGAGGTGATCAAATACCACCAAAAGAAAGCTCTATTTGTGGGAAAAAAAGGACGCAAATTTCGTTTGGGTACAATGTCGCACGACCGCGCAATTTTCAGTTAAAGCGACGCAGTGCCGAATCGCAAAAAGGGCTCCGGTCGTAAAGCTGGAAATCCTTCCGGGGCTGAAGTGGTTAAAGAGGTATTTTTGTCTTAAATGTTGAATTTTGCCTGGAACACCGCTTTAAGTGGAAGTATCGGGGTATAGTATAGTTTTTAGAGCAGATGGCCGGCTATCCATTTGGGAGCCGCTCGGTCGTTATCCCAGGCAGCGGGAGGGGATACCGCCACCGTCCCACCGGGAGACCGGAGCTCCGATCTAACGCTTCCGGCTGCTGCATGGAGTTCCTGCGGAAGGCGGAATCAGCTTCGATCAGAACTCCTTCGTACATTTCCGGAAGCAACGTTACAACGTCACTTCTGGTTTACTCTGCGGCTAACGGCGCCGGTTTTAAAAAAAATTACAGTATTCAGAATCGCCGTTTTTGGTGATCTGAATACTGTGAAGTGTAAAGGAGGTGTGGGGGGGGGGTCTTTTAGACCCCCCATCCTTCCATAAAGAGTATCTGTCACCATATATTACTATCACAAGGGATGGTTACATTACTTGTGATAGCAATAAAAGTGATCAGATTTTTTTTTTTTTTAAAGGAACAGTGTTAAGATGAAAAATATAATAAAATAATAAAAAAAAATGTAAAGCACCACCATCCCCGCAAGCTCGTGCAGCAAAGAAAACGCATACGTAAGTCACGCCCGCATATGGAAACGGTGTTCAAACCACACATGTGAGGTCTCGCCGCAATCGCCAGAGTGTGAGCAGTAATTCTAGCAAAAGACCTCCTCTGCACCTCTAACCTGGTAACCGTTAAAAATTTTTAAAGCGTTGCCTATGGAGATTTTTAAGTAACGGGGTTTGTCACCATTCCGCGAGTGTGCGCATTTTTCAACCGTGTCATGTATGGTATCTATTTACTCGGCGTAACATCCTCTTTCACAATATACAAACAATTGGGCTAACTTTACTGTTGTCTTATTTTTTAACTCAAAAAAGTGATTTTTTTTCCAAAAAAAAAAAAGCACTTCAAAGACCGCTGCGCAAATATCGTGTGACAAAAAGTATTGCAATGATTGCCATTTTATTCTCTAGGGTGTTTCAAAAAAATATATAATGTTTGGGCTTCTTCGTTATTTTTTTTTCCCCTACACTAACCTGTCTGCACTAACTGACAGATTTCTAACTATTTTCTAGTTAGCTATCTATTTCCTTTTCTTCTTTTAACATATTTAAAAAATCTAAACTGCCTGTCTTCAGGAACCTACACTATCTCTCTAACACCGCCGCCGACACAGTATCATAGAGCCGCTGTACAAGCGGCTTTCTATAGTGTGGGGCGTGGATTGAGACTGCTGTGCAGTGATTGGCTAAGGGCAGGATGCTTTTAGCCAATCAAAGCTCTCACAGCATGCCGCCCGCTGATTGGCCAAAGCATGCAGTTCATGTGCATGCTTTGACCAATCAGCGGGCGGTATTCCGCCACCATTTTAAAACATTATGGGGTGCGCGAAGTTGCCGCGAACGCCCCATAATGTTCGGGGAAACCCGAACCAGCGAACAGGGGATGTTCGGATCGAACATACGTTCGATCCAAACACGAACATACGTTCGATCCAAACACGAACCCCATCCCTAGTGATCACTTAAAATCTCTTGAAATTCTGAGATCAAATTAAATATAAGCATACTGTGGGCGAGATTTACTAAAACTGGTGCACACACAATCTGGTGCAGCTGCGCATAGTAATCAATCGATTTCTAGGATATATTGTTAAAGCTTAAAGTGATACTAAAGTATCGTTTTTTTGTTTTTTTTTTGTTAAGAATAACAAACATGTTATACATACATGCTCTGTGTAATGGTTTTGCACAGAGCAGCCCAGATCCTCCTCTTCTTGGGTCCATCTTAGGTGCTTCAGCCCCCTCCCTCCTGTTAAGTGCCCCCCATAGCAAGCTGCACCTGAGCCAAGCCACAGCTCCCTGTATCCATTCAGACATGGAGCCACAGCCCAGCCCCGCCTCCTTTCTCTCCTCATTGGCTGACTGACTTTGACAGCAGTGGGAGCCAATGGTGCCGCGCTGATGTTTCAGCCAATGAGGAGGGGAGTCTCGGGCAGCCGAGACACTCCTGCAACATCGCAGGATCTAGATGGGGCTCTGGTAAATATTAGAACGGTGCTGTTGCACATAGAAGATGTTTTATCTTAATACATAGAATGCATTAAGATAAAAACCTTCTGACTTTACAACCACTTTAACTGAACAAACTGAAGTTAGAAGCTGATTTTTTACTATGCACAGCTACACCAGATTCTGTGTGCACCGTTTTAGTCAATTTTCCCCAGTATCCTTGATGTGTCAGTTTTTTTTCTCAGGAGTTGTCACTTTTTTTGGGCTCTGTGAACAGGGAACACTTAAAGGGAACACTTAAAGTTGGCATTTGTTACACTAAGAATACAAACTAAAGATTCCCTATAAAATTAAGATTTTTTTTTTTAAATATTATAGAGATACCTTCACCAACTAAGTTTTTATAAACCAGCACAGATTTTATGGTTGTAGTTAAAAGAAGTTAAAAAAAAAGGTTCATATACGAATAATGCTTGTATAAAATGTATAATCAACATTGCACTTTTAACTACCATTTTGTATTTTATATATTACATATAGTTCTACAGTATATGAGCACATCAATTTCCTCTGGCTCTTTCAAGATCTTCAAGGTGACGAATTGCATGGAGCATGCACTGACTGCTTGTTACCCATGGACAAGATACTCTGCTGGATGGGATGCCAAATTATTTTTTATCCCACTTTCTTACATGCCAACAGTCATTGGTGATTTCATAGCAAGGAGGAATTCCCCAAGACCAACTTAGAGAACACCTTCTATTCCAAATTGCAGGAATCCATCGGGTATGTGATGGAGTATAAGCACTAATCCTGGCTCAATTAATAAAGCAGTTAAGATCAAGAATTTAGTGGTGAATTGTATTAAGGCTATATGTGTCTCTGATTTGTGTCTGTGATGTATGATATAATCCTGCCATAAGTTTTGTGTTTTTATATTTTTGTGTGCACTGAGCTTCTAATTCAGTCTGAACCAATACTTCCATCACAAATGACAAAAATTTGAATGTCAAGAAAATGAATTGAACGCTGATCATATGTCATGGTAAATTTGAGGTTGTATTGATTAATTTTTAAGGCATCAAGGAAAAGGACAAATCCTTCTCTGGATTCTGTCCAAACAACTAATACATCATCACTAAATCTTTGCCAAACCAAGACGTTACTCAAAATATCCTGTAGGTCCTCATGTGAGAACAGGTTTCGCTCCCACCCCCCCAGGTACAGGTTTGATGGGGCACATTGAGTCCAAAAAACATTGTTAGTGAAAACAAAATGTAATAATTCCAAGATGAACTGGTTATAAGAGGCTGCCGTGGTTCCTCTCTGAGATATGAAGTCCTCTACAACCTTTACCCCTCAATCATGGGTGGGGTATTGAGTTGTAGAGGGCCTCAACATCAATAGCTACTAGCCAGGCACCCTCTAAAACCGCCTTCCTTTGAGCCTCTGGGATATGGTAAGCCCGGAGAAAAACTTTGACTCCTGGTTACATGATAATGTCGTGCTCTATTATATTAGTGAGACCTGGCAAGTCTAAAAAATTTTCTGTATTTCTCTGCAAGAGCTCCTTGGCTTGCTGACTTTGGATTTTAGACAGGGTATTCGCTACTTGGACCCTCTCAACCCCAACCTGAGGCTCAAGACTTGCTTTAGCCTGGTGACTGTCCCTCCAGGGCTTTAACAAGTTCACATGATATATCTGATACGGTTTCCTCTTGCCTGGCTGGTGGACTCTATAATTTACCTCCTCCATTTTTTCCACAACTTCAAAGGGACCTTGCCATCTGGCCAAGAATTTACTTTCCACAGTGGGGATCAACACCACTACTCGATCCCCCACTTGGAAATGCCTTATTTTATTTTAGCGGCTCTATTATAGACCCGTCGTTGAGCCTCCTGGGCTTTTTGCAAATGTTCCTTGATCACAGTTAAGCTCCTTTCCTGCATTTGGGAGACATACTCAAGAACACTCTTATGCTGAATAGGTTCACTTTCCCATTCCTCTTGAACAAAGTCAAGTAGTCCGCGAAGTCTCCGCCCATACACCAACTCAGGGCGAAAACCCCGTGGAGGCCTGGGGCACTTCAAACAGCAAACAGGAGGGCCAGTAACAGGCAGTCCCAGTCTTTTCCATCCCTTTCTACCACTCTCTTGAGCATGGACTTAACAGTCTTACTAAAGCATTCTACCAAGCCATCCGTTTGGGGATGGTAGACTGATGTGCGCAGCTGTTTAATCCAGAACAGCTTACACATATCGGCCATAACCCTCGACATAAACGGAGTTCCTTGTCCGTGAGTATTTTCTTAGGAAAACCAGTCTGTGTAAACAACTGGGTAAACTCCTGGGCAATAACCTTAGAGTAGGTATTCCGCAGGGGTATCGTCTTGGGATATTGGGTGGCATAGTCGAGGATCACCAGTATATAGGAGTGACCTCGAGCAGACTTTACCAAGTGACCCACTATATCCATGGCTATCCTTTCAAATGGGACCTCAATTATAGGCAGATGGACCAAAGAGTCACCGGAGCAGTTAACTGACAGGTGGGACAAAAGGTACAGTATTTCTTTACCTCTGCTTTCAAGCCTGGCCAGTAAAACCGGTCGGTGATCTGTGCTTCCGTCTTCTCAATTCCCAGGTGTCCCCCTAACACATTGTTATGGGCCAGGACCTGTTGTCTATACTGTTGGGGTACCAACAGTTGTTCTACCACACTTTCTCTTACTTTGTTAACCCGATATAACAATTCATCACATACTGCAAAGTGCATCGCTCATTCTCACTCGGCTCTTAGGGAACCCCATTTACCACTACAACCTGTTCCCGTACCCGGGCGAAAGTGGGGTCCTGCATCTGGGCTGTACCAAATGCCCCCTGGGGAACACCCAAATCCGGCAGGGCAAGGGTAGGAGTCACTTTCTCATCCTCTTTCCCCAGCATTACCTGAAGTGGAGAAGGCTGCCCCCCACAGTGTTCAGGTAGGTCTGTGAACCACATATTTTGGCATCCTTAACCTTATCAGTATTACTTTTATCATTAACTAAATCATTAGCATTAGCATTTTCATCATCTGGATCAAAATTAACAACATTTGACCATTTAGGGTTATTCCCTAAACAAAGAGATTAGTTTCTCCCCATTCACTGGGTCATTCATGTTGTTCTCCTTGTTCCCACAGTTTCGCAAATAATGGACAGTCTCGTCCTAATATAACATCATGCACCAAGTTCTTCACCACCCCCACCTCTTGAGTGCCAGTGCCACATGCTGCAGAGATGTACTCTCTAGTGTCCCTGTGAATGCACACACACAAGTCCCGATAAAAATCGCAGATTGCCGCCATTACTGGTAAAAAAAAAAAAAAAAATGTAAACACACCAGAAATGAATTCTCATGGTTTTTAACCGCGACAACTTTTGAGCAAACCAATCAATAAACGCAGATTGCGATTCTTTTGTACCAAAAATATCAGGAAGAATATAAATCAGCCAAAACCGATGAATAAATTTGTTTTTTCATTTTTTTTTTTGGATATGTATTTTAGCAAAAAGAAATATTGTTTTTTTTTTGCAAAATTGTTGTCTCTTTTTTTTGTTTATAGCGGTGATCCGAAATGACACAGAGGTGATCAAATATCACCAAAAGAAAGCTCTATTTGTGGGAAAAAAAGGACGCAAATTTTGTTTGGGTACAACGTCGCACGACCGTCCAATTGTTAGTTAAAGCGACGCAAAAAGTGCTCTGGTCCTAACATGGGAAATCCTTCTGGTCCTTAAGTGGTTAAAGGTTGCTAACCCTGGTGCAAAAAAAAAAAAACTGTAAGACAAAGGCATAATGAGCTAGTATGCCACGCATACTAGCTCATTATGAGATACTTACCTTAGAATGAAGCCCTCTAGTGGCTCCGGCACACCGCAGAGACGGCTAACATCTTCCCCAGTGTTTCTTCAAGGTTCGCGGGCTCCGGCGCTGTGAGTGGCCAGAACATGATGACATCACTCCTGCACATTTACACGGGAGCTGATGTTTACGGCATGGGCTCTGAAGGTCCGACGCGGTAAGCCAGACCTTCAGAGCGCATGCACCGATGGCGTTATCGGCTGCATGCACTCGGAATGTCTCCTAAACTGTGCAAGTTTAGGAGATATTCCCAGTACCAACAGCTAAGCCTTACTATAGTAAGTACAAGTAAAAAAATTAGAGTGTACTTTCTCTTTAAGGCTATGGCGTATACATTACTTGCTTAAAGTAACCTTTGGCCTACAAAGATAAGACCTAGTTTAGCGAAATGCTCAGATAAGTTGACAATATGCTTAGTGAGAAAACTAATGTTAAACACAATGTTAAACACAATCCCTTAAGCCCCGTACACAGGGGCTGAAAATATGTTTCAAGAATCTGTGGTGTGCCACCATTCCTTGTTTTTCCTATATTGCATTCACAGAGGTGAGCACCCACAGCTGTCAATTTCTTAACTAATTTGCCTGAGCTGTGTACACTCTGTGTTTGGATTCACACGCGGTGAATGTCGGGACACGTCGGCCTGTGTGTATGTCAGTCTGTCCAGCCGGCTTCTGTTGGATGAACATGCTGGAAAACCAGCAGCTGACCAACTCCCGATCAGCGCTCTTAGCCAATGGCAGAGTGCACTGATCGGAATGTTCTGGGGGGTGTCCTCCTGTCAGAACACAACAGCTCAGTGGAGGAGATTGCGGTACAAACTTTAGATGGTCATACCGCCCAACTTTTTGAGATGGGAATGAGGGACACCTACTAGCAAAAGTATGTAGGCATAGGACATGCCCCCTTAAAAGGAGAATTATACAATAATAAAAGATTTGTTAAATCCACAAGTGTTTTTTTACCACTACTATTCCTTTTATCCGCTTTTAAAATTGACCAATGCAGCAATTTAGAAATTGGATGAAAGGTTTAGCACCGGAAACACTTTTATAAAGATAAATAGTGCATTTTATATACAACTATATAGATCAGAACAAAATGAGGGACAAATGAGAAGGAAAGAGGGATAGAGGGACATTGCTTCAAATCAGTTACAGTCCCTCGAAATCAGGGACAGTTGACGCTATGGATGGTTAGTACAGCGGCTCCGACCGAAGCTGTCAGTATTTTTCGTTCAACCAAAAAAAACTTGTAGTATGTATCATGCATGAGTATGAAGGAAATAAACCATTTAAGAGTTAGTCCACAAGATTCAAACATATTGGCACCTTCAAACTCCAGTTTACTCAATTAAATGGAGTCCAAGATATGTCAAGGATTTGAACACAGAACTTCCCAAATAAGACAAAAAACTTTGAAGCCCTCAGAAAATTTTCAAATGTCATGTTCAGTGCAGCTCAATCTGCTCCTACAGGTAAGAACCATAAGGAGCTAATCTTCAAATGTAAAGTAATCCTTTAGAAAATGACACCTTGTGAGCAGAATATTTATATATATATATATATATACATATAGTGTCTCACAAAAGTGAGTACACCCCTCACATTTATGTAAATATTTTATTATATCTTTTCATGTGGCAACACTGAAGAAATGACACTTTGCTACAATGTAAAGTAGTGATTGTACAGCTTGAAATGGAGCCTAAATTTGCTGTCCCCTCAAAATAACTCAATACACAGCCATTAATGTCTAAACCACTGACAACAAAAGTGAGTACACCCCTAAGTGAAAATGTCCAAATTGAGCCCAATTAGCCATTTCCCTCATCGGTGTCATGTGACTCGTTAGTGTTACAAGGTCTCAGGTGTGAATGGGGAGCAGGTGTGTTAAATTTGATGTTATCGCTCTCACTCTCTCATACTGATCCCTGGAAGTTCAACATAGCACCTCATGGAAAAGAACTCTCTGAGGATCTGAAAAAAAGAATTGTTGCTCTACATAAAGATGGCCTAGGCTATAAGAAGATTGCAAAGACCCTGAAACTGAGCTTCAGCACGATGGCCAAGACCATACAGCAGTTTAACAGGACAGGTTCCACTCAGAACAGGCTTCGCCATGGTCGACCAAACAAGTTGAGTGGACGTGCTCAGCGTCATATCCAGAGGTTTTCTAGATCTGATCAGATCACTGATATTGATCTATTCACATAATATACTACTAACTGACCTATCTAGTGTGTGTGCGCACGTGTCAGAGTACCTGACTAATCTGACCCTGCCGGGGATTGACGCTGACCCTAACTTAGACTAAAACATAACTGAGGTCATCGCCGGGCGATCGGGGGGATAAAACCTATATAAGGTATTTAATATAATATACGGTGGGTACCCTGATGAAAAAAAAAAAAAAACGACCTAAGTATTGTCACCCGTGGCACTTATACGGTGATCACAAGTGACAGGAAGCAATCTAGATTAGCGTCCCCAGTACCTTACTGTTCTAAAAAAAATGCAGGGTTAGCGGGATCAGCCCAGATACCTGCTAGCACCTGCGTTTAGCCCCTCCGCCCAGCCCAGCCCACCCAAGTGCACTATCTAATAGATCACTGACACTTACAAAACACAACACACATATCTGCAGTGTTCGCAGAGTTCACGCCTGATCCCTGCGAACGCTGACAGTGATTTTGGTAGCGGTTTGAAGCAGGCTCTGACAACCAGGTGCACTTATTTGCCTGTGAGTCACACTAGTGTACCTATAAAATTAGAGCCCAACATGTCAAATCCATGTACACAAGTGAAGAGGCCTATTGCTGAGCATGTCAGAAGAGAGAGATGGGGAAGCCTCACTGTCAGATTCAGGCTCAGTATATGAACGGGTAGACAGCAGCGACACCCTGACAGATAGCTCTGACGATGGAGTTGTGGTCCCTGCTAAGGTCAGATGTACACGACCGAGTTCTGCTGTTGCTGAAGTGCAAGAACTGCAGGGCTCTCGTAGGGAGCAGAGAGCCAGTACTAGTGCCGCTCATCCTTCTGGTTAACTGGCAAGCACCAGCGGCCTAGTACACCCTGGTTGTACAGCCAGCACTGTAGTAATACTTGGTGACGTGGCGAGTCCCATAAGTGAAGTTCAAGCTGGTTTGGCTAGCACAAGTAATGTCTCGCAGCCACCAAGAAGACAAAGAAGGCCCGCCGAGCCCACAGTGCCCTTCACACTGGATACGCTAACCCTGATTGGCAACCCACCACTGATTCAGCGCCCGTACTTCCCCCATTCACTGGCCAACCCAGAATTCAGGTGGAAACCGTTAATTTTACGGCCATTGATTTTTATTCCCTGTTTTTCACTGAAGATCTCTATAGATCTATTGTGGACCAAAGCAATTTGTATGCTGATCAATTTATCACCGCTAATCCCCAATTGTCACTTGCCAGAGAACGGAAACCTATTACGGTTTCCGAATTGAAGTCCTTTCTGGGCCTATCCCTCCTCATGGGCATAACTAAAAAATCTGAGTTGCGGTCATATTGTTCCACTGACCCAATTCACCATATGCCGCATTCTCTGCTTCCATGACCAAGGCACGATATGAGCATATCCTGCATTTCATGCACTTCAACAACAATGGACTCTGTCAGCCTCTGGGTGACCCTGAATTTGATCAGCTCCACAAAATTCGGCCCCACGTAAACCACTTCAACCAACAATTCGCAGCCTTGTTTATTCCCAATCAAGTTGTCTGCGTAGACGAGTCCCTGATTAAGTTTTCTGGCCGTCTTGCTTTCAAACAGTACCTCCCCAGCAAGCGTGCCAGACACAGGGTCAAGATGTATAAGCTCTGTGACAGGGCCACAGGCTATACATATAATTTTATGGTTTACGAGGGAAAAGATATTCATGTGGAGCCCCCCCAACTGCCTGGACTACATAGGGAGCGCTGGCAAGATTGTGCGGGACTTGGTGTTAACCTTATTTGGAAAGGAATTAAAAACAAATGTGAGGCACATAAAACGGAATACAGCAATTCTACCCAATTTGGCATGTACTCTAGTATATAAGCATATATACTGTAGGATCAAATAATAATTAGCCAAGAGTTATTTTGATGAGAAGGTAACAGTGACATGTCAGGGAAGTCCAAGAATAATTTCCATAAGTACGATACCAGAGGCAGCCTTCAAGGACGGACTGGATCCCAAGTCCACCAAAAACTGTAGGAGAAACACAAACAAAGATAGGCGCCTCTAAGGGCAATACATAGGATATGGTTTATTGTAAACGGTTAAAAACACTCACATGGACAAGTGGTACATAAGCACAACAACCGTCAATGGGGAAGCTGGGGTGGCCTATCAAGCCGAGGAGTCGGAAGGGCGAGAGCGCTGTATGATGGTCCTCAGATATTCAACACCTGTGATGGAAGGAAGGAAAGATCTTTTCAGTCCTCCTGCTCCCCCTATCGCCTGACGAAGTGGCGCAGGTAACCCACGTCATCAGAACCTGCCAGCCAATGAAACGCGGCGCGGACCTATGATGCCATCAGCCCAGGACTAGCCATCTATGCTCTCCAAGCCTCGCTTTCATTCCGCCTTGAAGCCGGCTTCCTTCCATCACAGGCATTGAATATCTGAGGACCATCATACAGCGCTCTCTCCCTTCCGACTCCTTGGCTTGATAGGCCACCCCAGCTTCCCCATTGATGGCTGTTGTGCTTATGTACCACTTATCCATGTGAGTGTTTTTAACCGTTTACAATAAACCATATCCTATGTATTGCACTTAGAGGCGCCTCTCTTTGTTTATGTTTGTCTTATTTGGAAAGGGGTACCATTTGTATGTGGACAATTACTACAGAAGCATGCCACTTTTTAGTCATCTATTTAATCAAGGAATTGGCGCATGTGGCACCATGCAACCTAATCGTCAGGGCTTCCCCCAACGACTGGTAGAATCCCGACTTAGATGGGGGGAGAGAGCCTGCTTGAGAAGTAGTAATTTGCTTGCGGTGAAGTGAAGGGATACAAAGAATGTTTTCGTTCTTTCCTCTCTTCACGCAAACATGGCAGTCCAAATTCCAACGGCGACTGGTGTTGTGGAGAAGCCCCTCTGTGTCCATGAATATAACCTTAATATGGGAGGGGTGGACCTCAACGACCAGTTGTTGGTGCTGTACCTAATTGCCCATAAAGCCAGGTGCTGGTACAAAAAAGTGTCTGTATACTTATTCCAATTGGCTTTGCTGAACGCATATGTGCTATACAAAGCATCAGGAGGGTCTGGATCCTTCCATAAATTCCAGGAAGAGATCGCCACAGCCCTTCTGTTTTCAGATGGTGCTGCAACCCAACTTCCCAATCCAAGTGCAGTGAGCCGACTGCATGAGCGGCATTTTCAGCATGCTGTTCCTGGTACCCCTACCAACTGAGCCCCCCAAAAGAGATGCTGTGTCTGCAGACGCGGATACCGGCGTGAAACGCGTTATTATTGTCCCTCCTGTCCTGGCCAGCCTGGTCTTTGCATCAGTGACTGTTTCCAGCGCACTAGTTTAGTATTAGCGTACAGCACTACACAGGTATGAGCACACTTTAATAGGGTCTCCAAAGATGTCACCGCATTTTGAGAGACCCTAACCTGGAACCATTATTGTTGTTAAAAAACAAAAACAAAAAATAAATGTTTAAAATCACAAAAAAAATGTTCTAAAAACCAAAAAAAAATATTAAATAAAGCCAAAAACAGTTGTCAGTTTCTTGTTCTCTATTGTTCTCTCTCTATTGTTACTGTTTTTTATGCATACCTGTAATGTTTTCTTACTGTTTTATCATGTTTTCTTTGCAGGTATGTCATTTTTAATATGTTACTGCTTACCCTTTAATGTTTTATTGTTACTGTGTTTTTATAAGGTTTTCTTTGCAGGTATGTAATTTTTTTATGTTACTGTTTACTGTGTTTTATTAATAATTTTTTGCTTTTCAGGCGCTGATTTATTTATGGTGACACCAACAGTGTTTGCTCCCACCATACGTAAGGCCTCATACACATGGACGTTTCTTAAAAAATAAACAAAAGGTCGTGCCCGACATCAAGGAAAAGAAATCAGCATTTTTCGGCATTTTGCAACATCATTAGTGAGCGTTAGTGAGCGTCGGCGTCAGTAGGCGTTTTTTTCAAAAAAATCATCCCTCTGCTATTTTTCAAACTAAAAACTTTGGCGTCAAAAAATGCCGGTTAACGCAGGTACTGTGTTAGTTGGCGTTAGTGAGCGTTTTGCGGCGTCTGCATCAAAAAACGCCAAAACGTTACAGCCTCAGAAAGCTCTGTCCGTGGGTTCTAGTTTCAGCTCACTAACGCCGACGCAGTCTACAGCTCAAAAACTTCAGCGTTTTTATAGGGCCATTGACTAACATGGAGAGCTGCAAAAACCGCCAGAAAATGCCGGCGTCAAAAAACGTCCATGTGTATGAGGCCTTAGTCAGCGACTCCAGCATTGTTGGATTTGATTTCACCACCACAGTTAAAAAAGAGCATATATACCGGAGCATAGGGGCAGTGGGTGTGTCAGGATTGAGCTTACCTACTGGTGGCGCTGTGCTGCTCTGGGCTGTTTGCTGCAGCTCCAGTGGCCACCAGCAGGTGTCTCCCCAGAGCCAGCAAGCTGTAACAATCAGCCACATCTGGGTTCAGCCATTAGATGGCTATTTAAGACTGTTTCCCTTTCCCCAGTGCGTCACGATCCTGTCGCCTCCTTCCTGC
>BLSH010411295.1:791929-803120 GCA_018402905.1 Glandirana rugosa | reverse complement strand
GTCCGTGGGTTCTAGTTTCAGCTCACTAACGCCGACGCAGTCTACAGCTCAAAAACTTCAGCGTTTTTATAGGGCCATTGACTAACATGGAGAGCTGCAAAAACCGCCAGAAAATGCCGGCGTCAAAAAACGTCCATGTGTATGAGGCCTTAGTCAGCGACTCCAGCATTGTTGGATTTGATTTCACCACCACAGTTAAAAAAGAGCATATATACCGGAGCATAGGGGCAGTGGGTGTGTCAGGATTGAGCTTACCTACTGGTGGCGCTGTGCTGCTCTGGGCTGTTTGCTGCAGCTCCAGTGGCCACCAGCAGGTGTCTCCCCAGAGCCAGCAAGCTGTAACAATCAGCCACACCTGGGTTCAGCCATTAGATGGCTATTTAAGACTGTTCCTCCCTTTCCCCAGTGCGTCACGATCCTGTTTGCCTCCTTGCTGCTCGTGGCCCGTGATATCCTGAACCTTCCTGTACCCACCTCCCTTGCTCCTGCTTCTTGCCCTACTACCTGGCCTTGATATCCTGCTTCCTTGTATACCATGTACTCTTGTCCTTTATAATACAGATATTGTATATAGTTATTTTTGGTACATAGTGTAGTTAGGTTTATTAGTTATTCTTGTTTGTGCATTGAGGGTTTGGTTCTTGTTTTTGTCTTTGAGGTTTGTTTTGCTTGCTGTTTGCTGTGTATGTTTTTTGGTGTGTGTTTCAATGTAAATAAATATCATATTAAAGTTATATACTTTGTTTGGTCTCGTGTTCATTGTGTAGCTACGTGTCTGGTCTGCCTAGCTGCAGAAACCTGACATAATCATGACGCCCACCAAGGACCAGATCTGCTACACTTGGGAACTTGGAGCCAGTTGCTTGAAATTTTTGCCTACCTCTGTCAAGATGCTAAGAGTGAAGGTTATTTGTCATGTGGAGCTTGCAGTAGGGGACAAAGATTTGTGTCATTCACTTTGGCAGGATCTCACTGAGGAGGAGCTGTTGGGAAGCATTTTGACAGCACATGCTTTAGCTGTTGAGAGCAGATTCTCCCTTAGTAATGTACGACCCCAGATCCAGGTCTGTTCTGAGTTACTATAGCAGTGCACCTCTCAGGGCCATGATGTTTTCACTCCCCCATTTACTATGTACCAGGCAGGATTTTTGGGATGGTTGCTGAAACATTGTGCAGGGTGCAAGGTCTTTCTTCCAGCAGTATTCCGCCTATTCACAACAGGTATTGTTGGATTGCATAGCTGCAGTGCACTCGTTAATTGAGAAAAGTGAGCAAGGGAAAGACAAAATGGCTTTAGTTCAACCTCTGCTACAAGCTTAGTCAGCGATTATATCACCAGTGCTAAAGGAGTCACACAAAGTCAGATTTGCTGCTAAAAATCAAGTATCCCTTCCTCTGTTAACCCTAGCAACCACAGCTGCTACTGAGTATTCCTTACTTCCTGCTACCAGTAACCACACTTCCTCTATAAGCAATCCATTGAATGCTTTCCCCGCAGTACTGTTACCCATAGCAACCTATCAGGCTTCTTCCTGTACTTTTGCTACTCCTCCTTTTATGTTTCCCAGTACTGTTACTACCTTTCCCTCAGCAGCACACTCTGGTCAGCACAATGCAACTACTTGCAGGTCTCCAACAGCTAGGCCAAAAAAGCAACAAAACGTTTCTCCTGCTCCTACCATTCTGCCATTATCCATGTTGCCTGCTGTCCAGTCCTCCTCCATGCTGCTGACTGCTTTTGATCAGATCCAGTCATCCTCCATGCTGCGGACTGCTGCTGATGAGATCCAGTCATCCTCCATGCTGCTGACTGTTACTGATGAGATCCAGTCATCCTCCATGCTGCTGACTGTTACTGATGAGATCCAGTCGCCCTCCATGCTGCTGACTGTTACTGATGAGATCCATTCCTCCTCCATGCTGCTGAATGTTGCTGATGAGATCCATTCCTCCTCCATGCTGCTGCCTGCTGCTGATGAGATCCAGTCCTCCTCCATGCTGATGACTGCTGCTGATGAGATCCAGTCCTCCCCCTATGCTGCTGCCTGCCAATGGTATCCACGCCTCCTCCATGTTGCCGCTAGGGTTGCCACATCATCCCTTTAATGCAGGACACATATGAATTACACAGGTTCTGAGGCTAAGTTATTGCAGACAAGGCACCAAGTGAGTTTAATTACCACCTTAATCAGCCACAGAACCTGTGTAATTCATATGTGTCCTGGATTAAAGGGATGATGTGACAACCCTAGTTGCCGCCTGCCGATGGTGTCCATGCCTCCTCCATGTTGCCACCTGCCGATGGTGTCCATGCCTCCTCCATGTTGCCACCTGCCGAGGGTGCCCATGCCTCCTCCATGTTTCCGTCTGCCGAGGGTGTCCATGCCTCCTCTATGTTGCCGCCTGCCAACCGCGTCCATGCCTCCTCCATGTTGCTGCCTGCCAACCGTGTCCATGCCTCCTCCATGTGGCCACCTGTTGTAAAGCCTTCCACGGGTGATCTGCAGCCTGCCACCCAGCTGGACTATGCTGATTCCCAGGCTGCCGCCCCTCTGGACTATGCCAATTCACTACTTGCTGTCAAGGTCGACTCTGTTGTCTGGGTTAAACTCCTGCCTGCTGAGGTGTCTGAGGCTTCTGCAGTTCCACTGTCATGTGGGTTTTCTGTGTCGGATAAGATCCCCCCTGCTATCCACTCCTGCATCAGGGTGCCTGCACGGACCAGGGACTCTGGCATTAAGCGTTCAGGTAGCTTTCGGTGTCCCAGCATTGGGACACAGGCTGCTTGTAAGAACAAGCCTTCAGTGTTGCACCTCCTTAGGGATCTGACCAACAGAAACCCAGCCAGTTTTGGGACCTCGGCGGCGGGGTTTGCACTAAGCCTTCAGACCATGGCAGTGGGGTACTCAGTCGGTTTGCAGACCCTGGTGGGGGGGCACTATGGAGTGTCCGTAGGCTGCTCCTTAAGTGGGGGACTCTATCAGGACTGAGCTTACCTACTGGTGGCGCTGTGCTGCTCTGGGCTGTTTGCTGCAGCTCCAGTGGCCACCAGCAGGTGTCTTCCCAGAGTCAGCAAGCTGTAACAATCAGCCACACCTGGGTTTAGCCATTAGATGGCTATTTAAGACTGGTCCTCCCTTTCCCTAGTTCGTCATGATCCTGTTCGCCTCCTTGCTGCCAGATCCTTGTGCTCGTGTCCCCTGATATCCTAAACCTTCCTGTACCCATCTGCCTTGCTCCTGCTTCCTGCCCTAGTACCCAGCCTTGATACCCTGCTTCCTTGTATACCCTGTACTCTTGTCCTTTATATTACAGATATTGTATATAGTTATTTTTGATCCATAGTGTAGTTAGGTTTATTAGTTATTCTTGTTTGTGCATTGGGGGTTTGGTTCTTGCTTTTGTCTTTGAGGTTTGTTTTGCTTGCTGTTTGCTGTGTATGTTTTTTGGTGTGTGTTTCAATGTAAATAAATATCATATTAAAGTTATATACTTTGTTTGGTCTCGTGTTCATTGTGTAGCTACGTGTCTGGTCGGCCTAGCTGCAGAAACATGACAGGGTGGAAATTGGGGCAGATTGCCCCTATGCTACAGTATATATTTTTAGAATGGCACTATGCCCATCATTAGAAGTGGGTGGATGAAGGGCGGTTTTCTAATGGTGGGCATACCCACCGAGTGATTCTTTTTTTTCATTTAACCCGCAGGCTGCATGAAAAAAAAAAAAAGAACATTACAACATATACCCAGCAAGGACCAGCGACGTATTAGCATGTTGCTGGTCTATGAGTGGTTTTCTCAGGCTCTCCTGTCCCACTGGGGAATGCGAGAATGCAGCTGGTGGTTCAGCCAGCTGACCATAGAGCTGATTGAAGATTAGAATGGCTCCAATCATCTCTATGGCCTAAGAAACTGGAAGCTCCAAGCATTTCATGACTTCAGTTTCGCTGGGTATAAACAGCACCATTGGGAAAGCATCTTATCACACCGATCTTGTTGTGGTCAGAAGCTTTAAGGGCTGAGGAGAGATCTAGTGTCTAATAGACCCCAAATTAAAAAAAAAAACAATATGCTACAGTACCTATTTTTATCATGGGAGATATTTCAATGCCCTGTGATAATGATAAAATGGTAAAACAATGAAAGGCACAGTGTAAAATTAAAATAAAAAGCAAAATGAATAATTAAAAAAAAAACGCACCCCTGTCCCTACGTGCACACGCGTAAAGGGACGCGCAAGTGTCGGTCTCGTGTCGCATGTAAACAGCAATTGCACCATGCATGTGAGGTATCACCGCGAAAGTCAGATTGAGGGCAGTTTTTCTAGTAGTAGACCTCCTATGTAAATCTAAAGTGGTAACCTGTAAAGGCTTTTAAAAGCTTTTAAAATTGTACATAGTTTGTCGCCACGGCGCAGGTGTAAGTAATGTTTAAACGTGTCATGTTTGGTGTCTATGTACTCAGCATGAGATCATCTTTTATATTTCACCAAACATTTTGGCAATATACTGCATTTTTGTGCATTAAAATTCAAAAAAGTGTTTTTTTTTACTCCAAAAATTGTGTTTGAAAAATCGCTGTGCAAATAGTTTGTGAAAAAAAATACTTGCAACACCCACCATTTTAATCTGTAGGGCCTCTGCTTTAAAAAAATATGTAATGTTTGGGGGTTCAAAGATACCAATTAAAAGTACCATTTCAGTGTTTGCAGATGACACCAAGCAATGCAGGGGACTTAACGTCCTTAAAGGATGTCTCCAACTTACAAGCAGACCTCAATGCACTGTCTAATTGGGTGACTATATGGCAAATGAGGTTTAATATTGATAAATGTAAAGTTATGCATTTGGCTAAGAATATACATGCAACATATATACTATGGGGAGTACAACTGGGGGAATCCATAGTAGAGAAGGATCTGGGGGTTTTGGTAGATCATAAGCTTAATAATGACACGCAATGCCAAGCTGCAGTTTCCAAAGCAAGCAAAATCCTTTCTTGTATTAACCACTTAGCAACCAGCCCATAGACAAAATATGTCTACAGGGCAGTTGCTTAACTCTGGGAGGACGTACATTGACGTCCTCCCAGCATCGCGCTCCCCCCCCCCCCAGGGGGCCCGGCGCATCACGGGTCACAATGAAATGCAGCTGTGAGCGGCCTTTCACCGCGTGATCGCTCCGTCAAATGACGGAGCGGTCACATGTAAACAAGCCGACGCTTTCGCCGGCTTTTCTCTCTCCTCTCCTCAGCGATCGGTGCAGTGTGAGAGGAGAGGGGGGAGAGAGAACGAGTGCAGCACTCTGGGTGATGTGTAATGCCCACGGCGCTGCTAAGTGACAATGGGGGGCAGGCTGCACCCCCCACCCACCCAGCCATCCTCACCCCATCCATCCACCAGCCATCCTCACCCCATCCATGCTCAGCCACCCATCCATGCTCACCCACCCAGCCATCCTCACCCCATCCATGCTCAGCCACCCATCCATCCATGCTCACCCACCCAGCCATCCTCACCCCATCCATGCGCATCCATCCATGCTCAGCCACCCATCCATCCATCCATGCTCAGCCATCCTCACCCAGCTGTGCTCAGTCATCCCCATCCGTGCTCATCCATCCTCATTCGTGCTCAGTCATCGCATCCGTGCTCATTTATCCCCATCTGTGCTCATCCATCCCAATCCGTGCTCATCCATCCCAATCCGTGCTCATCCATCCCCATCCGTGCTCATCCATCCCCATCCATGCTCAATCATCCCCATCCGTGCTCATCCATCCTCATTCATGCTCAGTCATCCCATCCGTGCTCATCCATCCCCATCCGTGCTCAGTCATCCCCATCCGTGCTCAGTCATCCCCATCCATGCTCAGTCATCCCCATCCATGCTCAGTCATCCCCATCTGTGCTCAGTCATCCCCATCCATGCTCAGTCATCCCCATCCGTGCTCAGTCATCCCCATCCATGCTCAGTCATTCCCATCTGTGCTCATCCATCCCCATCCGTGCTCAGTCATCCCCATCCGTGCTCATCTATCCCCACCCATGGCTTATTTGTGCCTCATTCATGCTCATCCATACCACATCAGTTCTCATCCGTGACACTACAGTGCCCATCCATGCCACTACAGTGCCCATCTGTGCTACTACACTGCCCATCCGTGCCACTACACTGCCCATCCATGCCACTACACTGCTCATCCTTGCCATTACACTGCCTATCCGTGCCACTACAGTGCCTATCCATGCCACTACAGTGCCTCACAATAGTGTAAAATGTAGTCAAATTAGATTTGAAATGTATGCCCCTAGAACATCTGATGGTGCTCCCTGCATGTTGGGCTCTGGCTGTGTAAAAGTGTCACACATGTAGTATCTCCATACTCGGGAGGAGTAGTAGAATATTTTGTGGGGTGTCATTGTATGTTAGAAATATTGTATAAATGGACAACTTTGTGTAAAAAAAAAAAGGTTTCATTTTCTTTCCACATTTTCCAAAAACATGTGGAAAAAATTACATGTTCAAAAGACTCATTATGCCTCCTAGAATATACATTGGGGTGTTTACTTTCCAAAATGGGGTCATTTTTTGGGCATTTCCATTGTCCTGGGGCTCCAGGACCTTCAAAAGTGCAAGAGGTAGTCAAGAAATTATATGTGTAATTTATGCTCCTAGATCGCCTGATGGTGCTCACTGCATGTTGGGCTTCTGTATGTGGCCAGGCTGTGTAAAAGTCTCACATATGTGGTATCGCCATACTCAGGAGGAGTAGTAGAATGTGTTTTGGGGTGTAATTTGTGGTATGCATATGCTGGGTGTGAGAAATAACCTGTTAACAAATGACAATTTTGTGAAAAAAAAAAAAGAAAAAAAGAATCTTCATATTGCAAAGAATTGCGGGGAAAAATTACAACTTCAAAAAATTCACCATGCCTCTTACTAAATACCTTGGAATGTCTACTTTCCAAAAAGGGGTCATTTGGGGGGTATTTGTACTTTCCTGGCTTGTTAGGGTCTCAAGAAATGAGATAGGCCGTCAGTACATCAGGGCACTTAAACCCCCCCTCCTGCCCGGACCAATTTTCAGTTTTCAGCGCTGTCACTCTTTGAATGACAATTGCGTGGTCGTGCAGCGTTGCACCCAAACAAACTTGGCGTCCTTTTTTTCCCACAAATAGAGATTTCTTTTGGTAGTATTTGATTGCCTCTGGTTTTTTTTATTTTTTGCGCTAAAAACAAAAAAGAAGCGACAATTTTGAAAAAAGAACAATATTTTTTACTTTTTGCTATAATAAATATCCAAAAATAAAAAAAAAATGTATTCATCAGTTTAGACCGATATATATTCTTCTACATATTTTTGGTAAAAAAAAATCGAAATCGGCGTATATTGATTGGGTTGCGCAAAAGTTATAGCGTTTACAAACTATGGACATTGGTTTATGGCGTTTTTATTTTTTTACTAGTAATGGCGGCGATCTGCGATTTTTATCAGGACTGCGATATTGCGGCGGCCATGTCGGACGTTTTTGACACTTTTTTGGGACCAATGACATTTATACAGCGATCAGAAATGTAAATATCCACTGACTACTGTGTAAATGTCATTGGCAGTGAAGGGGTTAACCTGCAGGGGGCAGTGAAGGGGTTAACTATGTTCCCTGGGTGTGTTCTAACTGTGGGGGGGCGGGGTTGGCAGGGGTATGACAGATCTAACTGATCCCAGTGACAGGGATCAGTAGATCTGGCATGTCCCCCTCACAGAACGGGGAACCGTTCTGGCTCTCTGGAAGGAGATCGCGGGTCTCCGGCGGACATCGGAGACCCACGGCATGTGCGCACGCTGCTCACGCCTGCGGGAGCGTGCCCAGCATGAGCCAAATGGGAGGACGTATATAGACATTTTAGTGCCGCGCTGTAGCCGTCATTCGGCTATGGCGGCATGGTGCGAGGAGGTTAAGGGGTTTAAGTGCCCAGTGGTCAAGTGGTTAAGAGAGGTATGTACTCCAGAGATTTGCCCCCCTGTACAAATCATTAGTAAGACCTCATCTGGAATATGCAGTTCAGTTTTGTGCACCAGTTCTCAAAAAGCATATTGGGGAACTGGAAAAAAGTGCAGAGAAGGGCAACCAAACTAATAAGTGGCATGGAGGAGCTCAGCTATGAGGAAAGATTAGAGGAACTGAATTTATTCTCTCTTGAGAAAATGAGATTAAGGGGGGATATGAGCAACATGTACAAGTATATAAGTGGTCCATATAGTGAACTTGGTGTTAGGTTATTTACTTTAAGGTCATCACAAAGGACAAGGGGGCACTCTTTACGTCTAGAGGAAAAAAGATTTCATCTCCAAATATGGAATACGTGAAAAATGTGGAATAGAGTCCCTCCAGAGGTGGTTTTGGCCAGCACGGTTGATTGCTTTAAAAAAGGCCTGGATTCTTTCCGTAATGTAAATAATATAACTGGGTACTAACATTTTTAGGTAAAGTTGATCCAGGTTGAATCCGATTGCCTCTCGGGGGATCAGGAAGGAATTTTTTCCCTGCTATAGCAAATTGGATCACGCTTTTCTGGGGTTTTTTGCCTTTTTTTTTTTTTTGGTTGAACAGGATGGACTTGTGTCTTTTTTCAACCTAACTAGCTATGTAACTATGTAATTTTCTAGCAAAAAAAGTAGTTTTTTCATGTAAACAAAAAGTGTCAGAAAAGACTTGGTGGTTCAAATGGTTAGAAGAGTGGGTGATGTTGGGCATAAAATGCCAGAACAGTCCCCCCCCCCAAATGACCACATTTTGGAAAGTAGACATCCCAAGCTATTTGCTGAGAGGCATGTTGAGTCCATGGAATATATATATATTTTTTTGTCACAAGTGATTGAAAAATGACAAAAAAAAAATACACAAAGTTGTCGTTGAAATGTTCTATTGCTCACACATGCCATGGGTATATGTGTAATTACACCCCAAAATACATTCTGCTGCTTCTCATGAGTACAGTAGTATGAGATATTTTGGCAGTCTAGCGCATCCAATAGGCAGGTAGGCAGGCAGGAGTGTTGCAGAGTTCGGCATACGGACGGACAAGTGAGCTGTGTCTGCATGCGGAGGGCAGCTGTCCCCATCCATCAGTCCGTCACTCGGTCACCGGTCAGGGTCTCTGTGGGAGCGGGAGTCTCGTCCGCTGCCACAGTGACCTGGCCACCGCATCCACTCACACTGAGCCTAAGCTCAGGGCAGCCAATCTGACTATATGTGTGCACCTGTTCAGCGCACACACATAGACTTTAATGGCTGACCAATAGGCTACTACTTGGTTGGTGACAGCCAAGGAGATGAAAAAAAAAAAAAGTCAATGCACCGGCGCCTCCTGCAGGGGGGCCGGGCTGACTTTTTATTTTTATTTTTTAGCCGGCGGGGAGGCGGCGCTAAAGCACCCCTTATACACCAGCCTACTGCTTTTGTGCTACCTTGACATTTCAGGGCATCCAAAACCGTTATAGTTAGTGAGGAGTAAAATCACCATTTTACACCCTTAGATGATGATTTGGAGTTCTGTACACAGCTAGGCACACAAGTGGTATCCCCGTACTCAGGAGAAGCAGCAGAATGTATTTTGGGGTGTAATTCCACATATACCCATGGCATGTTCGAGCAATATATCATTTAGTGACAACTTGTGGCAAAATATAAAATATTCCATGGATTTAACATGCCTCTCAGCAAATAGCATGGGGTGTCTACTTTCCAAAATGGTTTCATCTGGGTTTTTTTTTTGCAATCTGGGCATTTCATGGCCTCCGGAACTATGATAGGTAGTGAGTAGTGAAATCAGCAATTTTTGCCCTTAGAATCTTGGAGGCGGTAATTGGTTTTCTGGGTCCTGTATGCGGATAGACTGCCAAAAAGTCACACATGTGGTATCTCCGTATTCAGGAGAAGCAGCAGAATGTATTTTGGGGTGTAATTCCACATGCAGTTGTGCTCATAAGTTTACATACCCTGGCAGAATTTATGATTTCTTGGCCATTTTTTAGAGAATATGAATGAGAACAAAAAAAACATTTCTTTCACTCATGGTTAGTATTTGGCTGAAGCCATTTATTATCAATCAATAGGGATGGGCCCGCGGTTTGAGTCGAACGTGAACATTATGGGGCTTCAGGGCGAATTCGCCCGCCGCGAGCGCTCCATAATACATGGCAAGATGACGGCATGTACAGCTCCTCCTCCATGGGGGGGGGCTGCTGCCACCTGCGTGTTTTGACAGTTTATTTATAGTCAAGGGCAGGGCCACCTGGTGACATAGCTGGTGACCCCGCCCCCCCTCCAACGTCATGTGACGTCAGAGGGGCGGTTCACTCAGTTACGCCACAGGGTGGCCCTGCCCTTGACTATAAATAAACTGTCAAAAAAAAGAGAGCTCAGTCGGCGGGAGCCCTCCCATGGAGGAGGAGCTGTTGCATTTTTTTTGGGGGGTCCATCACGTGCCGTGATTGAGGATGGATTACAACGGGGGGACACTTTTTTTTTTCTTTTTTAACCACTTCAGTACCAGGCCTGTTTCTTGAGTTCGGTGCTTACCAGTTAAAAACGTTTTTTTTTGCTATAAAATTACTTAGAACCCCCAAACATTATATATATTTTTTTTTCTAACACCCTAGAGAATAAAATGGCGGTCATTGAAAAAATGTATGTCACACCGTGAGCCGCATTGTAATAGAAAGTGTTATACCTTTTTTTAAACGGATTGAAATGACAAAAGAATAAAAAATTGATTTTTTTGACTTAAAAAAGTTTTTTTTCGCGCGAAGATTCTGGCGACGCGTTTATGCCACACTGTATGTAAAAAAGTTACTGGCGGTAAAATAAGAGATCCCACAATCTTTTTTTTTATATATATTACAAACCCCCAAGATTCATTAAAATATCGTTTTTTTTTGCAAAAATTGACCATTCGTGGCTTGAGTTCTTTGTCCGGACCATGACTTCACCAATTTTTTCTTTTTTTTTTCACAGGGGGGCAACATTAGGTAGGAGTTAGTGCCGTGCACTACCTGGGGGGTTTTTTTTACGTTGTCGAGGAGGAGGTACCCTCCCGAGGGCGGCTGACTCGAGAGAAAAAAAACTGTCAAATAAATATCAGTTCCCGTCCCGGTGGGACACCGCATTGACTCACTTGGCGGGGAG
>BLSH010411295.1:754861-778610 GCA_018402905.1 Glandirana rugosa | reverse complement strand
CACTCCTTTGTTGCCCGGGTGGTGTGTTTGGGATCATGGTCATGCTGAACGACCCAGCCACTTTTCATCTTCAATGTCCTTGCTGATGGAAGGAGGTTTTTACTCAAAATCTCACGATACATGGCCCCATTAATTCTTTCCTTTACACGGATAGTCATCCTGGACCCTTTGCAGAAAAACAGCCCCAAAGCATGATGTTTCCAACCCCATGCTTCATAGTAAGTATGGTGTTCTTTGGATGCAACTCAGCATTCTTTCTCCTCCAAACACGACAAGTTGAGTTTTACCAAAAAGTTCTATTTTGGTTTCATCTGACCATATGACATTCTCCCAATCCTCTTCTGGATCATCCAAATGCTCTCTAGCAAACTTCAGACGAGCCCGGACATGTACTGGCTTAAGCAGGGGGACACGTCTGGCATTGCAGGATTTGAATCCCTGGCAGTGTAGTGTGTTACTGATGGTAGCCCTTTTTACTTTGGTCCCAGCTCTCTGCAGGTCATTCACTAGGTCCCCCCCCCGTGGGTTTCTGGGATTTTTGCTCACCATTCTTGTGATCATTTTGACCCCACGGGGTGAGATCTTGCATGGAGCCCCAGATCGAGGGAGATTGTAAGTGGTCTTGTATGTCTTCCATTTTCTAATAATTGCTACAGTTGATTTCTTCACACCAAGCTACTTGCCTATTGCAGATTCAGTCTTCCCAGCCTGGTGCAGGTCTACAGTTTTGTTTCTGGTGTCCTTTGACAGCTCTTTGGTCTTGGCCATAATGGAGTTTGGAGTCTGACTGTTTGAGGTTGTGGACAGGTGTCTTTTATACTGATAACGCATTCAAACAGGTGCCATTAATACAGGTAACAAGTGGAGGACAGAGGAGCCTCTTAAAGAAGAAGTTACAGGTCTCTGAGAGCCAGAAATCTTGCTTTTTTGTAGGTGACCAAATACTTATTTTCCACCATAATTTGCTAATAAATTCTTAAAAATCAGACAATGTGATTTGTTGGATGTTTTTGTTCTCATTCTGTCTCTCATAGTTGAAGTGTACCTATGATGAAAATGACAGGCCTCTCTCATCTTTTTAAGTGGGAGAACTTGCACAATTGGTGGCTGACTAAATACTTTTTTGCCCCACTGTAGTACTACTACTGGGTATTAAGTTACTAAGTGTTACTATCAGTGATTTTTTGTGATATTACATGCTTTGTACACTCAATCTACTGTAGTGTGTCAGAGGGGGTTGAAGTTCTTAAAATGTTTGTTACCCCAGCATTTCAAATTTCCTGATATGTGCATGTTGTACCATTTGCTTGTATAAAAAATTTCCTGTTCTCTTTGTTTCCTTTATGTGAAGATTCTTGGTTCTTGGTTTTCCTGCCAGTCCCTCTGCTTTCCTATTAAGAACTGTCCACACCAAGCAGGAGAACACATCATGGTCAGTTCTCAAGCTGTGCTGGGAACTGTGCCTGCTCTCCTCCAATGAGCAGAATTGACCTGACACGACCCCCCTCCCCCCCACAGCCATTACTGAGAAGCTCAGTGTGCTGATCCCCCCCCCCCCCCAGCCCTTATGCAATAGAGGGAACAGAGGGAATGTGATCACTTATAAAAACGGGGACATTTTCTATACACAGATGTTGTGTATTTTTTTTTAATTTTAAACTGAATGGGCTGTTTTACAAGATGATCATTTACAATCACTTTAAAGCGGTTGAGGCAGAGAACAGAGGACCCATCTTAACCAGAGGCTCCTACAGGTGTAGCCCTATATAGAGAAAAGGAATTTTGCCAAGTAAATGAGCCACAGCTTCCTGTTATCAACTCAGTACTTGAAACTCTGGATGCTTGTCAAAATGCTGGTGCTGGTCAGAAGACTCCACGCACTAAGACATACTTGCCTTTTGTTTCAGCTGCAAGGGCGCTGTCGGGTGCTATTGCTAGTTTCTGTGGAATATTCTAAAGGTGCATACAAATTCGGGAGGAAAACAGGTCAGTGTGTCATAAACAACTTGCTTAAACAGCTCAGAAAAAAATAGATCAGCACTTGGAATGCAGAAATAGTATTTTTATTATGAATTATTATATTTACTATTTTAAAAAATTGTTTCAGATTTGAATGCTGAGAAGAGTAGATCACAGGGATAAATTATATTATATGTGGACAGATATTGTTGGTCTGTTTTTAGCAGTTGGATAATCATGGTCAGAGTTGGAAAACAATAAAAGATACAGTATCACACAAAAGTGAGTACTCCCCTCACATTTTAGTAAATATTTTTTTATATATTTTCATGTGACAACACTGAAGAAATGACACTTTGCTACAATGTAAAGTAGTGAGTGTACAGCTAGTATAACAGTGTAAATTTGTTGTCCCCTCAAAATAACTCAACACACAGACATTAATGTCTAAACCGCTGGCAACAAAAGTCTTGGAGGTGTGTTTGGGGTCGTTATTGTGTTGGAATACTACCCTGCGGCCCAGTCTCCGAAGGGAAGGGATCATCCTCTGCTTCAGTATGTCACAGTACATGTTGGCATTCATGGTTTCCTTAATGTACTGTAGCTCCCCAGTGCCGGCAGCACATATGCAGCCCAGACCATGACACTCCTACCACCATGCGTGACTGTAGGAAAATCACACTTGTCTTTATACTCCTCACTTGGTTGCCACCACACACGCTTGACACCATCTGAACCAAATAAGTTTATCTTGGTCTCATCAGACCACAGGACATGGCTCCGGTAATCCATATCCTTAGTCTGTCTGTCTTCAGCAAACTGTTTGGGGGCTTTCTTGTGCATCATCTTTAGAAGAGGCTTCCTTCTGGATTGACAGCCACGCAGACCAATTTGATGCAGTGTGCGGTGTATGGTCTGAGCACTGACAGGCTGACCCCCATACCCCTTCAACCTCTGCAGCAAGGCTGGCAGCACTCATACGTCTATTTCCCAAAGACAACCTCTGGATATTACGCTGAGCACATGCATTTAACTTCTTTGGTCGAGCATGGCGAGGCCTGTTCTGAGTGGAACTTGTCCTGGTAAACCACTGTATGATCTTGGCCACCGTGCTGCAGCTCAGTTTCAGGGTCTTGGCAATCTTCTTATAGCCAAGGCCATCTTTATGTAAAGCAACAATTCTTTTTTTCATATCCTCAGAGAGTTCTTTGCCATGAGGTGCCATGTTGAACTTGCAGTGATCAGTATGTGAGAGTGATAACACCAAATTTGACACAACTGCTCCCCATTCACACCCGATACCTTGTAACACTAATGGGTCACATAACACAAGGGAGGGCTAATTGAGCCCAGTTTGGACATTTTCACTTAGGGGTGTGCTCATATTTCTTGCCAGCAGTTTAGACATTAATGGCTGTGTGTTGAGTTATTTTGAGGGGACAGCAAATTTACATTGTTATACAAGCTGTACACTCATTACTTTACATTGTAGCAAAGTATCATTTCTTCAGTGTTGTCACATGAAAAGATATAATAAAATATTTACAAAAATGTGAGGGGTGTATTCACTTTTGTGAAATACTGTATGTGTAGTGGGGGCATGGAAAAGTATCTGATGGTCTAAAATCTATTCAATCATCAAATCCATGTCTGTATGGGCAGCCATTAGGGATGTTATGTGTGGCTGGTAGCTTGAGGTTGATTTAAAAAAAAAAAGTGATAAAAAAATGAAGCTTCAGGTGTCCTCTAAAAAATGCCAACATTAATCCAACATTAACAACATAACAACATAGCTTTAATCATATGACTGTACCATTAAACCCTAACCCCAAAATGAAATATTTAAAAGATTTTACATACCTTCCACATCCTCTGGGAAGAGCCAATATAGAATGGTATGCCTGCTATGGTTACATAGTTAGTCAGGTTGAAAAAAAAGACACAAGTCCATCTACTTCAACCTATAAAAGTGAAAAAAATATATACAATCCCATATACACAATCCTGTACCCACAGTTGATCCAGAGGAAGGCAAAAAACTCCCGCAAAGCATGATTCAATTTGCTCCAGTGGGGGAAAAAATCCTTCCTGAGGAGGAGGGGGTAGAGCTGACAAATCTAGCATAATCACCACTAACTGTATGGAGACGTATGGGCACAACAAGCTGCAGCATTGAGCCCTGTCCTGCATCAGTCTGAGTTGCAAGCAGGGTCAACCAGCGTGCCGTGAACAAAATATATTGTCCCTGACTCTGCTTGCTGGACCACGTGTCAGCAGTAACGTGGACCTTGTGGCTGACTGCCTTGCCCAACAATGCCACAACATTGTCTTCCACGTGATGGTACAGAGCTGGAATGGCCTTACGTGAAAAGAAATGGTGACTGGGAACCTGCCATTGTGGTACAACACATTCTGCAAATTCACAGAAGGGGCAGAATCTACGAGACGGAAAAGCAGAAGTTGTAGAGCCAGCAGATTTAGACGCTGGGCATGTGAGTGGCAGGGACTGTATTTTTTTTTCTGCTGTAGCAGATGGGGCAGAGAAATTTGCTGGCTATAGTTTACAGCTGGTGGCAGATGTGCTGCAAGGACCTGGAACACCCTGCGCTAAACCATCATCCCGATCAGTGGAGGCTATTGAGAGGTCATGAGGTATAGTGGGGGCAGACTGAGGTGAGTAAGTAGGAGAAACAGATTTGTGTCTCTTTTGTGTGGCATTCAGGTGCTCTTGCCAATGGGCTGAGTGGTGGAAGGTTAAATGCCTTGTCAAGCAAGTGGTACCCAAATGCCTGTGTAACTATGGGTTAAATTCCGTGTTACATTTATTCATTTATTGACAGGTTCATATATTTACCCTTTCAGATTTGTGGATGAAATACAATAATTAAAACAGCACACAAATAGTATAGTAATAAAAGAGATTTACTTAGCTTCGATTAAAGATGTAGTACAGATGATAAAACAAAGGATAAATTCAGGTTCAGTTTCAATTCCAGGGAACCCCACACTTCTCTGAAGACATCAGAGAATTTCTGGAAAGTGACAGCCGGTTCAAACTCCAGGCGTATTCACCCTGGACGAGGTTCTGACCACTTGACTATTGTCTAAACATTTTATATGTGAAAGAAAGGTGCGAAAAGCTAGTTTTATCTGGTGTTAACAAAAGACTAGTCTTGTCCTTTGCGAACAGAACAAAAGAGTGATCCTGAGACAAAGTGACCATCTGTAATTTATGCAGGAATGGCATAACTATTCAGTATGTATACGTGTATATATACAAGCACATATACACACAGAAGTAATCACCTTAAAACTATCGTAGTTAATAGCAACTAATACCAAGTTCCTTGTAAACCAATTGTGAATATAGACCCGTACTACATTCCACCCCTTGATTTACAAGGAATTTAGGTCATAGACATAATCTTCAGACCTACGTATAGGTAAAGCCTCAATGGTAGAGGTTGTACATTTACTAATACAGACAAAAATAATCTTAACTATAACAAAAATTCCTAATGCTAATAAAATAAACCATGCAATGTACATAACCACTTGTTGCCCCAATTGACCAAGCCAAGCAAAAATTCCATCATTAGAGATAGAATGAAGTTTACCAACAGCTTTTCTGGCCTCTGTTAATTCTGCTTCAATGTTCCCACTATTATCTGAAATATAGGAGCAACATTCATCCCCAATTAAAGCACATACCCCTCCCTTGGCAGCAAGAATAAAATCTAGAGCAGCTCTGTTTTTACATGATGGATTTGTCAAGCTGTCCATAGCCCTATTTACTACTGCTAGTCTCCAAGGATCGTCCAAAGGCAACCAGCTAATGTTAACTGGTAGTCCATATAATGGTATGCCCTCAGGTGCAGCACGGGGTGTTTGTCCACACACCCAACAGTTTGTAACATTAAAAACATGAGCTGTTGCTTTCAAAGTCTCATGGAAAAAGTTCTTCTGTGCTGTTCCACTGAAAACGAGGCTGGTAATCATCTGAAGCCATAGTACTGTCCTCATGGTAACGGCAACAATCTGTGGATTGGAACATAAATAGGTTGGTCTTCCAGTTCAATTAAAACTAAAGCTGTGGACCCGGGTCCCCAGGCTACAATCTCTCCCTTCCTTCCTTTAACTCTTCCCCTCTCAGCTACACTTGGGGCTACCCACACCTTGGTCCCTAATTGGGCAAAATACATTTTCCCATGTACCCGTAGACGTTTTGGTATTATTATTATCTGTCCTATCTGTTGTCCTTTTTTCAGACATCCCATTTCTAAGGGTACTAGAGTAACACAATATTCTCCCAGTGCATCTTTTTTCACTTCTGTATCCCACTCACACCATTCAGTCTACTGAGAATCTGGAATGAACTTCAAATCACATGTGGGATCTAACTGTAAGATGCCAGTGGGTACTGATATATGAATGTCAGGGCTAGGATTCACTTCCCCCTCACCCCCTCCTACTTCCACATCTTGGAGCATTGTAACTGGTATGGGTTGAGTTATGGGAATTGTTGGACCTTTTGTAGTTACAGTCACCACCCATTCTCCTGCAGTTTCAACACCACTTCCTAACATTCGCTGCATAGGAGTGCTCTGTCCTACCAATCTGTTGTTCAGAATGTACACTGCTTCTTGTATCACCTTATCCCACCCCCTGAGTGTATGTGTAGGTGTTAGTTTTCGTATTTGCTCTTTAAGCAAACCATTCATTCTCTCTATCAAACCTGCTGCTTGTGGATGATAGGGGATGTGAAACAACCAGTGTACACCATGGTCCTCCGCCCATTGTTTAACGGTTTGTCCTGTAAAATGTGTGCCATTGTCTGATTGGATTTCTTGAGGCACTCCATAATGCTGTATCAGCAATTCCATAAGTTTCAAGGTTGACTTCTCATCCGCATGCTTAGTAGCATAAACTTGCAAAAGTCCACTATATGTGTCCACAGCTGTGGCACAATATTTCATCCCACCTCTTCCTCCCGGCAGGGGACCTATGAAGTCTACTTGCCAGACTTGTCCTGGTTGCTGACCTCTGTAAATGTTTCCTGGCATCGGTGTCATTCGCGGACATTTCTTTGCTTCTTGGCAGAGGGGGCACTGGGCAACAATGTCTTTTGCCTGAGTTTGAGTTAGTGGTATGCCTTTGTGCTGGGCCCATTGCCACGTGCTTTATGCACCTCTGTGTCCGGATTGACTGTGTGCCCATTTTCCCAAGATTTCCAGGATAGTGTCATTCTCTTGGTTAGCAACAGACACTTGTGCTAGGCCATCAACTGTATCATTGTTAGGATCCCCATTATGGGCGTTGACCCTCTCCAATTCCCCTAATTTGGTTCTGACCTTCTTGCCACAGGAACTCCCAGATTTGAGGCCCACCCCACAGTTCTTTTCCATTCACCTGCCAGTTATCTTGTTTCCATGCTCTGAGCCAAGTAGTCAGTCCTTTAAATACTGCCCAACTATCAGTATAGATGATTAAATCTTCTGGGATTTCTTGTACCACCATATACACAGCTTGGAGCTCAGCATATTGACTTGACCCACCCTGACCACTTTGGTGAATCACTGTTTCAGTACCTGACTGGAAAGCTGCTGCAGTCCATACTCTACCCTGAGGGGTGAGTTTGGCTGATCCATCTGTAAACCAGGCATTTTGTTTGTCTTCATCAGACAACTCAGCAAAAGGAGGGGCTTCCTTGAAAGGTGATTCTCCCACTTGCATTGGAGGCAACTCAGGAACCTTTGATTCAAAGTCCACATGTCCAGCCAGTTGTTGTGATATCTGACTGGGATCCTGAGATGAGATGTTAGCCCTCTCACTTAAGTACCATTTCCATTTCTGTAGCGTCTGTTTTTGTGCAACACTTGTATGAGCTTGCAAGCCTTCTTGCCTCACCCACCCAGAAATTGGTAAGTCAATTCTCACTGTCACCAACTGCTGCTTTGTTGTTGCTTCTACATGTTGTAATGCAGTGTAGGCAGCCAGCAACTGCTTCTCCAAAGGACTGTACTTTCTTTGTGCAGCGGTGAACTGTTTGGACCAGAATCCCAATGGTATCTTCCGATCCCTTGGATTTTGGCCTTTCTGCCACAGACCCCACAACATTCCATGTTCAGTTGCAGTCATATCTAGGATGAAAGGCTGATCTGGTTTTAAGGGGCCTAATGAATGATGTGTTCTTACAGTCTCTTTGGCAGTGTCTAACGCCAACTGCTGGTCCGGTCCACATAAGAATACAGTCTTTTTCCGAGTAACATTGTAGATTGGCCTGAGAATAAGGCCCAAGTGAGGAATGAAAGGTCTCCAAAAGTCCAGTAAACCGAGTAAACTCTGTGGCTCTTTCACATTTTTGGGAGGCTTCAATGCTGCAATAGAGTCTAATACAGGTTGTGGAATAGTCTTGATAGGCCCAGACCAAATCATTCCTAGAAATTTGACACTCGTAGCTGGTCCTTGAATCTTTGTAGGGTTAATGGCCCATCCTCTGTTCTGCATATGAGCCTGCACTGTAGTCAAGTCTTGTCTTACTTGTTCTTCAGTATTACCAGAAAGCATGATATCATCAATGTAATGATACAGTTTACAGTCCAGTTTTGGTAACATATCCAGATCCCTGGCTACCAGACCATGGCAAATTGTTGGACTATGTAAGTAGCCCTGTGGGACAACATTGGCTGTATATTGTTTTCCTTCCCAGGTAAAGGCAAACTGATCTTGTGATTCCTCATCAATAGCTATGGAGAAAAAGGCATTCGCTAAATCCAGTACTGCATGCCATTCTCCAGCAGTTTGAGAAATAGTCTCTACAATGGACACCATATCTGGAACAGCTGCTGCAAATGGTGGAGCCACTTTGTTTAGCCCTCGATAGTCTATAGTCATCCTATAAGTTCCATCCGGTTTCCTTACAGGAAAGATAGGCGCATTAAAGGGGCTCACCGCAGGCCTGAATACTCCTACATCCAGCAAGGCCTGTATTGTGTCAGTCACTTCTTGGTGTCCTCCAGGTATGCTGTATTGCTTGAGATTGACAGCGTGTTTTGGCGGAGGGATGTACACTGGCGTCCACTTGGCATGTCTCCTGATGATAGGTTTTACTGCAGACACAAAGAAAGAACGCACTGAGTTACCAAATGAAAACACACCTGCATCGGTTTGGATTGTCTGACCCCTCAGGATATCCATTCCCAGTATGTTATCAGGTAGTTCAGATATTAATACTTGTGCCTTAAATATTGGGCCTTTTCCAATTTGCAATCTGCAGTACACCTTGTGAGCCCATGTGTGTTGTCCTCCCAGCCCTTCAACTGCCACTATACCTGTGCTCTGATATTTTTGACTTTTAATGCTGTGAAACAAAGTCACTTCAGCTCCGGTGTCTAACAATGCAATAATCATTTGTGGTCTGTGTTGTCCTTGCCAATATATTGCCACGGATACATATGGGCGGCGATCCCCTGGTTTCAGCATGTTAACTTGAACCAGTGGCACAGAGGATCCGCCCTCCAGTCACTCCAGAGGACTGGGAACTTCCCATCCTCTGCTTCCAAATTTCTTTTTGTGTTTCATTAACTCTTCTGCTGCCGCCCCATAAGGGTTTGGCTTTCTCTCCACAGGAGGGGCAGAAGGAAGAACAGGGACATCCTCCACATCACTGGTTGCCACCCTCTTAGGCAAGCTAGCTTTAATTTCCCTTGTGATTTCAATTCTTTCCATTGTTGTAATAAACAACCTGTTGGGATGCCATCTATATCTAATATTGGTACACCACTGTGCAAAAGATCTAAAAATAACTGCTTTCGTGTAATCTTCAATTTGCCTACAGGATTTTTCTCCTCCACATTCCTTTGTTTAACCCTGTCTCCGACCCTCTCCAATTCCCCTAATTGTCCGAGTAAAGCAGCGGCCTCATGAACCTTCTCCTTCTTTGCATCAATAGCGCTCAACATTGTAAACAATGGAGCTTTTAAGTGTGACGGAGCACCTGCCAATAATTTATTTCTCATATGTGCCGTGAACAAGGCCATATCAGGTCCTGTCCAATTGTCATGCACAGTAGGAGTTTCCACTAGAGGATCTGCAATCAATCCACTTACACAGCCATACTCTCGCAGCCTGTGAATTCCTTCCCCTATTGTACGCCAAGGAGTTAAATCCATAAGTTCTGTAGGAGTGTCATGAACTTGGACTATGGAATCTCTAATCAGATGCAATAGGGAGAATACAACAGCAGTGTCTCTAGCTCTGTGCAGATAAAGTCTTACTCTGGGATCTTTAGCCATGCTGCCCAACCCCACTGCCTCTCTGTTAGACAAAAGAATTCCATCTCCCCCCAGGTCCCACACACGCAGAACCCATGTCAGCAAGCTTTCATTGGGCCGCTGGGCAAACTTTTCTCCTAATTCCGAAAGTTCCCCTGCTGTGTAAGATCTTGTCTCTTCTGTATATTGTTGTTCAGCTTGTGCTGGGTACGATGTCTCATCAGACGAAAGAGCATTAGTTCCACTTGTACTAGCTCGTTCAGTTACCTCTCTTCTTTGTCTAGCTGTAACAATAGGACGAGCTTTGCCTTCTTCTAACTCATTAACTATTTCTATCTCTTCATCTGTGTCTGATCCTGACCAATATGCTAATTCCTCCCAATCACCCCTGGTAACCAGGGTGCGTACTTTCACTGAAGCATTGTTTCCCGGTAATCTCCTACCTTTCTTTCTACGCTGCTTATTTACAGTTCTCACTACATACTCTGAAAACTGTGTTTCCATTTCTTCCCTGTGTTTTTCGGGAAGACCTAAAACATTCCTTTAGGATTTGAAGTTGATCTGTAACTGCCTGCAGTTCCATTTCAACAGCTTCCCTCCTTTTTGTCTCATCCATGAGCGCCTGCAAAAATAGCCATCCTAATAAAGATGCAGCTTTCTGCTCTGATTTTGAATATCGAGACAAATCAAGATTCAGGAGACAGTGGCGGGGGTCTTGCACTTTAATTGCATCCTGATACTTGATCAATTCACGAGCCAGAGTAGACCAGTGTCTAGAATCTGCCCACTCTGGGATGGGGCTCTTTCGACTGTCTCCCCCCTTCGCTCTTTTTATCCAGTTAAACATCCTCCCTCTTCTGTATGTGTACACCACGTGCTAAACCACTATATTTCCACCAAAGCAAAGCTAGCAATAAACCTCCTATCACAGTACACATTAATAATACAGTTTCCCAATTGTCAGAAAGCATTACAATTCACAACAGTATTACAAGGATTAATCACTGCACTTCAGACCAGCACTGAAAGGGTTAAATATCCTGCTCACAGCGCCATTAATGTAACTATGGGTTAAATTCCGTGTTACATTTATTTATTTATTGACAGGTTCATATATTTTCCCTTTCAGATTTGTGGATGAAATACAATAATTAAAACAGCACACAAATAGTATAGTAATAAAAGAGATTTACTTAGCTTCGATTAAAGATGTAGTACAGATGATAAAACAAAGGATAAATTCAGGTTCAGTTTCAATTCCAGGGAACCCCACACTTCTCTGAAGACATCAGAGAATTTCTGGAAAGTGACAGCCGGTTCAAACTCCAGGCGTATTCACCCTGGACGAGGTTCTGACCACTTGACTATTGTCTAAACATTTTATATGTGAAAGAAAGGCGCGAAAAGCTAGTTTTATCTGGTGTTAACAAAAGACTAGTCTTGTCCTTTGCAAACAGAACAAAAGAGTGATCCTGAGACAAAGTGACCATCTGTAATTTATGCAGGAATGGCATAACTATTCAGTATGTATACGTGTATATATACAAGCACATACACACACACCAGGGTTGCCAACCGCCAGTAAATTTACTGACAGTTTGTAAAAATCAGTGATTTTTGTTACTGTCGATAAATATCAGAGTCTGATAATTTGTTATGCTGTGTTGATTTTTAAGTGTAAACTGGGCAAATTACTTGATATGGGTATTGTCAGTGTTTCCATGTAGTGTTCAAGTATCAGTTGTTTTAGCTTTTAATAGGAGTTCTGTTATTTTTCAAGTTGTCAGTAAAAAATGTGTTCCTCCAGTAAATTTTCCATGTTTTGCCAGTAAAAAATGCTGCAGGAGGTTGGCAACACTGACACACACAGAAGTAATCACCTTAAAACTATCGTAGTTAATAGCAACTAATACCAAGTTCCTTGTAAATCAATTGGGAATATAGACCCGTACTACAACCTGGTGTTTTTGCCTCGCTTTGATGTGCTTGAGACAAAGTTTTCAACAGTTTGCAGCGTGGTAAATCGGGGTGTAAGACCTCACCCACCCTCCTGCATCCCCCTGTGCGTTAATAGCATGATGAAGCTGAATATAACAGCAAAGCATAGTAGCTGCCAATTTAAACCTGGTTTGTAGTTCACTGAATGACAGTAGCTTACCATTCTGAAAGATTTGGGTCAGGAGGTTAACTCCAAAGGTTCCCCACCTAGGTCCCTGTTCTAAATTAGCCAGTTCACTGTAGGAATGGTTGCCCCAAATCCATGCCGCTGTTGAATAGGCAGCACAGAAGGCTGTCCATAAAGGCACCATACAGAAAGCCACTGGAGTCTGGTGTGAAAAAAATCGAATGAAACTGATAAATATAAAAGCAATGCTTTATTGATATGGCGAAAACGTATAAAATGCAAAACGAGTCAAAAACGCGTATAGGACATTGATCTGAGAACCACCACGCATGACAACGTTGTCACATAAGATTAAAAGAAGGAGGGCCCCCCCCCACACACACCTCCACATACATGCCCCAGACACAGACCTTCATGTGCATAATGATTTGAACCATACAGATACCAAGACAGGTATCACATGTTTGGCATGTAAAGAGTCACAATGACAGACAAATATAACAATGTATACGGCACCTGATATACAGGGAGGATCCTGACGAAGCTGGCGTGACTAGCGAAACACGTTGACGGTGTGCTGTCCCAGCCCCGCATGCCTCCACGATGCTCTGACCGTCCTCTTGGGTCACACGGCAAGGCAGCTCTCTGAGGGCTCATGTGGGTCTGGATGCCCAGGATATGCCACTTGGCAGCCGGCGGATATACATAGGCAATCTTCCTTTCACCGTGGATCACCGCGCAGCTCACCTGCGATTTACATGGACACAAGGAGGCACATGAGGTACACCATGGGCAATTTATATGCGACCAGATAGGTGAGTGAATCCAGCACTCCCCCTTTCCCCGCCCAATTTTTTCCCCCTCTCCACAGTACCGTTCGTGCCCACATCGCACTCTGCTCCTTGCATCTGTCTGTGCATTCCATCTGATGGGTCTGCCTGTAGCCAACCATTCTGGAATTTGCCATCATCAGACAGACCCCCAGCGTTGAACACCACCCAGCTGTGCGGCCGATCTGCCTGTAGCCTACCATCACGGTTTTGCCATTATCAGGTAGATCTAAGGCTGGGCAAACCTCCGAGAACTTCATGCACAGCTGACAAGCCTTCTAGACTTTACCCCTATTCTCTAGCAGTTTGTCCATTTTTTGACTCCACAGCCGTGAGTGATCCAACAGGCTGTCTACCCACAGATATTCGTTCCTCCCTGCATATCAGGTGCCGTATCCATTGTTATATTTGTCTGCCATTGTGACTCTTTACATGCCAAACATGTGATACCTGTCTTGGTATCTGTATGGTTCAAATCATTATGCACATGATGGTCTGTGTCTGGGGCATGTATGTGGAGGTGTGTGTGGGGGGGCCTCCTTCTTTTAATCCTATGTGACAACGTTGTCATGGGTGATGGTTCTCTGATCAATGTCCTATACACGTTTATGTCTCGTTTTGCATTTTATACATTTTTGCCATATCAATAAAGCATTGCTTTTATATTTATCGGTTTCATTTGATTTTTTTCCCACCAGACTCCAGTGGCTTTCTGTATAGTGCCTTTACGGATAGCCTTCTATGCTACCTGTGTTCTATGCTGTGTATTGTTTTGCCATTAAGCCCCAAGTGATACATATCCCTGAGTGAGTAGATGTGAATCTCTTCATACAATAGGTCCTTTGCTCCTTGCTCCTTTTCCTTTTTTTTTTTTCGCTGTTGAATAGGCCCACTCGCTTGACACACATGCAAAAAAGTGTGTAGGAAGGGGAAGGGAAGGATAGGTAGGAAACCATAACAAAGCAGTGCCCAATGCTAATCCATATAGCCGTCAGTCTTATTGGGTGGTAGCAAATAGAGTACACGTCCAGCTGATGGGACTAGGTACAAAGGTGCAAACAGGAGGAAAGAGCGAGGGAGGGCAATCTCCGTCCGGTCAAATCTGATTTGCACAAAGAAGAGAAATGTAAATTAAACTGTCATGTATGGTCTTCCACCAACCAAGGGCGAATATCAGACCTATGCGGATCAACGCAATACACATCATGTGTAGCCAGGCTATAGAAGCTTATGGGAGTGTTTAATCCAAGAGCAATTACATGACAGCTCCCAGGAGTGATGTGATGCCGCCAGCACAGCGCTAGGTACCTGCTTTTTTACGGCTTCCTACCTGTCCTTCCCTTCCCCTTCCTACATACTTTTTTGCTCACGTGTCGAGCAAGTGGGCCTATTCAACAGCGGCATGGAACTCAAGCCTCTTTTATACATCTTTTGAAACTCCCTGAAAACAAGCGTCCACATCAAATGCCTCGAACCGTGTTGGATGTTTCATTTACTATCTCATTGTACAAGAGGCCCATGTGTTTGTTTGTATCCATTTGCTTGCCTGCCTGCCTCTCTGTTTTGCACTCATACCCCAGCCCTCATACCATCCTTCCAATGATGCTGTATTAGTAACTTTTGTAATAAAATACCTATATTTTTATACTACATTGGTGTATATTCCTCTATTTTTGTCCGGTTGTGCTCTTTACTCCTTTTTGGAGGGTTTTACCTTTTTGTCTAAATTTTGGGATGATGGCACATACTCAGGCTTCCCACCACACCCCTTGTTGTCTGGGTCTTGAGGATGGACCACTGACCAGAACTTGCTCAATATGCAATCGAGCTACTTACCTGTCCTGCATCCAGCATGCTTTCTGAACAGACATTCAGTGCCGCTGGAGGGTTTGTAATGGATCAAAGAGTGCGCCTATCCACAGACTCAGTTGATAGGCTCACACTTATAAAACTGAATCAGTCCTGGATCAGCATCTATCAAGGGGGACGGGATCTGGGCCCCCCCCTTGTTAAAGGGGGCTTCCAGATTCTGATAAGCCCCCCACCCGCAGACCCCAACAACCACAGCCCAGGGTTGTCAGGAAGAGGCCCTTGCACCCATCAACAAGTCCATATAATAAGTCCATATATGTATAGTCCATAGGAAAAAGAGGAAAATATAGGCAATATCCCGGTATAGTTCCCACAACAAGAGATGACAGAGTTCTTAAGGTTCCCTGAATATACAATATAAAAGGTCCTTCGGGTGACTGGTGCAATACAAGGAAGTAGGAGGAAGAAGGAGACCCCCTTCCTTTTCCTGTAATGGCTGGGGAGCCGGAGGAGCCGGAAGATAGCTCCCAGCAGGCGTGTGGCTAATGACCCAGACCATGTCTCTGTCCCTGATGATGAGAGTGAACTGAATGTAGTCCCTGACTTAGAGGTCTGGAGAGAGGACTTTTGTACAGAACAACTACAGGATGTCACTCTCCTCAGAGCCAGATAAAATGTGAAGGTGGTGGATGGGGAACCTGTGGACCCTAACTGGGGGGTGTCTTTTCCCTACATGGTGCTTAAAAATGATTTGTTGCATCAGGTGGTGAAACACAAACTGGAACAGCTAGTGGTTCCCAAACCCTTCCGCAGGATAGTGCTCGATCTGGCCCATGGGCATGTAATGGGAGACATCTGGGTATGGAGAAAACCAGGGAGAGAATAACACAGAGATTCTTCTGGCCTGGGTTGCATGCAGACATCAAAGAATACTGTAAATCATGCCCTGAGTGGCAAATAACGGCCCAGTCACCCCATTTCTGTAGCCCCCTTGTTCCACTTCCCATAATTGAAGTGCCATTTGAGTGAATTGGCATGGATCTTGTGGGACCAGTAATAAAACACAAGCACATCCTAATGATCCTAGACAATGCGACCCGCTATCCTGAGGCCATACCCTTGTGGAATATCTCCGCTAAGACTATCGCCAAGGAACTGGTCCAGGTGTTTAGTCGGGTGGGGATCCCTAAAGAAATCTTGACGGATCAAGGTACCCCGTTCATGTCCAGGGTGACCAGAGAATTGTGCAAGTTGTACAAAATCTCCCATTTTCGTACCTCTGTTTACACCCCAAACTGACGTTCTGGTGGAAAGGTTTAACAAGACCCTCAAGAGTATGCTAAAAAAGGTGGTGGTTAAAGATGGGAAAAATTGGGATTTTTTGCTGCCGTAGCTCATGTTTGCCATACAAGAAGTTCCGCAGGCGTCTAAGGGGTATTCCCCCTTTGAACTCATGTATGGTAGACATCCCAGGGGGCTGCTAGATGTCGCAAAAGAGACGTGGGAAAGAAAAGACCACCCCATATAAAAGCATCATAGAGCACGTCTTCTTGATGCAGGATTGAATCGCAGCTGTCCTGCTCCTTGTACGAGAGCATATGGAGCAAGGCCAGGAAGCGCAGAGAAGGGTTTACAATCGGGGTGCAAAAACCAGAACTTTCGACCCCGGAGACAGAGTGCTGGTGCTAGTCCCCACGATTGAAAGTAAATTCCTGGCAAAGTGGCAGGGTCCCTTTGAGATTAGGGAAGGAGTAGGGGAAGTAAACTACAAAGTTTACCAGCCTGGGAAAAGGAAATCGGAGCAGATTTACCATGTTAATCTCCTTAAACTGTGGAAGGACAAGGAGAGTTTATTGGCAGTGCCCACTCCCCAAAAGGACAGGTTACCCCTGACCCTGAATGTCCCCATAACTGAGTCCTTGTCACTGACGCAACAAAACATTGTTAAGGAATTTGTCAGTAAAAATAGAGATTTTTTCTCTTCTCTACCCGGACTGACCATTGTACTACAACATGGTATAATCACGGAACCAGGGGTCTTTGTAAATGTAAAACCCTACCAAATACCTGAAGCTAGACAAGAAGCGGTGGCGAGAGAAATAAAAACCATGTTGGAGTTAGACGTGATAAAGGAGTCCCACAGCGCCTGGTTGAGCCCTATAGTACTGGTCCCAAAGCCCAATGGCACTATCCAGTTCTGTAACGATTTCAGGAAGCTGAATGAAGTGTCTAAGTTTGACGCATACCCAATGCCACGGGTTGATGAACTTGTGGATAGGTTGTGAGGTGCCCGGTACATAACAACCCTAGATCTAACTAAAGGATACTGGCAGATCCCCCTTAACGGAGTCAGCAAAGGAAAAAATGGCCTTCTCTACCCCCAAGGGGTTCTTCCAATGCAAGCGAATGCCGTTTTGTCTGCATTGGGCCCCTGCATCCTTTCTGAAGATGATGGACAAAACTTTGAAGCCACATCAGCTCTATGCAGCGGTCTATCCGAATGATGCCATCATCCACAGCCCAGATTGGGAATCACCTCTGCCCCGGGTGCAGGCAGTGATAGATTCGTTGAGGGTAGCAGGTTTAACAGCCAACCTGAAAAAGTGTGCCATAGGTCTAGAGGAGGCCAAATACCTTGGGTATGTTATTGGTCGGGGTCTGATTAAGCCGCAGACCAAAAAGATCGAGGCCATTTAAAAGTGGCCCCAACTGGTGAACAAGAAACAGGTTCGGCTTCCTGGGGATTACAGGGTATTACCGACGCTTCATCCCCGATTTTGCCACCATTGCCGTCCCTCTGACCTATCTGACAAAGGGTAGAGGCTCAGGAATGGTTAAGTGGAATCCCGAAGCTGAGAAGGCCTTCCAGAAATTGAAGCAAGGCCTTTGTGTACAGCCGGTGCTCGTGATCCCAGACTTCACAAAGGAGTTTGTGGTTCAAACCGACGCCTCTGAGGTGGGACTAGGTGCTGTTCTGTCCCAGATCAGAGACGGTGAGGAGCACCCGGTCATCTACTTAAGCAGGAAGCTTAATAGACATGAAAGGAATCATGCCATTGTGGAGAAGGAGTGCCTGGCTATCAAGTGGGCCTTAGAGGCCCTAAAATACTACCTGCTGGGAAGGTCGTTCAGGCTAGTCACCGGCCATGACCCCCTCAAGTGGATGTGTAACAATCAAGTGAAAAATATCCAGGTGACTAGGTGGTTCCTGGCCCTAGAGCCGTTTAAGTTCTCAATGGAACACCGGGCTGGATGGCTCCAAAATAATGCCCATGGTCTTTCCCGAGCCGACTGCATGGTCGGGACAGTTGCTCCGCCCATGGGGCTTGAGCAGAGGGGGGATATGTGACGTTATGCGAGGCACCACAATGGGCAGGCGATACTTGTCGACTTGCATGCGATCATTTTAAGGCCACTAGCAGGAGTCCTTCTCCACCTGCATTTAATGACCAGGAAGAGAGCAGAGGAGAGCTCTATCTTGGATCTCAGAGGGAGAAAGCTGAATGAGCTCTGTGTGCTAATTTGGACCCAAAGAACATGGTTTGCACTGTACATATGTTTTGTGGGTGTCAGGGACAGCCCCACACTGTATAGAGAGGAACCTGAGTGAGTTTAGTTTAGCGCTGGACAGCGAGGTTTTGTTTTTTCTGTTCTTTTACGTATTTTTGAGCATGCAAACCTATAATAATAAACCTGGCAAGCCGCCAGATTTTAAAGAACCTGACCTCCATACTGAGTCTTTTCCTCTGAAGAGTGATCCCCACAATATATACAGTATCTCACAAAAGTGAGTACACCCCTCACATATTTGTAAATATTTCATTATATCTTTTCATGTGATAACACTGAAGAAATTGCACTTTGCAACAATGTAAAGTAGTGAGTGTACAGTTTGTATAACAGTGTAAATTTGCTGTCCCCTCAAAATAACTCAACACACAGCCATTAATGTTTAAACCTCTGGCAACAAAAGTGAGTACACCCCTAAGTGAAAATGTCCAAATTGGAACCAAAGTGTCAATATTCTGTGTGGCCATCATTATTTTCCAGCATTGCCTTAACCCTCTAGGGCATGGACTTCCCCAGAGCTTCACAAGTTGCCCCCGGAGTCCTCTTCCACTCTTCCATGATGACATCACGGAGCTGGTGGATGTTGGAGAGTGTGCACTCCTCCACCTTTCGTCTGAGGATGCCCCACAGATGTTCAATAGGGTTTAGGTCTGGAGCCATGCTTGGCCAGTCCATCAACTTTACCTTCAGCTTCTTTAGCAAGGCAGTGGTCACCTTGGAAGTGTTTTTGGGGTCATTATCATTTTGGAATACTGCCTTGCGGTCCAGTCTCCGAAGATATGGGATCATGCTCTGCTTCAGTATGTCACAGTACATATTGGCATTCATGGTTCCCTCACTGAACTGTAGCTTCCCAGTGCCGACAGCACTCATGCAGCCCCAGGCCATGACACTCCCACCACCATGCTTGACTGTAGGCAAGACACACTTGTCTATGTACTCCTCACCTGGTTCCCACCACACAAGCTTGGCACCATCTGAACCAAATAAGTTTATCTTGGTCTCATCAGACCACAGGGCATGGTTCCAGTATACCATGTCCCTAGTCTGCTTGTCTTCAGCAAACTGTTTGTGGGCTTTCTTGTGCATCATCTTTAGAAGAGGCTTCCTTCTGGGACAACAGCCATGCAGACCAATTTGATGCAGTGTGCGGCATATGGTCTGAGCAGTGACAGGCTGGCCCCTTACCCCTTCAACCTCTGCAGCAATGCCGGCAGCACTCATACATCTATTTCCCAAACACAACCTCTGCATATGACGCTGAGCACGTGCACTCAACTTCTTTGGTTGATCATGGAGAGGCCTGTTCTGAGTGGAACCTGTCCTACTAAACCATTGTATGGTCTTGGCCACTGTGCTGCAGCTCAATTTCAGGGTCTTGGCAATCTTCTTATAGCCTAAGCCTTCTTTATGCAGAACAACAATTCTTTTTTTCAGATCCTCTGAGAGTTCTTTGCTATGAGGTGCCATGTTGAACTTCCAGTGTCCGGTATAAGAGAGTGAGAGCGATAACACCAGATTTAACACACCTGCTCCCCATTCACACCTGAGACCTTGTAACACTAACGGGTCACATGACACTGGGGAGAGAAAATGGCTAATTGGGCCCAATTTGGACATTTTCACTTGGGGTGTACTCACTTTTGTTGCCAGCAGTGTAGACATTAATGGCTGTGTGTTGAGTTATTTTGAGGGGACAGCAAATATACACTGTTATACAAGCTGCACACTCACTACTTTACATTATAGCAAAGGGTCATTTCTTCAGTGTTATCACATGAAAAGATATAATAAAATATTTACAGAAATGTGAGGGGTGTACTCACTTTTGTGAAATACTGTATATACTGTATATACTGAACTATACATATACATTATACCTGTCTATACCAGCAGGTGGCGCTGTCGTATTATAGAGTATAGTACATGTATTCTATGATATGAGAGGAAGTACCGTTTATCCTCTTTGTGTACTCGTTTGTTATTAAGTTCCTGATATGTTCTACCATTCTCCATAAAGAGTAAAGCGTATTTCTGTATACAGGAAGCTTCTAGTGCATGAAATCATTACTCTGCATAATAGGTTATGGGTCCCAGCGCACCCAGCAGGCACCCAGCAGCACCCAGGCAGTGAAGAGGATACTCCAAGCCCAGGCACTGGAAAGAAATCTTCAGAGAGTCTGTGAGTACTGTATACAAAGATGGCAAGTGGTTCAGATGTGAAGTTTGTAATAGCAAAGCTGAACAATGCCAATTACCAGCTGTAAAAGTTCAGGCTAGAAATGATTCTGAACAAGGATGACTTGTGGCAAACGCTGAATACAGACAGACCCACAGACGGAGAGGTGGAGCACTGGCACAGGAAAAATAGGCAGGCAAAAGCAATCATAAGCTTATTAGTGGAAGATGACTAGCTTACCCACATAAGAACAGAGAAAATGGCTAAAGGTATGTGGACTTCATTACAAAAGCTGTATGACCGCTCAAGTCTAAACAGCAAACTGTTTTTGCTATGAAAGCTATATAAAATGAGTCTAAAAGAAGGCCAGCAAATGTGTGACCATGTGAATGCTATGCTAGAAATCATAGAGCAGCTGCAATCGGAGAGAACATCAAAGATAACCATATTGTTGCTTTGCTCCCCTGCAGCCTTCTAGAGACATATACTGCTCTCATTAATGCTTTAGAAACCAGACCCGAACAGGAACTAATGTTAGAATTTGTCAAAGGGAAATGAATTGATGAATATGACAGAAGGAAGGAAAATGTGCACCATGATGACAAAGCTCTTAAGATGTACAAAGGCACAAAGCACAACAAAGAAATCAGAGCCTGTTTTAACTGTAACAGGACATTACACCTAAAATAGGACTGTTCTATCTGGAAAGCCGAGCAGTGAAAGCTACATCTATCCACAAATGCAAGAGTCAAAGTAGCCACAAAGGAAACTGCAGACACATCATGGAGTGGTACCTTTAAAGTGACTCAGAGCAGCAAGCCACACGGCTGGTGCATAGACTCCGGTGCGAAAAGCCACACGACTAGTGATGAGACCTTCTTCACAAACATTGATTACAGTGAAAAAGTCAATGTTTTCCTAGCAAATGGGAAAAGCATCACTGCTGAAGGTAAAGACCAAGGCTTTCTGAACTGCATTACACAACAAGGCGAATACAGTATCTTTTGTGGCATTATGAAAGGCGAGGTGATCGATGAATGTAATGTTTCACCTCACATGCATTCACTTGCAGGAAACTAAGGTGGAATCTGGTCCGGGTTTTACCAGCCATCTTGGCAGTGTTGGTTCTGGATCAGTTTTTGCGGTCCACTTGTGTTCATAAACAGGTGGTATAAAGGAAGCAGCTCGGGATCAGATGATTTACTCTGGCCTGGGACTCAGGATCCATTAAATCTGAGAGAGCCTGAACTGAAGTTTGCTTTATGACTGAAACACAAAGGTTTGCATTTTCTTTGTTTTGTGGGTGACTGGGAGAAGCCCAGTCAAGGATTTATTTTGTTTTGTTTGTTTTATTGTCATGCAACCTTTTAAAATAAAACTGGCTACAAGTCAGCTTTTAAGAAAACCTGCCATTCAGACTGCCTTTTTTCCCAGGGAAGGTGATGCCCTAGAGCTAACTCCCCCCCCCCCCCCATAGATGGTGGATTTTTGGCGGGCATCTTCCTAAACAAGTGGAAAGATGGAGGATGTGTTAAAAGCCCTGCTGCAGGCCACTGCAACCCAGCAGGAAACCAATCACCAGCAGCAGGAAACCAACTGCCAGGTCTCAGAGATCGCTGCAGCGCAGCAGGAGGCAAATTGGTGGATTTAAAGAAAGGTTCTGCAAGTCCTTTGCCAGTGGAACAGAAAATGGTGCGTGCCAGCTATTTCCTGCAGAAGATGACACCTGCAGATGATGTGGAAGTGTACCTAGCAACTTATGAAAGAGTTGCTGTTCAAGAAGCATAGCAAAAAGAGCAATGGGCAGCACTGCTAGCCCCCTTTCTGACAGGAGAACCCCAAAAGGCCTAATATGACTTGGAATCAGATGCAGCCCAGGATTATGAGACATTAAAAGCCAAGATTCTTGCAGGCATGGGTGTCACAATTGCAGTCCTGGCTCAACGAGTGCATCGGTGGTCATACAGTACTGACAAGCCACCCCGCTCCCAAATGTTTGACTTGATACAGCTCACCAAGAAATGGCTGCAGCCAAAGACTTTGCCGGGCCCTAAGATTGTGGCGTGTGTGGTCATGGACTATTATTTATGTGTGCTCCCTGCCACTTTGAGGAAATGGGTCAGCCATGGGGACCCTAAGACTGCAAACCAGCTGGTGGACCTGGTGGAGAGATATACTGCTGCCGAGGACTTGTTTAACCCATCCGTGCCTCACTCCATGTCTCTAGGGATGAAAAATCGCCCAGAGGATCTGGTAAGACTGTTCCAGGGTTCAAGGGCGTGGGGAAAAATTACAAGACTGTTGCCACAGATAATGAGACTATGGGCTCAGGGCCTGGAGACTGGCCAAATGGTCAGGAAGGTATCTGAGGCTGTTTAGAGGCCTGGGTACAAAACACATAAAATGTTATCGCTGCCATGCATTTGGTAATATTGCTGCTAACTGTTCCCTAAATGATGAACCAGTGCAATGTTGCTTACTTGAAAAAAACACATTTTCTTATGGCACAGGTGCATGTACTGCAACATGTCAGGAACGCATGGAAAGACAAATGTGTGTAATTTCAGTTGATGGAAAGCCAGTCACAGCTCTGCTCTCTCTCTCTCTCTCTCTCTCTCTCTCTCTCTCTCTCTCTCTCTCTCTCTCTCTCCCCTCTTCTCTCTCTCTCTCTCTCCCCTCTTCTCTCTCTCTCTCCCCTCTTCTCTCTCTCCTCCTCTTCTCTCTCTCCTTCCATGTTATTTAGTAAGAGGCATGGCGATTTATTTTTGCCACTACATTCTCTTAACATATAGTTATTTCTCATAAACAGCTTATACATACTTTTAATTACACCCCAAAATACATTCATCTACTCCTCCCGAGTATTGCAATACCACATGTGTGAGAACTCTTTATTGATATACAATTCTCTTACATCACCGTTTTTATTTAGCGGTACGGAGAATGATTTATTGTACCTTCCTCTCTCTCTTCTCCTCCTCTCTCTCTTCTCCCCTCTCTC
>BLSH010411295.1:712905-734857 GCA_018402905.1 Glandirana rugosa | reverse complement strand
GGTATGTGAAATCTCTAATTTCTGCTATCTGTCCTCAGAGCAACAGCACAGACAGCAGTAGTAAAGTAATCTATCTCAGGATGCAGGATCAGGTCTTAAAATGGCTAAAATCTGTCCCTCACGCCATCAGCTACCTTTCCCTACACTAACCCAAGGAGCATGTGACTGCAGCACTGTGACTCCAGCTTATAAAGAGGCTGGGTCACATGATGCACCGGCCAATCACAGCCATGCCATTAGTAGGCATGGCTGTGATGGCTTCTAAGGGCAAACCAGTGAAACGCTTGTTGATTGGCTGCCCTGCAGCTTCTCAACACGTGGAGTAAAATAGCAGAACCCCGGACCGAACCCGAACGATTTTTGAAATGTCCGGGTCCGGGTCCGTGCCACGGACACCCAAAAGTTCGGTACGGACCCGAACGTTACAGTCCGGGTTCGCTCAACACTAGCAGTGATCTTACTTCCTGTTGCAGAGTGGCTAGACTTGCTCTCCATGATCCCACTGTACAGCATGTAGGAAGCAGCAACCCTCTATTGTTCCCTGCTGAGTCTGAGTATGGACTATGAGATTTTAAGAATGCATATAGCAGTGCACATGACCTCGGCCTTTTGGCTGCGATCTTGTGCCGTGGTTTAAGGGTTTGTGGAAAGTGCCAGTCCTCCTCGGCCTGGTGGTGTTTCCTGAATTGGTGCACCACCTGCTGCTATTGGGTAGGACGCCACTGAACACATACGAGAGGGCGATTGTGGGTACCTAACCCCACACATCTGGGAGTGTGTAAGGGATCTATCGGGGCCCCCTTGTGGGGTTCCCGTTGGTTTTTCTGAAAGCAACCAGGGCGGCTTCTGTGGAAGATGACGACGCGGGGTCTGAGAGACTCCATTCGGTTTCAAGCGAAGCCGGAATTTAAGGATGAAGTTTCCTTGCAGAACGTGGTGGTGGATCTGTTGTTTGATGTCCTTGGCCTAGCGGGAAAAGGGATATTGTGTGTCTCCAAGATTTTGCTCAGCAAGGCATTTATGATGTCACATTTGCTTCCAATGAGGTGTGGTGGAACGTATTCGAAGATATGAAGAAGTTGAATATGGTCGATCTGGTGAGGAAGTTTGTTATATCTCCCTTGTTTATGCAAGATGAAAAAATAGTCGTGGTACACCTCTACAATCCGTTTGCTGATGTAAACCTGGTAAGGGCCTTGCTTATGTCATATTGTGAGGAGTTGAGAGGGGGTCACAAGATCTTGAATAAGTATGGGATATGGTCAGGCAAGTATAGGTTCTTTGCCAGGTTTAAGTCAGATCCCTTTTGTGTGGGAGGGGTGAGGAGGCCCCCCGCCACCTTCAATGTTGGAGGAGAGAGGGGGTTTCTGTATTACCCTGGGCAACCCAGAATTTGCAGGAAGTGTTTTTATGGACACACTAGTGCAGACTGTGACAAAACACCAAAATGCAGATTTTGTGGGGATTTAGGACATCTTTCCAAAGACTGTAAAGGAAGGAGGGTATGTGATATTTGCCAGAAGCCAGGGCATCTGGCTAAACAGTGTGGAGAGTATGCCAACGCAAAATCTATGGCTGGTCTGGAGGAAAAGCTGAAGAAGAAAGCGGAGAAAGAGAGAGAGCAGCAGCAGAGAAGTAAAAAGCCTGTACATAGGGAGAGGAACACTGCGGGACCCGCTGATGCGGACTCCACTATTCCCCCCTCGGATGGCTTAATCAGTGAAGCTGCGCCTGAGGAGCCTGCCATAGTGGTGGAGAAGGGAGGCGACGTTGCGGTTACCGATGGTATGGTGACGGATGTCGGAACCCACTCTAAAGCCAGGATGGAGGCATCAGGTGGTACAAGTAAGAAAACCTCCAACGTGAAGGAGAAGGTACCGAGTGACTCCCTGTCTGGGATAGAAGAGAGTGACATGAGGGCAGAGGATGTACTACCAGCTTTTTCCAGCCCTGCGTGCTTGTCAGCAATTATGAGTGACTTGTCCTCAAGTGAGGAGGAGGATGATATGCAAACTGTAGATAGTGAGGAAAGCTTGGAGTGTGGGCAGAAGTTGGTTATAGCTGATGAGCATAGTCTGCCTAAGTATAAAAGAGCAAGGGAGGAGGTTTTTGGTGGGGGGGGATGGAAACTCCGTGCCCTTACCTGCAGATGGGGGTTCCGATGAGGAGTCCGCCAGCTCTCCGATTTCTAGGAGAAGACAAAAAGTAAAAAGTGATGAGCCGATTGTAGAGCAGTCTGAAGTGATGCAACATATTTAAGTTTTTTTAGTAATGGCAGTTGTCATGATGAAATTTATTTTTATTATTATTATGGCCTTATGTTTCAGTTCTATTAACGTGAGAAGCATTTGCTCTGCATGGAGAAGAGCATTTGTTTTTGAGCATCTGAGCAGACTAAGGGCGGATGTCATTTGTTTGCAGGAGTGCGGTATTGAGAAAGTGCCAAATGTGGAGTGGAAGTGGGGGACATCGCTATGGTCACCAGTGTGTGGGACAAGAAGTGAAGGAGTGGGTATTCTGGTGAAAAATAATAGGATACGGTGTGTGTCGCATGAAGTGGTGGTACTGGGGAGGATGCAGGTTGCCATTTTTGAATTATTAGAAAAAAAATTCTGTGTGATTAATTGCTATATGCCTGCAGATAAAAAGGAGAGGTGTGCCCTCCTTGAAGTACTGAAAGTATGGTTGCCTGGGAGAATGCCAACTGTGTTGATGGGGGAGTGGGGACTTTAATTGTGTAAGGAGGAGTGAAGAAAGACAGGGTGGTGGTGAGGGTGGTGGTGTGGACAGCTCCTCTAAACTGTTGAATGACATTGTAAGTGACTTTCGTTTGCAGGATGTGGCAGCAACAGTAGAAAAAAAAGATTTATCCTTTACTTTTCTGTCCGATAAGGGCATGGTTAAATCAAGAATCGATTTTATTTTTTGTTCCGCCTTTTTAAAGGTGGAAAGCTATGAGGTTAGTCCAGTATCATTCTCAGACCATTCCATTATTTCAGGAGCTCTGAACCTGGAGTGTGGGGTGGATTTTGGGAAGGGTGTATGGAAACTGAAGTGTTTGATGTTGGAGGATAAAAACATTTGTAGAAAGTTTGAATCCTTTTATGAATTTATTACCTATAAAAAAACGTGAATTTAAGAATGTGCTGGAGTGGTGGGATTGGGCAAAGGAAGCAATTGCGGCCTTCTTCAAGAAGGTGGGAAGAGAAGGTGCAAGGAAAAAAACGAGAGGAGGAGGAACAGTTGGTGAATAAGTTGCACTTCTTGTTCAAATGTAAAAAAATGGGAGTAGAGGTTGATGAGGAAATTCAAGCGGTACGTGAGCAATGGAATTTGATGGTGAAGGAGAGGGGGAAAGGAATTGTGTTCCGGGCAAAGGTGGAAGAGATGGAGGAAGGAGAGACCTGTTCTAGGTTTTTCTTTAAAAAATCCTTTGGTCCGAAGAAGGCAATGTGTTCTGTGTTGGAGGAAGATGAGGAAGTTCGTGATGACAGGATGGAGGAGGTGGTTAAGGCCTTCTATGATGACCTGTATAGAGTTGAAGGGGGTGCCCGAGTGGAAGAAATAGTAGAGTATTGCCAGGTGGTAAGAGGAAACTTGGGGAAGGAAGATGCGGAAGGTCTGTTGGATGGTGTGACGGAAAAAGAAGTGGAAGACGTGCTCAAGAGTATGAAGTGGAATAAGACCCCCGGAGGAGATGGGATCCCGGTGGAATTCTACGTGCGCTTCTGGCCGGTGTTGAAAAACCATGTATGTGAATTGATGAGGTTCTGTGTGGGAAAGAAAGAGTTATCTGAATCAATGAAGGAGGGCATTATCACATTGCTCTACAAGAAAGGAGATCCGCTCAAGGTTAAGAATTGGAGACCGATCACCTTGCTGAATTCAGATTATAAGATCCTAGCTAAACTGCTTGCAAATCGAATGAAAGAGGTGATTGGTAAAGTCATTGGTAAATGGCAAGCTTGCGCGGTCCCAGGAAGAAGGATTTCTGATAACCTGATCCTTTTGAGGGATCTGGTGTTCTATTCGCAGTGTAACAACTTACCTTTCGTAGTCGCTGGATGCGATTTAGAGAAAGCGTACGACCGAGTTTCTCATGCCTATCTGTTGACGGTCCTGAAGAGTCTGGGGTTCCCTGAAGACTTTTTGGGCTTGATCGGATGCCTGTACAGAGAAATAAAGAGCAAAATTCTGATCAATGGGAATCTGACAGGTGCGGTGAATATAAGATCAGGGGTGAGACAAGGGTGCCCGTTGTCCCCCTTACTATTTATTTGCGTGATAAGGCATGTGATGGCTGATAAAGCCTTTAAGGGGATGTTTGTCCCTGGTGGAGATGGAAGTAATGTAAAAGCCCTATGTTACATGGACGATGTATATTTTCTCTGTGGCTCAGGAAGAGATCTGAACAGGGCGGAGCTACAGTTGAAGATCTTTGGAGGTATGTCCGGACTGCGAATGAATTGGGAGAAGAGTAATGTGTGCACGTTGAGTGGCACATGCGACACATCACGGGGAAAACTAAAAGAGGTAGAGAAAATTTCGGTTTTGGGAGGACAATTCGAGAGGAATTGGGCAAACAAAGCGAATACGGAAAAAGGAGTGGAGAAGATTGCCAAGAAACTAGATCTATGGAAGACAAGAAGCTTGTCTTTGTCAGGGAAGACCTTGATATTTAAAGCTGTGGTGATGCCCCTATTGCTCTACTTCACGGTTATTTTTCCTATGGACAAGAGATGGACCAAGAGAGTGACGAGGATGCTCTTCACCTTCTTTTGGGGGTCTAAGATGGAGAGGATTGCAAGGGAAGTTGTTATGAAGACCACACGGATGGGTGGTTACAACTTTCCTAATGTGGAAAGATTTTTAGGGGTACAATGGTGGTTGGTTCATTATAAAGCCTTTGCCGCTGGAGGAAGGGCAGCTGCCCTAATGAGGTATTTGGTTGGGTGGCCCTTGCTGAGATGGGGGTGGTGCGGAAAAGATCTAAGGAGGCCGATGTCATTGATCTCTCCAGCATATTACTTAAAGATGAAGGTATTTTTCGAACAAAATAAACTTATTGACCTAGGCCCAAGTGCTGTGAAAAAGATTGCCTGTGGAAATGGTTGAGGAAGGAGGAGGTTGGGGCTAATATTTCAGGGCTAGATTCAAAAAAAGCAGAGGAATGTTGGAGGAATATGGAAACCAATGGAGTTACAAACAAACAGAGGGAAATAGGGTGGATGGCGATGCATAACTGCCTACTCACGTGCAAGTTCCTGAAGGTTAGGGACTTGACGAGGAGTGAGGAGTGCCCGAGAAGTGACTGTGGAGGGAAAGAAAACATTAGACATGTGTTTTGGGAGTGTGGTTTTGCGGAAAAAGTATGGAGGAGGTTGGGTGGCTTTTTAAAAAGAGTGATGAAGGTGGAAGAAGTGTCCTTTGTGATGGGTGTGTATGGTGTGGGTGGTGGTGGTGGAAAGGAGGAACAGCGGAAGTTGTGCATCTACTCTGCAATTGTGAAAGAAGTGATGTGGGAAGCGAGATGTGCTATGAGGAAGAATAAGTTGGTGCTGACTGAGAAAGATTGTGTGGAGTGGTGTATGGCAAAATTGTACTATGTGTTGATGATGGAAAGGAAAAGACTGGGGGAGGAGGAGGCAAATAATGTGTGGGACTTTAGGAGGTGGAGGGTAGGGGGGGAAGTGTAATGTATATTATGTTTTTGTTTATGTGTGTATACTTTTAAAGTTTTGATACTTACCTTTCGCCAGATGATGTAAGGAACACTGCCTAGTTCAGAGCGTTGAGTTCATGCTGAGTAGTGATTCAGTCTGATGGTAAAAAGAAAAAAAAAAAATCTGTTCTTATCAGTTTGATGGTTAAGGCATTTAGGTCCCCTATGTCCCGGGGGGACTAGCCTTTTCCTGATGTAATTGGTAGGGAATGGTGATGGCGGTGGGAGGGTCTTTTTCATCCTGGGTTGAATCTGGCTTCGGCTTGTCCCCAGTTGTAGGCAAGACTCTCCCTAAGCTGTCTAAATTCCTAGGCCTCCTGATGGGAATGGAGAACCACCGCTGATCTGGCTGATCGGCCGGCTGAAAAAAGCCTGTGGTGTATGTGCTGCCACTCCAAGGGTGCCGAAAATTCACTGTGTCCGAGGGGTCACTATGAGTTAGGCACTTGGTCACTGCACCATTACACGCTTTTTTTTCGCACCTGCCTCTTGGGCCAGGCCTTTTGTCCAGGACCAGAGGAATATTTTATTCCTGGCCGCAAGGCCGGCCTTTGTATTGCACAAAGGCACCTTTTGCACGCCTCCTCCACTATTCTTCCCCTGCCTTTTTATGTTTTTTATGTGTTGTTTGTTGTGTTTTTTCACTTTTGATTGTTGTGGGTACACTCGCACAGTTTGATTAGTAAGGTGTACGGTCTTCGGGCCTACCCTGAACGTCTTGGGTAGGTGGTGGGTATGGCCTTCTGGCTTGATCTACCGCCTCTCATGGGGTCTCCCTTCAGGGGAACCCCATCTAGTATCGGGTGTGGCCGGTTCCGGCTGGCCGCCAAGAGAACGGGGGTCGTCTGCCTCCTGGTGCACGATACCTCAATTCCTGTCAGGAGCCTTGCGCCCCGGGGAATCAGGGCATAGGTCTTTCCTCTTCGGAGGAAGACCAGGTTTACACCTAGTGCACTTTTTGTGTCTTCACTTTTGTGTTGTGCACTTTTTTATGCACCGGGTGAGCTTAAGGTGTGTTTCACACCACCACGGGCTTCAAAAAAAAAAATAGCAGTGCACATGACTACAAGTAACATGCACTGCTTGTTCTAAATAAACAGAAGTGATGGGGGAAAAGAGAGGTTTGGGGCTCATGGAGGATGTTACAAGGAGGCAGAAAACACAGTAAGAAACAATTTAATGAAAAATAGATTACAAGACTATTAAGTAGAGGATGTGTATAGATTATTTTTGGAGAATAAAAATTGCGTCACCTCTCCTTGATTACTAATGCATTGTTAACATTTTACTCTGAGCAGCGATGTAAAGGTAAAGTTTTTACCTGAGAATAAGTGCAAATTTTAAGGTTTGCACTGAACAGTGAACACTTATACAAAGTTAGAATTCTGCAATGAGCACTGAAAAGCTAGCGTTGCCACTGAGCACCAATAGTCTTTTTTGTGACTGTCGTTTAGATTAAAGTTGGACTGTTAGTTTTTTATTCATTTAGCCAGCGGTGTGGATAGAGCAATCCCCCAGCCAGGGCATTGCAATTTGATTGCAATAGATACCTGTAGCTGTCAGGATACATAGATAAGTGCTGCAGTTAACTGGCTGCAGGCTCTGATTGAAATACATTTTCAAACCTGTCCATTATTTGATGGACTTCTGTTGAGCAGGGTCTGCCACACATTGATTGAAATCAGCCAGTCCCTAATGAACCGACACAATTTTGATTTGAATATGACCATCTTTAGTATGCAATTCTATTTAAGGCCACTTTCACACTGAGAGACCGATCGGGTCCACCTGTCAGTTTTTTTTAGGCAGACCCGATTGGACCATCCATTGCTCTCTATGGAGCAGCGTGTGTCAGGGGGCATGTGTCCACTGACACCCACCGGCAATCCAATCCAATCCTATTCACTTAAAGCATACACATGAGGATCTGTTCCCCACCCTTCAGGGGACCAGACTGGATGACAGTCGGGTGGACCAATAGAAAACAGTGGGCTGTGTATGTGTCCCCTCTGTATAGCAGAAGGGACACGGACCTGTCATCTCCTGCTCAGCGGGGATCAGAAGAGAGATCCCCTGCTGAGCAGGCGGATCCGCTTGACGGAGTCCGCCCCATCTGAAAGGGACCTTATAGTTTATTAGTGTTTGTTATATCTACATATGCATTGCTCACTGATCACACTAAAGCACTGCAAGCTGTAGGCGAAAAAAATATTTCAAGAGTTCCCAGATAGCTTTCAAGGGATTTTTGAGGGTAAAAAGACTTGTCACTATTCCTCTGCAGTAAAACTTAATTAAGTTAATAACTAATACAAGTTAATAGTTAATAAATGAAATACGTTAATAACTGAAATACAAGAGTAAAGTGTTGGTTTTGGTATGCATAGCTCCCAACTGTCCATGATTTCGAGGGACTGTCCCTTATTTGGAACACAGTCCCTCTGTCCCTCTTTCCTCCTCATTTGTCCCTCATTTTGGTCTGATCTCTATAGTTGTACAGTATATAAAATGCACTACTTATCTATGAAAAAGTGTTTTACACTGCTAAACCTTTCATCTCATTTCTAAATTGCTGCATCTGTAAATTCCAAAAACCAATATAAAGAAATAGTAGTGGTAAAAAAGTATTTGTGGGTTTAACCCAGCCCTCAAAATTTCCATTTGCCTGCTCAAATGTGGCGTGTGGAAATAAGTTGAGGGCGAGTGTTTTAGCTCGGCTTGAGTGAGGAGGCGGGCCAGCTTGGCTAAGACAGGGAGGCAGGCATGGGATGGGTCCACTTGGCTCGGGCAGGGAGGCAGGCCAGCCGCCTTGGGTGGGGGGGGGCGGATCCTGCATTGCTTCTGTCGGACCAGTTCCTGACATCTGATCAGGAATGAATGGAACAAAGCTTTTACAGGAAAAGTCTTTGCATACTTTCAGCTACTTGTATCCAGAGGCGTTGCTAGGGGGTGGCTATTGGGGCTATAGCCCCGAGTCTGGGGCCCATAGCCCCCGGGTCTCTTACAGGGTGGGTGCAGTTCTGCAATTAGCAGGTATGTCCCGATCTGTATATGTATATGTCTGTATATATATATATATATATATATATATATATATATATATATATATATATACACATACATACATACACAAATATATATATATATATATATATATATATACATACACATGTATATTTATTACTATTATTATTTATTTTATAACATGTATGCCTGCTCAAGCGTATGTCTTTCTTTACTTCGTTGCTATGGGCTCTAGCCCCAGATCTTTTGTAGACCTAGCAACGCCCCTGCTTGTATCCAAGGATCTAATGATGAAAACCTATTCTTTTGCTTTTATGACAGATTTATTTTAAAGCCATAAATTAAAAGTATAACATATACAGTATATGTTATACTTTTACTCTAGTGCTTGACCAACCTTCCCTACATCTGTCTGCTTTCTAATTGTTGCTTCAGTCCCTGCAAAAATTTAAGGATAATACAAAACAAATCTGCACCCCTGCTTGTGACAGCACCTAGACCTAGTGAGACCATATAGGCACACTGAGTACTGCATTGTTGGATTGCAAAGAGAATGTTGGGTATTTCTTTTACTGGGAAACAACTGAACTTTCAAGAAGACTGCTGCGGGTGAGAGTTGGAGGGAAAGAGCAGGAAAGGTAAGTTATGGCACTTTGAGGCTCCCTGCTAGTGGGGTGTATTGGAATTTTTTTGCTTAAAGGGTAACTCCACTTTTGTGGGGGAAAAAAATCAACAAATAAAAAAAATTATATTATAGCATAGCCCTCACTCGTCTGCTCACATTTGGCAAGTGGAAATAAGCCGAGGCAGAGTGTTCTGGCTCGGGTGGGGGGAGAACTTGGGAGTACACAGCACACCCCTCAGCCCTGGACTCAGTATGTAGCACATCCCTCAGCCCTGCACTCAGTATGTAGTGCACCCCTTAACCCTGCAATTGGTACATAGCGCACCTCTCAACTCTGCACTCGGTACATAGGGTACCTCTCAACCCTGCACCCAGTACATAGCTCACCTCTCAACCCTGTACTTTGTACGTAGCGCACCCCTCAACCCTGCACTTGGTACATAGTGCACCTCTCAACCATGCACTCAGTACGTATTGCACCCCTCAACCCTGCACTCGGTACATAGCACACCTCTCAACCTTACACTCTGTATGTAGCGCACCTCTCAACTCTGCACTCTGTACGTAGTGCACATCTCAACCATGCAATGGGTACATAGCTCACCTCTCAACCCTGCATTCGGTATGTAGCGCACCCCTCAACCCTGCACTCTGTATGTAGCGCATCCCTTAACCCTGCACGCGGTACATAGCACACCTCTCAACCCTGCACTTGGTATGTAGCGCACTCCTCAACCCTGCACTCAGTAGGTAGCGCACCACTCAACCCTGCAGTCTGTACGTAGCACATATTTACTTAACAAAACAGTAATGATGTGTGCAGTGCCTATAGTAGCCAATCAAATTTTATCCTTATTTTATTTATCACAGTCAGATTAATGAAATGTGCTTTATGTTAATATTGTTAAAGTTGTCGTTGTCAATATTTATTTTTGTAACTTCTTCATAAAACATTTAACTGTCCTTTCATGAGATAATTTACAAGGGCATGTTTAAGGGGCGGAATTAGGGGCGGGGCAGGATAGCGGTTGGGTGGGGCAAATTTAAGGCCTAGCTAGTTGCTCAGGACTTTAAATTTTGAGCTCTGGTTAACCAATCATTTTTTTTTGTACAATTCTTCTTTAAGAGGGAGTGTGGCAGAGGGTGTGTCCTATGCCTACATACTTTTGCTAATAGGTGTCCCTCCTTCCTGTCTCATAAAGTTGGGAGCTATGGGTATGGATACATTTATTTAACCACTTCAGCCCCGGAAGGATTTCACACTTTAGGACCAGAGCCCTTTTTGCGATAGGGCACTGCGTCACTTTAACTGACAATTGCGCGGTCGTGCGACGTTGTACCCAAACAAAATTTGCGTCCCTTTTTTTCCCACAAATAGAGCTTTCTTTTGGTGGTATTTCATCACCACTGCGTCATTTCTGATCGCCCCCCATAAACAAAAGAAGAGCAAAAAAAAAACAAATTTCTTACTTTTTGCTAAAATACAAATCCAAAAAAAAAAATACAAAAAAACATTTTTTTTCATCAGTTTTGGCCGATTTATATTCTTCCTTATATTTGTGATAAAAAAAATTGCAATCGGCGTTTATGGATTGGTTTGCGCAAAAGTGGCTGCGTTTACGGACGATGAGAATTCATTTTTGGGGTTTTTATTTTTTTTTTTTTTATTTTTACTAGTAATGGCGGCGATCTGCGATTTTTATCGGTACTGCGATATTGGGGCGGACATGTCGGACCATTTTGACACTTTTTTGGGACCATTGGCATTTGATTACTGTTTAAATGCCATTGGCAGTGAAGGGGTTAACCTGCAGGGGGCGCTCTAAGGGTTAACTGTGTTCCCTGGGCGTGTTCTAACTGTGTGTGGGCTGCCCTAGCAGGGGAAGGGAAGTGATCACAGCTTCCATGTAGAGGAAGGCTGTGATCACAGCCCTTCCCCCTCTCACAGAACGGAGATCCGTGTTTACTGACACGGACCTCCGTTCTTTCAGTGCAGGGGGGGGCATCGCGGGTAGCCGGCGGAGATCGAGTGCGCGGCACCCGCTCCCTGGCCTCCCCCCCGAACACAGTGCGCAGTTTGCGTTATCGAGCCACTTTGTCGCCGTCAACCTGCGGTTGACGGTCGGCAAGTGGTTAAAAAGACGTTCTTCCCATCTTTTATAAAACAATATATCATTTCAAATAAAACTTCTGCTTTCAATAGAAAAAAGTAGGCCACTGGTTCTTCCACTTCTCCCTTTTCCTCACTCCCACTCCTCTACTGGTCTTTGGTTCACCTTCCCTTCCTGTGAACTTGTATTGTGGCATTGTGGTAACCCGAACTGATATTGTCCACTCACATTCCTCGCTTGGGAAGTCAAGAAACACAGCTGCTTGAATCAAAATGGAATACCAGTTCTGCTCCCCTTGTCACTGGTGACTGCAGCAGCAGAGGTTCAGATCTCCCAGAAGAGCAAAGGTAGCTTTGGATTTTACGGTGAGGATGCAGGAGAGTGATGAAATATAATTCACTGACCTCTGCAATCACTGAATTCACAGACGAGCATCCATGAGCTTTTCAGGATTTAGATCTTCAGTCTATCTATGTGATTAAATAAATAAAAAATAATTTGCTTTTTACATGACTGGATAATTAAAGCAAATATTAACTCAACTTATTGAGTGAAGATTCATAATTCCATTAGTAAATCCGCTTCTTTGAGTCTACCAGTCCACAGAGGTATGGGTAGTGTGTGTCCTCTAAAGATTAAACCAAAATTAAACCATAACAAAAAACCTGTAAGACAAAAACATAATGAGCTAGTATGCATCGCATACTACTAGCTCATTATGAAATACTTACCTTAGAATGAAGCCCTGCAGCAGCGTCCGCACACTGCGGTCACGGCTGACAACTTCCCTGGTGTCTGTTCTGGGTTTGCAGGCTCCAGCGCTGTGTGCGGGTGCCGCCGGTCATGGCACAGGGCCCTGAAGAAATGGCACAAACAACAGTTCCTTCAGTGCGCATGCACCGATGACATCAGCGGTGGCGTATATAATAAATATCTCCTAAACGGTGCAAGTTTAGGAGATATATAAAGCCGCGCTATTAACAGTACATATACTGAAGATATTGCTTCTTGAAACAGAACAGTCTTCATAAAAAAAACAAGGTGGCCAATGATTTAATGACACCCAGTGAACTTCATATATATTAGTGAATCCACCACCAGACAATCAAAAGGCTTAGCAGACCCAGCTGGAAGCCAGGCATGACCATGTAATATCTGGATACTTGATTCAACCAATCTCAGCAACACTGGGTATGTTCCCTGGCCCGTTCCACAGCAATGAACAGACATACCGTTCTTAGATAAATTACAATACATCCACTTATGGGCAACTCTCCACAACGTTCCTCATATTATCATGTTGTGACCATAGGAGAAAAACCAAAGAGCCCCAATGGTGAAGTACAGTATGAAAGGGTTTATTAATATAAAATTGTCAACATAAAACAATTGGCAGCGTGTATGCCTAAGCCGGCTCCAAACACAGATAGGTGGCGTCAGCGAAACCTCCCGACGTACGTTTCGTCAAAAGTGACGTCGTCTGGGGATAGGGCACGCCGCTGAGTCACCCAGTTTATAACACTTAGCCGCCCCTCGATCTGAGGCATGGGTGGCCATCTTGCTTGATGGAATCTTCCCACTTACGGGGGAAGAGACGCCACGAGCAGACTATAATCATTGCGCCTGTGTATGTAAAAGCAAGTTCGGCCATCTTACCTATTGGAAGTATGCCCATCCCTAATCAGATTCCACAGGACTAACCTCATAAATATATTTCCGATTATTGTAGGCAACATTAAATAATAAATGAATAAATCACTGCCACCTCAGTGGATATCTCAAAGAAAAGAACATGAAAAATGTCCATAAGCGCATAAACTTTTAACCATTATAAAACGTGGCTATACCACTAATATAAAAGGGCTGGAACTAGGATAGGGCAGAAAACAGTATTTAAAACACATAAACGTGGTCACCCATGTTTCAGATCCAGTTCACAATAATTGAAAACCAATTCAAGGCAAATTCTTACATTGAAAAAGAATAATAATAGGGAAAATGTAAAAATGAATCAAAAAGAGAGAATAAAAATAAAAATGGCATGAAAAAATATAAAATTTATATAGGACAAATTGACAGACAAATTAGGAATACCTGGGTATAAAGCAAGGGAACAATAAAATAAGGTGAAATAAAAAATTAGAACCTCCGAAGGACAAGAAATAGTAGACAGTGTGGTTAGGAGTTGTCCAGAAAAGCATTGACATCAGTGTCAACATTCAATCCATAGGGGGTGTAGGACCTGGTTTTGTATATCCAAGACATCTCTAGTTTAGAGATACCTCTAATTAGGGATCCGCCACGCCAATGAGGTTTGAAGTGGTCGATCCCCAAAAAGAGGGTCTTGGAGGGATTTCTATTGTGGTAGTCCCGGTAATGCCTAGACAGGGAGTGATTCTTAAAGCCCATGAGTATATTGATAATATGCTCATTGAGCCGTACCTGTAATGGCCGCTTGGTTCGGCCCACATACTGCAGGCCACAGGGGCATTGAATGAGATAAACCACAGCCTTAGTACTACAAGTGATGAAGGGTTTGATCCTATATTGGACTGACCTACTTGTAGATATAAAGGTTTGGGCTCTCCTCCCCGGAAGGCTGTTATAAGTACAAACCCTGCATCGGCCACACTTATAAAACCCCGTCAGTTCCTGAAAGAACATTGTATTTTGGACTGGGGGGTTAAGTACATTAGGGGCCACCTTACTACTCAAGGGGAGGGCTCCCCTGTACACTACTGCAGGACGGTCAGGGAGACTACTCCCCAAGACCCGGTCACTCTTTAAAATGTGCCAATGTTTGGAAATTAATTGTTTTATCTGTTTGGCCTGAAAGGAGTAGGTGGTAATAAATGGTATTTGGGGAGAACTACGTTGTCTTTCACCCAAAGGCCTTTCCCTTAGGAGATCCTCCCTCTTCATATTAACAACCTCCTCCAGTGTATTCAATAAGAATTCAATACCATACCCCTTTTCTACAAACCTTTTAGTCAAAATATCTGATTGTTCCAAAAACACATCCAACTTTGGATGGAAGCCGCATATATTGGCTCTTGGGAACTCCTCTAAGCCAAAGTGAGTGATGACAACTCCTCAGGGGAATAAAGGAGTTCCGGTCAGAGGTCTTAAAATGGGTGGAGGTGACAAACTGTCCGTTCTTAATCTCTATGCTCAGATCCAAAAAGTTGATCTTCTTTGGATGGGCTTCATATTTTAATTCAATACCCCTATTATTCCTATTGAGGGCCTCAAAGAAAGCTTCCAAACTGGCCAGATCACCATCCCATAGGAGGAGGACATTGTCTATATATTTTGCCCAAAGGACCACCTCCGGTCTAGGTTGGGCATAGATGACGTCCTCCTCCCATAGGGCCATAAATAGGTTTGCAAGACTGGATATAATACCTCTGGTCATACCAGAAATAATTGTGGGTGGCTGCGAACTCCAGTAACTGCATAATAAAATTTATTTGTTCTTGTGGTAATTCAGAATCCCTTTCTAGATAGTATTTTACCATAAATAACCCCAAATCATGGGGTATAGCGGTGTAGAGGGATGTAACATCTGCTGTCACCAACAATAGGCCCTCAGAAGGGGTATAATTAGACAGGATGTTAATGGCATGCCTAGAGTCTTTAATATAGGATGGCATCCCCTTTACCAGAGGCTGGAGAAAGAAATCTATATATTTGCCCACCCGGGAAGTCACTGAGTCAATCCCACTGACTATGGGACGCCCGGGCGGGCAAATGGGATCCTTATGCAACTTAGGTAAGTAATAAATCACCGGGGTTTTTGGAGCCCTCGGTACCAAAAAAGATCCCTCCTTTTTAGTAAGTATACCTTTTTGTAGACCCCTTTGGACTATCTTATTTTGATCTCTCTTGTATAGGTTCTTAGGGTCTGTTGTTAATAGTGTGTAAGTGGATCTGTCACCAATGATTTTATACATTTCTTCCATATACTGGGTCCGATCCAGCACCACTATTCCTCCTCCTTTATCCGCTGGTCGGATCACCAGGTCTTTGGTGCCACAAAGAGAATCAAGCCCTCTTTGAAGGTCTTGGTTCAGCCGAACTTTTTTGGCCTCAAGTTCCTCCAGATCCCTTAAAACCACCTCCCTAAAAACCTTAAGTGAGGGGGACAAGGAGCCTGGGGGGTTATAAAGGGATGCATTAGCTAGCCCGGTATGTCTATACTCTGTGGGCATCGGACGATTATCACTAATGGGGTTCGTTAGTAAATATCTTTTAATGTTAAACTTGTGTATGTCCATATATGTTTCAAACTTGTTAAGCGGTCTGGGGGGGGCAAACTTAAGACCCTGATCTAAAAGTCGCATTTCAGACTCAGAGAGGGTCTTAGAACTCAAGTTGAAAATGCCTGCCCCAACTACATCCTTTGTCTTTTTAGTTCTGAGTCGCCTCCCCCCTCTGGTCCCTCTTCTGGTTCTACCGGCCTCTTTTTGCCCTGTCCGGGTCTGTGAAAACCCCAACTTGAATTGGAACCAAATTCTACAACTGGGGATGTCACCCCATTTATACCTCCTATGCTGGGTACACTACATTTGGGGGGCTCTGGTCTTAAGCTGGAGGAGGAAGGACCTGCCAAATTATTGGTGTCCTTCGCTTCAACATCTCCCAAATCCCTAAGAGGGTAGAATCTGATGGTAATGTCTACCTCCTCCCCACATTCCTGTATATAATGAGGGAGCTGTTGAACACTTCCCCCTACTCTACCCTTCCTTATGGGACCTTTTCCCCTGGTAGGAGCCAGAGGATGTACCTTCCCATGGGAGGGGTGTCCATATTGTTGGGTATGATTATAGTAAGAATTATTTTGTAAGTACATTGAATTGGATGAAGATTCTCCCATATAATTGTTACCCCACCCAGGACGGGGAACTCCCGGGCCACCATTTTTCCTATGTCTTTGGCCACCACCCCTCCCACCAGACCTCCCAGAAAATGAGCCTCGTTGGCTCCTTATTGGGCTTTGCCGGTAAGGTGAATGATAGTCTGGACGGGTAGTTGTCCTCCCAGGTCCCCTCAAGGAACCTGGGGGACGAACATGGTAAGACCGATCAAAGGGTTGCTCTCTAGTGGAGGGTGCATCTAATTCCCCAATAGGTACCACATTATACCTAAGAGGACCCTGTTCATTCTCCTCTAAAAGCCTTTTTTGCCACTCAAAAACCAAAGCGGATTGGTAATCTCATAAATCTCTGTTGAATTTCTTCCTTTTTTTCAATTTTTGATCTTTTTCTTCCTTCTCAAGAATTTTCAACAGAGATAAGGACCGGTCCTTATAATCCTCACCTTCTTTATAGGGGATTCATTTCTCTTTACGTTTTTTTATCTCCTCATCAAGCCTCAATAATTTATTGTGTTTTCTGTGAATCAAAAATTTTAATAGATTTAAACCAGCGGAATTAAAATATTTATACCATTCTTCTAGGTTTTCATCCCCTTTCTGGGGAGATACCTCCCATCTTAGGCTTCTGGGAACCATATTGATTTTAATATATGTTTCCAGAAACGCTATATCCCACTGGCCGTGAATCTCTGAGACAGTCAAATTCTTCAATCTCATGAAAAGCCCACTGAGGTCATTCTCTTCCTCTCTGTAGGCCTCAAAAACGCCTTCAGGATTAATTATCCTGCTGGCCCTGTAATCAAAGATGTCCATATCACGTGACCAAGCAGCAGAAGAAACAAAGAAAGACATATTCAAACAGCAATAAACTGCGCTAAAATCACACAAACGAGCTGCAGCTAGAAACAAAAAGACAAATACAAATATATAAAGCCGCACTATTAACAGTCCATATACTGAAGATATTGCTTCTTGAAACAGAACAGTCTTCATAAAAAACAAGGTGACCAATGGTTTAGAGACACCCAGTGAACTTCATATATATTAGTGAATCCACCACCAGACAATCAAAAGGCTTACCAGACCCAGCTGGAAGCCAAGCATGACCATGTAATATCTGGATACTTGATTTAACCAATCTCAGCAACACTGGGAATGTTCCCTGGCCCGTTCCACAGCAATGAGCAGACAGACCGTTCTTAGATAAATTACGATACAGGCTTTATTACAGGCTTACCTATAGGTACAATTAGACAGGAAGACTTTACTTCCTCTATAAATGCATTGTATCATATTACTACTCTATTGCTAATGCCCTACTCTCTGTGTGTTATTGGATACATGTAAGGTAGCCATCTCAAGACATCAACATGCTGCATGACTAGAGATGGTCAAGAACGTCACTAGTGTTGGACATGCAGGGTACGAGCATCTGTAGGTTAGTGCCCTCAGGTGTGAACTAGTCCTAATTGAATATTTACTGTATGTATCACAACCTTTTACTTTTTGTGTTATTTCTCCCACATAGAATAGGCAACATGGCCACTTCAAAATGCACATAACGAAGGATGTTTGGCTCCTGTAGTATAACAGCATTTTACTATTATGTCTTCAGCGGGGGTGATTGAAAGTAGAACCTTTTAATCTTACTGGAACACTGTATGCGATTCAAACAGGAATAGGAACCTTTATTACGAGTTCCCGAAAAAGTAACAGCACCTGTTGGTCAGATCTAGTTTGTCTGATGCTTGCACATTTTTCCATTGTAGAACCCTGGTCCTAAACAGGGCTGCTAACAAGTTTGGTTGTGCTGGGTGGTAACTAGCCTGGCTAATTGGTAGTGGATCCACTGATTCTGCCCTAAGCCTGAGTTTGATGTGTAGTCCCTTTCTTCTGTCACAAGGGGGCACTGCTGCTTCTGACATTATAATGATGGAGCAGTTAGCACAGGTTAGGAAAAGATATGTTATCTTAGCCAATCAGCAGAGGTTTCTTTAGACCACCAAGCATGTTGGGATAGACTATTTATTTGGGAGGAGTTAGGTGATCATGTTCTTTGCCACCTGGGTGGCTGCCTGGGTGTCACATACCTGGTGGTCGAGTCTGACTTATGCAGGGGACAACCTCTCTTATGGCCCTGGTTCGCGAACCCCTGATAGTGTAGACAGGGAGCTCGGGAGCACAGGGGGGCACGAGGGCTGGACTTGGTCACTGGTGGTGGGTGAAGGTCCGCTGAAGCTTGTGCTTGGCAGAAGCGTAGTGGTACAGTCTGGGTCGGCAATGTGCTGGTAAAACGGTACAGAAGGATGAGACAGGCGGATGGTCGGGGTGCAGGCAGGGTCCGCAACGTGCTGGCAAAGCAGTACAGAAGAATGAGACAGGCGGATGGTCGGGGTGCAGGCAGGGTCAGCAACGTGCGGGCGGCAGAAGTACACCGCATCAGGCAGGAGAGGAGTCGTAGACAAGCCGGAGGTCGGGGCAAGCAGAAAGCAAACAAAGTCCAAAGATAGCCGGGGTCACAGATGCAGGAAGTCATTTCAGAACAGACACGGGGACACAAGTCACGGTAACGCTGTAGAACAGACAGCACTTGCTATAGGGTGCACACTGTTTAAATAGAGCTGCCCGGCACCCCCTCCTCCGGGAGCGCGGGGAAAGCACAACAAAGTGCAAACAAGTCCTCAATGCGAGGAAAGCACAACAAAGTGCAAACAAGTCCTCAGCACAGACTTCTTCTAACACTGGGTGGGCGTGTGTTGCATGGCTCTGGGTTGCTAGGCCAGAAGCCTGAGGCCTATCCCTGGAGCACGTGGCTGCTAGGCCTGATCAAGGCCTACCCAGGAATCCAAGCAGCACTGAGTTAGGCTGTGAGTCGGAGGCCTAACCAAGTTGAAGAGGTACTGCCTGAGGGAGAACCAGATCGGTGCCAGCGGTAAAGAAGAAGCAGTTGCCACAAAGGGACGACCACTGTTGTTACCAGAGGCAGGTGTAGAGAGGATGGAGGTCTGAAGAAGTACCAGAGAAGCCCTTTCACTTGCTGGGGATGGCGAAGAGGTGGGAAAGCTTCAGTAGTCTCATCCTGTAACCCAGCAGGAGGTGTGGGTGCACCTTGAAGATAAGTACAGCGGGTAGCTGTGAGTCAAGCCAGGGACTCAGCGGGATAGCGTGGGTGAAGCTTAAGTGATCTACAGTGGGATACTGTGAGTTACGTGTGCAGATCTACAGTGCAGTGTTGAAAGTGGATTGTTGCTATAAGAGACAGCAGTTGCTACGAAAATACAGATTGCTGCATTCAGCTTAAAGGCCCTTTTTCTGTATCACTGTCAGCCTATGTCTATTTTTGTCTGCGGGGTCTGCTTGTTTGCATATTGCATTTGCCTAAGGCTGTGCTGGTCCTAACCCTCTCTCACCCAGTTCTTGCTAAAAGACAATAAACCTCTTTTTGTTCATTTCAAAAGTTACTGGCGCACAATTATTACACCTTGCATTACACCCACCATGCCTAGTAACCTTCACCCTGATGAGGAATGTCAGTTGTCCCTGACTCTGGAGGTCACCATCAGTCCTTTGGATGTCGGGGGCATCGCTATACCATGTTGATATTAGTCCTACTTCACAAGTTTTGTAGAAGATTAAAATTGGCAGACCATCCAAAGGCCACTAAGGCTGGGTTCACACTATCCGTCACAAAAACGGTCAGACTTTTGATCCTACTTTGCCCTGCAACATCGGTCCTACTTCAGTCCTACTTCCATCTGGCTTGAATGAACAAGAAAAGATTTTGCTCCGACTTTGAGCTAGTGACTTGTCCTTTGACCAATCAAAACAATCCCAGTGTGAGATAAATTCCTTTTACTGCTGCTGCAATCACCATGTCGGATGTCACAAGTCGGATAGTTAGAACAAGGATCCAACCTTTTTCAAAGTTGGATCGACATGTGTCGGACCAGTTAAGATGGCTCTCATAGGGAAACATTGATTTTGTGACGTAATGCGACTTGTACTCACAATATCGGTCCGTATGTCGGATAGTGTGAACCCAGCCTCATAGCCCGTACATTTAAAGGGCTTGTTCACACCAGGTGCAGTATGGGAAGACATGCAAAATTGCACGTTTTCCTACACTGCACAAAAACATGCTGCCTTTTGCATATTCATGCGGGTGCCATTAATTCTCAATGACACTCTATGGATATACAAAACGCGCATATGTTCACTCCTGTCAAAATGCATGGTACTGCAATACCACATGTTTTGGTGAGGCATAATTTTAAAAATTGTGCTGGCACCTATTTTGTGTGTTTAATTTCATTGAAATTAAGGGGCTGCCTCAAAACACACAATCGGCACTCGGACGCACCTACTGGTGTGAATAAGCGCTTAGTGTGTATTATCTACTAGGCAATGTGAGATTTTATACAGATATCTATTGTAATATTTTTCTGTTTCACTACCTCAACATTGTGCAATACTAATGCTGATTTATGTACAGTATTGTGTTGTATGTATATACCCTTCCGCGTTGATGAATATAATAAATAGTGAGAAAATTATATTACAAAACGTGTGTTTTATGTGTTTAATGTAATAAACTCTCAATAAAGATTCCTGTCAAAAAAAAAAAAGGCAATCCATATGTTTTCGGCATCTGTCTGTCAATCTGGGTCATAGGTAACAGCTGTACAAGCATCTCTGTGCTCTGTGGCTGGAATCAATAACTGCAGACAGTCAACAGTAAACAGCTTCAAACATGCTTGGGACAAACATAGATCTATACTCAGACAAAAAGTTAACAAAAAAGAAAAAAAACAAAACAAAAAGAATATTAACAACTTCCCGACCAGCGCCGTAAATAGGCGGCGGTCGGGTTTGAGCGGCTGTACCGGGACATAGCCTGCACCTACAGGCTATATCCCGGTATCATTTTTTAGAGCAAGCGGTCGGCTATCCAGGGGTGATGACCGATCCGGCTCGGGAGCCGCTCGGTCGTTACCCAGGAGTCGGGAGGGGACGCCCCCCCCCTCCCGCTGCCTTCCGCTGCTCTTCTCCGGCCTCCCGTCCCACCGGGCGACCGGAGCGACGATCTGGCGCGTCCGCCGGCTGGAAGGAGACCTGATCAAAGCCGTAATCGGCTCCGATCGGGTCTCCTTCGGCAAATTCCGGAAGCGACGTCACAACGTCACTTCCGGTTTACACGGCGGCTAACGGCGCCAAATTTAAAAAAACGACAGTATTCAGAATCGCCGTTTTTGGCAATCTGAATACTGTGAAGTGCAAAGGAGGGATGGGGGGTCTTTTAGACCCCCCGGCCCTCCAAAAAGAGTACCTGTCACCATATATTACTATCACAAGGGATGTTTACATTCCTTGTGATAGCAATAAAAGTGATCAGATTTTTTTTTTTTAAAGGAACAGTGCTAAAAATAAATAAATAAATAAAAAAATTAAAAAAAAGATTTAAATCGCCACCATACCCGCGAGCAAAGACGTAAGTCGCGCCCACATATGAAAACGGTGTTCAAACCACACATGTGAGGTATCGCCGCGATCGCCAGAGTGTGAGCAGTAATTCTAGCAAAAGACCTCCTCTGTAACTC
>BLSH010411295.1:699520-711406 GCA_018402905.1 Glandirana rugosa | reverse complement strand
TGCCCCCCCAAGCTATAAACCAAAAAAAAAAGTTACTCTAAGGGCTCCTTTACACTTGCTTCAAAACAGGGCATCAGACAAGCTTTGTTAAAGCTCTGTTAATGCCAGTAAAAGCCCCTGTCACTAAATAAAATGGTTGGTGTTGGGGTATCAGCGAGGCCTGCTGTCTTGACTGGCTTGGGCTGACCCGATATGTCTTTCGCGGATCCCGGAGAATAATCTTGGATACGTGGATAGTAACACACACACAGACAGTTTGTACGTCAAAATTATTCTGTCTTGTATTTCTTTGTGCCAAACATTTATACATTATTGTGAAGGGCGTTACAAAGTTAATGATATTTTGCAACATATGTCACCTTATAGGTTAACAATTATACAAAGTTAATAATATTCCAAATAATGTAACACTATAGGTTGGCAATTATAATAATTAGCAAAAACTCCTCCTCAGGGCAAGGAAGGAATTTCCATTTCAATACGCCTAGAGCTATGGGGTTGAGTTAACAGAGAAACTAAACTAATGACTAATAGTGCTTGGTACCAACTAAAATAATGACTGGTAGTGCTTGGTACATAGAATTCAGTAATTGGAATTATAGATTAGATCTTGTCTGTACGTCTGTACGTGCAAACTGTGAATTGTGAAATGAAAGGGGGGACATTGAGAGACAGAGGAAGAAGGGATATTTTAAAATGGAGTCCAGGATAAAATGGCGTTTCAGTGTTTTCTCTGCATCCCCCCCCCCCCCCCAAAGCTTTGCTTTGCGTCAAAAATTATACCCCATGTAGCTTTAGCCATGCTTCAAAGCCTCTTCAACGCCTCCATAGAAGTCTATGATAAAGCTTGTTTGAAGCTCCCCTGAAGCACCTGCAGCCTTTCAGAGGCTTTAATTCAGCTTTAGCTTCGCTTTGTTTTGGAGAAATTGCAGGTGTGAGATATCAATAAACACACAGGGCATCAGCCAAGCTTCAACAAAACTTCAAAAAGCATCATTGAAGCACCACCCAAACCTCATTAAAGCACCACCGAAGCCTCATTGAAGCCCCACTGAAGCCTCATTGAAGCAACACCAAAGCCTCATCGAAGTACCACCGAAGCCTCATTAAAGCACCTCCGAAGCCTCATTGAAGCACCAACAAAGCCTCAAAAACACATCATAAAAGCTTGTTGAAGCAGTAGGGGCTTTAATGTGCATTGAAGCCAAAGCAAGTGTAAATGAGCCATAAGAGTGTCCGGAGCTCCAGACACACAGCGGTCTATGGGAAGCTTCCTAGCTTGCAATCAGCTGGAGGACGGTGGGCAGTGCTTTTTGTGCCACTGCATCACTTCCGGTTTCCTGGCTCACTGTGGGTGGACTCGAATGAGTGGAGGAAGTCTGAGACGGAGTGGTGACATGACTGCTGTGCTGAAGTGAAGTCCTGCCCCTGAGTCCCTGACTGACTGACTACTGAGCTGAGCGGCGGCTACTAAAGGTATGTAAATCCCCCTCAGGGCCTCAGGCTCAGTGTGTCCGTGTTAGTCTCAGTTTGTCTCTCTCCTTCAGGCTCCTAGCTAGCACTAGCTGCTGCTCTGCTCTGCTATGTTTACTCTGTATGTGGCCACAGCCTGCAAGCCGTCCCTCCGTTCCGCACACACTAATGGAGGCCTGGCCCTGGACCTCACCCTTCCCTCACTGAACTGAGTCAGTTGAGGCTGAGCTGTATAACCTGAGGTTGAGCTATATAATCTGAGGCTGAGCTATATACCCTGAGGCTGAGCTGTATAGCCTGAGGCTGAGCTGTATTCCCTGACACTGAGATATATACCCTGAGACTGGGCTGTATACCCTGAGGCTGAGCTGTATACCCTGAGACTGAGCTATATACCCTGAGTTATATACCCTGAGGCTGAGCTGTATACCGTGATGCTCAGCTGTATACCCTGAGGCTGAGCTATATACCCTGAGGCTGAGCTGTATACCCTGAGCCTGAGCTGTATACCCTGAGGCTGAGCTATATACCCTGAGGCTGAGCTATATACCCTGAGGCTGAGCTTTATACCCTAAGGCTGAGCTATATACCCTGAGGCTGAGCTGTGTACCCTGAGGCTGAGCTGTGTACCCTGAGGCTGAGCTATATATCCTAAAGCTGAGCTATACACCCTGAAGCTGAGCTATATACCCTGAGGCTGAGCTATATACCCTGAGGCTGAGCTGTAAACCCTGAGGCAGGGCTGTATACCCTGATGCTGAGCTATATACCCTGACACTGAGCTATATAACATGAGGCTGAGCAGTATACCCGGAGGCTGAGCTATATACCCTGAGGCTGAGGTGTATACCCTGATGTGTAATGTGGAGCTGTATACCCTGATCTGTAATGTGGAGTTGTATACACTGATCTGTAATGTGTAGCTGTATACCCTGATGTGTAATGTGGAGCTGTATACCCTGATCTGTAATGTGGAGTTGTATACACTGATCTGTAATGTGTAGCTGTATTCCCTGATCTGTAATGTGGAGCTGTATAGCCTGATCTGTAATGCTATATACCCTGATCTGTGAGGCTGAGCTGTATACCCTGATCTGTGAGGCTGAGCTATATACCCTGATCTGTAATGTGGAGCTGTATACCCTGATCTGTAATGCTGAGCTATATACCCTGAACTATGATGCTGGGGCTGTATACTTTGTCCTGTGATGCTGAGCTATATACCCTGGTTTGTGATGCTGGGGCTGTATACTACATCCTGTGATGCTGGGGCTGTATACTCCTGACACTATGGGTGGAAGCAAGTGGAATACAGGTGACGGAGTGGGTGGATTCTATAACAGGTGAGGCTTATGAGAAGTGGAAGGGGTCAAAAAGGAAGGGTGGGGTCTGGCACCCCCCCCCCATCCTAAAACTTCACCAGCTGCCACTGGTTCTGAATGACAGCTTATTAGATTCTGGTAACCTAGCACACTGGTTGGTATCTATTGCTGTTACATGCCAAATCTTCGCTAGATATAGAAGTTACTACTAGTCTTCAAAGTGTCTGCTAATAACACATATACCAGTGACTGGCCTCAGGTGATACACATTCAGATGAAACAAATCCTCCTACATAAGTTGTACCTGTCTATATGCAGTCTTTTCTTCTCTACATCCATTCAAAATTTAGAGTTTATAAAGTTTGTCTGTGCTGTTATAAAAAAAAGGAGGCGGAGAGCTGAAATTACACTCTGCAGAGCTCAGTGAGGAGAACTCTGACAGCCGATTGGAGGGAAGGGACACACCCACCCCCACACAGAGCACAGGAACAGAAAAGAGGCTGTCAATCAGCTGGATCTTCCTCGCCATCACCTTTTTCTCTCGGTGTCAGGAAAACATATCAAAAGTGATTCATGCAGACAGAAATTACACTTAGTGCTCTTAATTGAGAGAAATACACACTATAGAGGGTTATGCTTTCTTCATATTTCATGTCTTAGGTTTACAACCACTTTAATTTCGTGATTCTCATTTAAATACAGCTGAATGTGTCAGGTCAGCTGGCGACGCAAAGTATTCTAAGATTTTTTAATTTCACGTTTTTAAGCAAATATTTTATATGTTTTAATATATTTATGTTATATCTTTATTTTATAAATCAGCATTAAATACAGGAGGCCCATATAATATTAGGTTATGGATTTCTCAAGCGAGAACACAGCAGAAGCTCTTGCCCTTCAGACTGTCATAACTGAATCCCCATTTGTCACCTCAGTGAGGCATAAGGGCTGGTTTACACCACAAAAACGCACTCCAGATCCCTTCTGGATACATTTCTGCATGCGCGTTTTTACGTTTTTGGCGCGTTCCGGTGCGTTTTTGATGCTTTTTTTATGTGTTTCCGGATGCATTCCAGATAATTTTTTTCTTCTTTTATTTCCTGGGTTTTTTTTTTCATTGTACTGGGGTCCGATGCATTTTTGATGCGTTTTATGGCTAGTTTGCAGCATAGAAACGCAGTTCCTGATGCTTTTCTTCATGCACGTTTTTGAAGCATTTCAGTGCATTTTTGATGCGTTTGTGATGCAGTCCAGTGCATTTTTCCCCCTCTTTTTTCTTAACCTTAAAAAAGGACATGTGTTTTCCAGTGCGTTTTTGGTGCATTTAGGTATGTTCCAGTTTTTTTTTTATGTGTTTTACAGCATTTCAGTACAGGAAAAATGCAGCATGTTCTTTTTTTCCAGAACTGGAACACATTGGAACCAAGCACTGGTGTGAACTATGCCATTGAAAACCATATAACCTACTTTCCGTGCGTTTTTGATGCAGAAAAAAATGCATTGGGTTTCATGTGGTGTAAACTGACCCTTACTGCGTTCCAGTAAAGTCCAGTGCAGAAAAAATGCAGCATGTTCTACTTTTTTTTCTAGAACTGGAAAGCCCTGGAACTGACCACACTGGTGTGAACTATGCCATTGGAAACCATATAATCTACTTTCCATGCATTTTTGTTGCAGAAAAAAACTCACTGGACTGCATGTAGTGTGAACTGGCCCTGTGTGTGTAATTAGGATTCAAGCAACTCAGATCTATAACTAACAGGCAACAGCAAAGCAGATAATGCTAGCCTGGTGGGTATGCGTAAAAAAGCCTAGAGCGCCAACTGTTGGCTGGAAATGCACATATTAAATATTTATATGCTGTATTTTACTATTTAATTATTTTTAAAAAAATAACTTTTTTTAATCCTAATAAATAAAGCAAATCTTTGCAAAAGACTATCATGCCAATTAATAATATATACATTTTAAAGTGAATGAAGGTAAACGGCATGAGGATCAAGTCATATGCCTACTGATGGTGGTGACTTTGGCTTGATTGATTTTTTTTCACTTTCCTCTATTTAAAGCGGAGTTTCACCATTCCACACTCATTTATAAGTTTATTAAAAGTCAGCAGCTACAAAAAGTGTAGTTGCTGACTTTTAATAAACAGACACTCACCTGTCCCACGGTCCAGCGATGCGGCCGCCTGGAGCCTCGCTCCTCTGCCCCTCCCGTCCGCAGCGCTGGCATTACTACTGTGGGCACCCGGTAGTAATAGCTTTCAGATTCACGGGCGGGCACGCGCCAAGCATGTGCGAGTAGCGCTGCGCGATCCCAGTGGCCAGGCAAACTTCTGGGACCTGTGACGTGTCCCAGAAGATTGCCAGGAGGGAGGGGTCATCTAGGGGGGAGAAGGAATCGCCTAGGCCAGGGGTAGGGAACCTGCGGCTCTCCAGCTGTTGTAGAACTACATTTCCAATGAGGCATTGCAAGGCTGATGGATACAATTACTCCCAGAAGCATGATGGGAAATGTAGTTCTACAACAGCTGGAGAGCCGCAGGTTCCCTACCCCTGGCCTAGGCGGCCCAGTGACGGAAGGAAGAAGAGGGACAGGAAGTATCTGTCAAAACCAGGTACCCACAAACCCCCCCCCCCCCCCAAAAAAAAAAATACATCCAAATGTGGCATGTAAGGGGGCGAGGAGTGCTTAAAGCGGAAGTTCCACTTTTGGGTGGAACTCTGCTTTAAGCAACAATTCCCATATACAAGAAACAATTTACCTAAATAATAATTCTGTACATGCTTTGTATTTGTGTTTCCACTGCAGTAACTCCATCCTATTGTAGATATGTGGCTTCCTCTGCTGGTGATGTTGGGTATGATTTATCTGTACAGATGGTACAGACAGAGCCTGATTATGGAGAATGTTACCAATAAATATGTCTTTATAACTGGATGTGATTCTGGATTTGGGAACCTGCTGGCGAAGCAGCTGGACAGACGTGGAATGAAGGTTTTAGCTGCTTGTCTGACAGAAGCCGGGATTGAAAACCTGAAGAAAGAGACCTCCAAGAGAATTCAAACTGTAATCTTGGATGTCACTGACAGCCAGAGTGTTGCTTCTGCTGCAAAGTGGGTTTCATCTATTGTAAAAGATGAAGGTAAGAGGTGTCTTTGTTATATTATTATTATTATTATACAGGAGTTATATAGCGCCAACAGTTTGCGCAGCACTTTACAATAAAGAAGGGACACAGTACAATTACAATACGTAAACTGAGACAGTGGGTGTGGCGCTGCCACAGACTATGGTACGAAATTATGTGTAAATTAAATCAATGGGTGAATAAAATGAATAGTTATCTAAAAGAGCAGCATTGAATAAATAAATAGACAAAACTGGTTTGGCTGCTGCCCCCACAAGAAACTTTGGGTCAAAAACCCAAAAACAGGTATTAAAAAGATGCAGTGGGTGTGGCGCTGCCACAGCGATAAATTACAAAAAAATTATGCGTGAATATATAATAAAATAATTATCAATGCGTACATAAATAAATAAGGTGAATCAACCTATCAATAGTGCATATCAACAGTAAATATCAATAATTAATAAAACCAGCATGTGACCAGAAATAAACAGTGGTGCAAAAACATGTGCAATAATTAATGGATAAAGTCCATCCAAGACATGGTGTGGGGGAGTGAGGAGACAGGGAATGATCGTGCTCCCCTCCTTCAAACACCCCTCTCACCTCTCACATAAGTTCCCTAAGAATGTGTATTCCCTTCCTGGGGCTGATGCAGTGATGTCTGGCCTCGGTCCCCTGCTAAGGGTCCTAGTAAACTGCGATCCTCCGTGGGGTATGATTACTTGTACCCCCGTCCGGGGTCCCGGTACCGATCAAATGCAAGAAAAGTAAACAGCAATTTCAATTTTAGGAGTATCAGTAGCGTGACACCAGGTAGCATACACTTACAGTGTGGTAATAGAAGTCAGACTCGTCAGGAACTTCCGTGCGTTCCACTCAGACAACCGACCGGAAGTGCGTTTGATGCTGGTAGGCTCCGTCTTACGCGTTTCGTCACATAGACGTCATCGGAGGTGGCCCTCCAGTTCCTGACGAGTCTGACTTCTATTACCACACTGTAAGTGTATGCTACCTGGTACCACGCTCCTAAAATTGAAATTGCTGTTTACTTTTCTTGCATTTGATTGGTACTGGGACCCCGGACGGGGGTTCAAGTAATCTGGAGACTTGGATATCGCGGAGATAACCCTGGGATTGGGGTGCTCATACCCCACGGAGGATCGCAGTTGATACTAGGACCCTTAGCAAGGGACCGAGGCCAGACATCACTGCATCAGCCCCAGGAAGGGAATACACATTCTTAGGGAACTTATGTGAGAGGTGAGAGGGGTGTTTGAAGGAGGGGGGCACAATCATTCCCTGTCTCCTCACTCCCCCACACCATGTCTTGGATGGACTTTATCCATTAATTATTGCACATGTCTTTGCACCACTGTTTATTTCTGGTCACATGCTGGTTTTATTAATTATTGATATTTACTGTTGATATGCACTATTGATAGGTTGATTCACCTTATTTATTTATGTACGCATTGATAATTATTTTATTATATATTCACGCATAATTTTTTCTTAATTTATCGCTGTGGCAGCGCCACACCCACTGCATCTTTTTAATACAATTACAATACAGTTCAATACTGAAGGAATAGGAGGGCCCTGCTCATAGAGCTTACAATCTAAAGGGAGCGGGAGGTGGTAAAAAAGGTAATGGCTGCAGGGGATGATCTGATAGAGGTGGCTCAAGCACAGGTCTTAGGTGGAGGTGGGGTAGGCTTCCCTGAATAAGTGAGTTTTCAAAGATCGCCTAAAGGCGGACAGGGTGGGCGCTGACCGGACATTCTGGGGCAGGGAGTTCCAGAGGATGGGAGAGGCTCTGGAGAAGTCCTGTAGGCCAGCATGGGAGGAGGTAACAAGGGAGCTAGAGAGAAGGAGGTCTTGGGAGGAGCGGAGAGAACGATTGGGGTGATATCTGCAGATGAGATTGGTGATGTAGATGGGGGCAGTGTTGTGAATGGCCTTGTATGTTGTGGTTAGTATTTTGAATTTATACAGTGGGGTAGGGGAAGTCAGTGAAGCGATTGGCAGAGTGGGGCAGCAGTCGCGGATCGGTTAGTAAGGTGTACAAGTCTGGCAGCAGCATTCATGATAGACTGAAGGGGGGATAGCCTGTGTAAAGGTAGGCCAGTGAGGAGGGAGTTGCAGTAATCAAGGTGGGAAATAACCAAGGAGTGAATAAGTTGTTTTGTGGTGTCGTTAGTCAGGAAGGGGCGAATTTTTGAGATGTTGCAGAGGTTGATACCTTTTTTAACTTTATTCACACCTCCAAGAATCATTACTGCTAATTCTACACAGAGAGAAATATTTTTAGCAATCTTTGTACTATGTTTGCAAAGGCTTTCTCACTCACCTTAATTTTTTAAATAATTATAAGCAAATCGGGCCAAAGTGTTACATTTCTGCAGAACGCTTATTTGCTTTAGATGAAGCTTTTTCACTTCCAACCCATGGAGCTTGTCCATTTTAATAAAGCACTGAAAAGCTTTCCATAATGCTTCAAAAAATAGAAAAGCTTTTTATTACCTCCAAGTTCATGGCAAAAACATAAAGAATGTTATCTGGATGGTTCCAATGTGGTCTTAATAATGACAGACTTAAAGGCATTGTACAACAATGCTTGTTGTTTTAACTAGGTATTATTATAGTTATATTTACTGTACTCTTTGTTTGCCTTACCTTGTAATGATGGGCTTACATGTTATGGCTGCAGTTTCTAGTGTCATGGCTGATCGATTCTCCTATGCCCATGTATTCATTCACCTAGCTTGTCCTTATTCTCTAAGGCCCCTTTCACACTGGGGCGTTATTACATAGTTATAGCAGTAAAATAACGCTATAAAAAAACTATTCATACATCTTAATGGATGCTTTCTCACTAAGGCGTTGCACTAGCGCAGCGTTGAAGAAAATCATGCAAGCATGATTTTAGAGGAATGTGGGGAGGGGTGTATACACCGTTCCTCCACCGCCCCTGCCATTGGAATGAATGGGCAGCGATCCCGAAGCGGCTGTACACCGCTCCGGGAGCGCCGGCACTTTTAACCCCTGTTTAACCCCTTGTGAGGGGGGTTAAAAGTGCCGTGCTCTCGCCCGAATAACAGCGCCATAGCGCTGCTATTACAGCAGTAGATCGCCACTAAATTAGCGGCGATTTACAGCTGAAGTTCAGGCGGTCCCAGTGTGAAAGGTTCAGCAAGAAATACACAGCTCAGACAGCACAGCTGCTGTTAAATTCAAATAGATTGAATGCTCCTTGTCCAGGTGCTCTGACTCATGAGAGCCTTCCAACTCTCATATTCAGCAGTAACAGCAATCCAAAAGCGATTGAGTCGGCACTCCAGAAATTCTTCCAATAATTCTTTATTGACTGTAGACCATGCACATACAGTAATACAGCACACGCATTTTGGCAGTTACGTCTTGTTCACCGCTTAGTGTACAAAAAGAACACACGCATTTAAATATACATACAAGTAGAAAAAACTGATCATGTGATTTGCTCCAATCCAATTAATTACTTGTAGTCATTGAACTCAGCTGGGAGGCACCATTGCTGGTGAAAATCTCCCTGTGGAGCAATAAAAGAGAAAGAAGAAAAAATATAAGGGAAAAGAAAAAAAGATACATTTACAGTTATAATATTTAGTATAATTAAAAATTAGAAATATATGTATCCATCTCTTTTGACCAGTACAGATGAACTGGAAAGTCATTAAAAATAAAGGATGTCACAGTATCTTATTGTGATACACAGTATCTTATTCAAAAATACCCATTATTAGTTTCAAGCAATCTCAGCACCTGAAACTATGGATACTGGAAGCCTGTGCTAGCATTTCTTCTGCGGTGTTGCTATCAGTGTGTGAAGAGTGGGAGAAGAAGGTTGCATTGACAATCCAACACAATGGGCAGCACATTGAACACATTTTATAAGTGGTCAGAAACTTGTAAATAACTCATGAAAGAATAAAGTTAAGTTAAAACCAAGCACACCGTTGTTTTTCTTGTGAAATTCCCAAGTTTGATGTGTCACATGACCCTCTTCCTATTGAAAAAACAAAAGTTGGATTCAAAATGTCCGACTTCAAAATGGCCGCCATGGTCACCACCCATCTTGAAAAGTTTCCCCCCTCACATATACTAATGTGCCACAAACAGGAAGTTAATATCACCAACCATTCCCATTTTATTAAGGTGTATCCATATAAATGGCCCACCCTGTACATCACATCTTAGATTCATCCCGTGTGGGGCTCTATTGTCCAAATTCACTATCCACCACACCTCCCTTTCTAATAGCTTGTGATGTAGATCACCCCCTCTCGGCAATTTATATATTCTCTCTAGGCCATAAAAAACAAAAGAAGACATATTGCCCGAATGTACATACTTCAAGTGCTTCGAGACGTTTGATAGGCCCTTATCTGAAGTGTAGGATGCAATGTTCTCCAATTCTAGTCCTCATATTTCTTGTTGTACATCCTACATATTGCATGTGGCACACTGTACATTCTATCGCATATACTACGTTTCTAGTGCCACAATTCATGTATTGCCTAATTTTATGTTTTTTATTTGTGTAACAAGAAAGGACCACACCTGCCCTTTTATCATGCTTATGACAAAAACGACATGTGTTCACCCCACATGCATAGGAACCCATTGTATGCAACCATGTCTGTTTCCATGTATCTGTGAGAAACAGGCTTGGTGACAACATATCCCCTAGTGTAGTCGCACGTCGGCTGGAGAATCTGCATCCATTTCCCATAGTCTCTAAAAGATCTTTGTCCATGGATAGAACAGGTAGATGCCTCCTGATAATGTTGGTGATTTTTTGAATTCACATGAATAGAAGGTAACAAAAGTTAAGGTGTTGTTATCTGAATATCTCTTTTTTCTCCCTTTGTGGATTTGACTCAAGAGAGCATCCCTGTCTCTAGCCATGGCAATAGCTTTCCCCCTATTGATGTCTTTCTCTTTGTACTGGGGCTCCTGCAATCTTTGAGATATGACATTGCATTCCCTAAGGAACCTTGATTCTGTTGAACAGTTCCTCTTTGCTCTTATAAATTCACCAGTAGGAACTGAACGTACAGTATGGGGTGGATGGCAGCTACTAGCCAATAGGAGTGTATTTGCAGCACACTCCTTACGGAATGTGTCTGCATGAATACACCCCTCCAGGGCAATTCTCCTCAGTGTGACATCCAAAAAGTTAATTTGTTCATGGTGAGAATCAAAAGTAAACTCCAAATTTAGCTCATTATTGTTTACATACTCCATGAAATTAGGGATGTCCTCCAAACTCCCCTTCCATATGAGGAGCTGGTCATCGATATACCGACCATACCATCTTATGCTGTTCCTGAAAGGGTTGGATGTGGTAAAAAGATATTTTTCTTCCCACCAGCCCATGTAGAGGTTTGCCAATGAGGCTTGTCTTTTTCACCCAAAATACACTTTGACCTTTTTAACACATTGTTAGATGTTAATCGCTTCATTAGGAATGTGGTCTTACGTAAGCATTTTGCAGAGTCACGAACAGATAACATGTGTAATAGCATTTCTGAACCTGTTTGTCAGAATACAACCTCATTTGACTTCCAGTATCTGCACGCACGGTCAGATCTGGAGAGTCTGGAAACGGAGACTGCAGGGGGTCTGCACGGTATAGATAAAAGTGACATGGATATGGGAGTATGGAGGGGAGTGCATGGAAGGGGAGTTTGGAGGACATCCCTAATTTCATGGAGTATGTAAACAATAATGAGATAAATGTGGAGTTTACTTTTGATTCTCACCATGAACAAATTAACTTTTTGGATGTCACACTGAGGAGAATTGCCCTGGAGGGGTGTATTCATGCAGACACATTCCGTAAGGAGTGTGGTACTTATGTGGGGAGGTCCCGTTAAGAGGAGTCACACTGTAGGTTTTTCAATTAAACAAGTA
>BLSH010411295.1:645249-689692 GCA_018402905.1 Glandirana rugosa | reverse complement strand
ATACTGACTGTACTACACGATCGTACGACCGCAGAAGAACGTTCAGGTGCATGTAATTAGCATCCAGCCATTCCTTACTTTGGAGCATGCGTGTTTTGCACAATACAACTTTGTTGTACCAACTGCTCTGTACACACGATACAACGGTCGTATGAGAGCTTGTTGGTACGACCAAGTTTTCTAGTCTGCTCATACAACTCCCTTGTATGACCGTTCAAATCACGCATACGAACGATCGATTTCGCATACAACGGTCGTGAGTACGACCTGTTGTATACGATTGTCGTACCGTGTGTACGGGGCTTTAGGGACCTTAGATTGTAAGCTCCTTGAGGGTAGGGACTGATGTGAATGTACAATGTATATGTAAAGCGCTGCGTAAATTGACAGTGCTATATAAGTACCTGAAATAAATAAATATATATATAAATCACTGAAAAAGCATTGCCTTGGGGTTCCCCTCCCCCCAGTCTATACCAGGCCCTTTGTATCTGGTGTGGATTTCAAGGGGAACCCTGGCCAAAATGTCAAAAAAATTTGCGTAGGGGTCTCCCCAAAGTCCATACCAGGCCCTTCAGGTCTGGTATGAATTTTAAAGGGAACCCGTGCCAAAAAAATGGCGTTGGGGTCCCCCAAAATCCAAACCAGACCCTTATCCGAGCACACAACCCTGGCATGGCAGGCAGGGGTGGGGATGAGTGAGGGCCCCCCCTCCAAACCATACCAGACCACATGCCCTCAATATAGGGAGGGTGCTTTGGGGTCCGCATGTTGATGGGGAGAAGGGCCTCATCCCCACAACCCTGGCCGGTGGTAGTGGGGGTGTGCAGGTGGGTGGTTTATCAGAATCTGGAATCCCCTTTAATAAGGGGCCCCCAGATCCAAACCCCCCTATGTGAATGGTTATGGGGCAGAGCCCCCCCTCCCCAAAGCACACACCCCCTCATGTTGAGAGCATGTGGCCTGGTATGGTCCAGGAGGGGCTTGTCCCCCCATTCTGACCTCCAGGCTGCATGTTCAGATAGTGGTCTCTATATCAATTTTGGCGGGGATCCCCTGCCGTTTTGTCAAGAAAATTGGCGTGGGCTTCCCCTTAAAATCCATCCCTGAGCCAAAAGGTTTGGTATGAATTGGGGGGGGGGGGCATGCCTTTTTGTATTTCCAGGATCCGGCAATACATTATAGCCGCAAGCAAGTTGAAATTACATTTTTGATCAATGTGGGGCAGGATGTGACAGCTATATTTGGTGTGGGTGGGTTTCATTGATTTGTTTATTTGAAGTCACCACACATTTGCTTCCAGCCCATGTGCACACATTACTTCCTGTTTACAGCCACATTACACTTCCTGCATTTGTTCTGCTGATGTATGTCTGTAAGGATTATGCAATATAAAGGAGAGGATGACTCATCAGTGCTGGTTCACACTAGTGCGATGCGGGAACCCTGCAACTCCACTGCGATCGCACCGGACTCGCATGGCAGTTCACACTGCTATATGCGAGTTGAATGTCAATGCGAAGTTAACGCACCCCCATTTCAGCTCGCATATCGCAGTGCAAATTGACAGTTCGGACATGTATCGGAGCGCATAAGTGTGAACATCCATGTGATCCGATTTTGGTGCCGATGCAAAAAAGGGTCCTGTGCAAATTTAGCCCGACTGTGATGCAATTTCAGCCATAGTATCTGTATGGCTGAAATTGCATCACACAGACATCGCATGTGATTTGCAGTGCGGTGCAAATCACATCCGATATCGCACAGCACGCCAGTGTGAACCGGGGCTGGGCCAGTTCACACTGCAGAGTTGTCTGAGATTGCATGTGATTTGCACCGAACTGCAGTGACAGATAGTATGGCTGAAATCGCATCACAGTCGGACCAAACTCACACAGGACATTTTGCCAGCAGAAACACAAATATGTACATATTTACTGGCATTAAAGTATTCTACAGTATATATGGTGCTACATTGCTACATTTAGCAAAACAATTAGCAATTGGGTTCTAAGAAGGGCCCTGCTCATAGGAGCTTACAATCTAAAATTGTACTAAACCTTACAGTGGACACAGCTTTACTTTCACAGTGTACAGGTGATACTCGAAAAATTAGAATATCGTGCAAAAGTTCATTTATTTCAGTAATGCAACTTAAAAGGTGAAACGAATATATGAGACTCATTACATGCAAAGCAAGATAGTTCAAGTAGTGATTTGTCATAATTGTGATGATTATGGCTTACAGCTCATGAAAACCCCAAATCCATAATCTCAGAAATCTAGAATATTGCATGCGATCAATAAAACACGGGTTGTACATAGAACAATATCAGACCTCTGAAAAGTATAAGCATGCATATGTACTTGATTTGGGCCCCTTTTGCAGCAATTACTGCCTCAATGCGGCGTGGCATGGAAGCCTGTGGCACTGCTGAGGTGTTATGGAAGACCAGAATGCTTCAATAGTGGCCTTCAGCTCTTCTGCATTGTTGGGTCTCATGTCTCTTATCTTTCTCTTGGCAATGCCCCATAGATTCTCTATGGAATTTGCTGGCCAATCAAGCACAGTAATCCCACGGTCATTGAACCAGGTTTTGGTGCTTTTGGCAGTGTGGGCAGGTGCCAAGTCCTGCTGGAAAATGAAGTCAGCATCCCCATAGAGCTCGTCTGTGGAAGGAAGCATGAAGTGCTCCAAAATCTCCTGGTAGACGGCTGCTTTGACCCTGGACTTAATGAAGCACAGTGGACCAACACCAGCAGATGACATGGCTCCCCAAATCAACACAGACTGTGCAAACTTCACACTGGACTTCAAGCATCTTGCAGTGTGTGCCTTTCCATTCTTCCTCAATACTCTGGGTCCTTGGTTTCCAAATGAGATGCAAAATTTGCTCTCATCAGAAAAGAGGACTTTGGACCACTGAGTTACAGACCAGGTCTGTTTTTCTTTAGCCCAGGTAAGACGCTTCTGACATTGTTTGTTGTTCAGGAGCGGCTTGACAAGAGGAATACGACATTTTAAGCCCATGTCCAGGATCCGTCTGTGTGTGATGGCTCTTGATGCACTGACTCCAGCCTCAGTCCACTCCTTGTGAAAGTCCCCAACACCTTTGAATGGCCCTTTCCTGACAATCCTCTCCAGGCTGCGGTCATCCCTGCTGCTTGTGCACCTTTTTCTTTCACACTTTTCCCTTCCACATAGCTTTCTATTAATGTGCTTTGATACAGCACTTTGGGAATATCCAACTTCTTTTGCAATTACCTTTTGAGGCTTTCCCTCCTTATGGAGGGTGTCAATTATGGTTTTCTGCACAACTGTCAGGTCAGCAGTCTTTCCCATGATTGTGATTCCTACTGAACCAGACTGAAAGACCATTTAAAGGCTCAGGAACCCTTTGCAGGTGTTATGGCTTAATTAGATGATTAGAGTGGAACACTTTGAGCCTAGAATATTGCACCTTTTCACAATATTCTAATTTTCTGAGATTGTGGATTTGGGGTTTTCATGAGCTGTAAGCCATAATCATCACAATTATGACAAATCATGGCTTGAACTATCTTGCTTTGCATGTAATGAGTCTATCTCATATATTAGTTTCACCTTTTAAGTTGCATTACTGAAATAAATGAACTTTTGCACGATATTCTAATTTTTCAAGTATCACCTGTATAACAGCCCACACATTTCATAGAACTACAAATCAACACCCACATCACATTTTTAGCTGCAAAATTATAGAAAGATACTTAACAGTCATTCTAACAAAGCATTACAACATGATATTAAAATGGGCACATATTCAAACAATAACACACACCACCCCCCACATTCTCCACACATACATTGGGGAGTATTTTCTCCTAGAAGAATGCATGGTAAGACAAACAATATGCACCCCAATCTCACAGCATGGTCAAATCAAGCCACTTTTGATGGTCAAAATGCACAATAATTTCAGAAAACAAACAGCTCTAGTGAGGCATTTGTCATTATGCACAATATCATTCCTTATCCCACAAAAACCAGAGCAAAAAACCTGGCCTCTTGTCAGGCCAAACCAACCCCCCCCCCCCACTGAATTCCTTTATATAAGCTAGCACACTGATACACGCCCAATAGAAGTATACACCTACCAGTATCTTTCAATCTGTCTGATTTCACCCGAGAAGCTGCAATACCTAATACTATTTTCTTTGTTAACCCTTGGCTATGTGCATCAGATCAGTATAACTCCAGGACAAAATTATAAGTCAGTGGTTCTCAACCCTGTCCTCAAGTACCTTCAACAGGTCATCTGAGGGAAATCCTGAAAGCATGACCTGTTGGGGCGCCTTGAGGACTGGAGTTGAGAAACACTGATCCAAGTAACAGCTTTCTAACCAGATGTACCTGTGCAGTGTAAACCCTACAATTTGAAATATCCAAGTCCCTGGCTGCAATGAGCTTCCAATTTAAAGTCCCAAAATAACTTGCTTACATTACAGACTGTTTGGACAAGAGACAAATAAAATGCCAGCCTGTCTTTGGATTGTGGTGAGAAACCCACACAGGGGGAACATATAAACTTCAACAAAAGAAGTAGCATATCTGGGATGTGAACCAGCGACCACTGGGGTGCTAGACGAATTTGCTAGCCACTTAGCTAGTGAGCAGTGAGCACATTGTTTGTCCACCTCTGTGGTGTGAACCAGCCCTAAGTCCATGGCCATGCTCAGTGTCACAAGTAATATACAATATATTGTCCTAAGTATTGGGACACCTGCCTTTACACACACATGAACTATAATGGCAGCCCAGGGTTCAGTATAGAGTTGGGCCACCCTTTGCAGCTATAACAGCTTCAACTCTTCTGGGAAGGCTGTTCACAAGGTTTAGGGATGTGTCTATGGGAATGTTTGATCAGTCTTCCAGAAGCCCATTTGTGAGGTCAGACACTGATGTTGGATGAGAAGGTCTAACTTGCAGTCTCCACTCTAATTCATCCCAACAGTGTTCTGTTGTGTTGAGGTCAGGACTCTGTTCAGGTCAGTCAAGTTCCTCCAGGTTCTATCTGTACCAGCTCTGTGGCTCCCAAGGTAACACAGCTGCCTGACAGAACTTAGTTCCCGGGTTTGAATCCCAAACACACCACTTCATGTAGAGATGTTGTTTGTTCTCAATATATTGTCCATTCTTCCAGAAGTGCATTCGTGAGGTCAAGCACTGATGTTGGATGAGAAGGCTTGAATGATAGTTACATAGTTAGTCAGGTTGAAAAAAGACACAAGTCCATCTAGTTCAACCAAAAAAAAAAAAAATTGTATATAACCAAACAATCCCATATACAATCCTTCACCCACAGTTGATCCAGAGGAAGGCACAAAACCCCAGCAAAGCATGATCCAATTTGCTATAACAGGGGAAAAAATCCTTCCTGATCCCCCAAGAGGCAATCAGATACACCCTGGATCAAATTTACCTAAATGTTAGTACCCAGTTTTATTATTTACATTAAGGAAAGAATCCAGGCCTTTTTTAAAGCAATCAACCGTGCTGGCCAATACCACCTCTGGGAGGAGCCTAAAACGTCATACGTCACTTCTGGTTTTGTTCCGTGAACCGCAGAGGACACGGCGGATATCCTATCGCATTCAATTGTGGCTGTTATCCTGCTAACATGTAAGTGTGTACTATAATTTGTTCAATAAATACCAAACAATATTGCGCAAGGATTTGTTTCTACTTGCATGGCATATTTATGGAGAGCATAACGAAGGAGGTGGAGACTTGGATGTTTTACTTGTGCCTGCATGCCTGCACATAATTCCAGAGGAGGAATTTTATTTTTCCTGGAGATACTACTAAGCGTGTACCCCTTCAGTGGGGAGCGCTCTCTGGTGAGTGATCTCACGTTTGCAGTGCAGGAGGTGGAACGATTGATGCACTATAAAAATCAGCATTACAGCAAAGTGCACCTTTATGATACCAATTAACAGGAATACAACCTGAAGATTTTTTTGGCATTAAACATAGCACTTTAATTACAGCACTGGGAGATTGCTATTTGCACGACAGAGACTTTTTTACCTTTGCACAACAAAGTTTTTGAACTGTATACCTCACAGCATTTACTTTGCACTTTAAAATCCTAAAAAATTCCTTTGCACGTTTTTCTGCATGCAAATTGCACATATATATAAGTTGTATATTTAATTTAATTTATTTTATTGGATTCAATTAATTTATTTTTCATCAGGGGTAATACTAGTGCTTTATGACGGTTTTCTGCCTATATTATATTACATTGATCATTCTTACATCAACTGTGAACATCAATCAGCACTATTTTGAATTTTAGTTGCCTAATATAGACACACATTTATATTCTATAGTTTTTATATATATTTATATAATTTTATACATTTTTAATTTCATTCCTCTTTTTATTCCTGTTGTCCCATCATTTAAAATTTGCCATTATATAGAACCCACCCACCCTTGAGATAAGGAGACTTGATAGACATCTAATTCTTTATTGTCTTATTTGTAATTTATTTTTATTCACCAGCTTTCTGGAAATTTTATGTTTAGGATCATCTTTTTAGTATAAAATAGTTGAGCAGCGCCAATCCCACCTCTAATTTTGTGATATTACTGAACTACACATTTGTGGAGTTTCTGGTGGTGGCAGCAGCTCATAGAGAAAAGTTTCTATCCGTTTGCGCGGAACACCCAACATACATTCTCAAGTTTCTCCACCCCAACCTCCCTCATCCATGTCTTTATGGACCTTGATTTGTGCACAGGTGTACAGTCATGTTGGAACAGGAAGGGGCCAAACCCAAACTGTTCCCACAAAGTTGGGAGCATGAAAATGCCCAAAATGTCTTGCTGACGCCTTAAGTGTTCCCTTCACTGGAACAAAGGGGCTGGGGCCAAGCCCAGCCCCTGATAAACAACCCCACATCATAATCCCCCCTCCACCAAATTATTTGGACTAGTGCACAAAGCAAGGTCCATAAAGACATGGATGAGTGAGTTTGGGGTGGAGAAACTTGACTGGCCTGCACAGAGTCCTAACCTCAATCAGATAGGACACCTTTTGGCTGAATTAGAGCAGAGACTGCGATCCAGGCCTTCTCATCCAACATCAGTGCCTGACCTCACAAATGCACGTCTGGAAGAATGGCCAAACACTCCCATAGACACACTCCTAAACCTTATGGACAGCCTTCCCAGGAGAGTTGAAGCTGTTATAGCTGAAAAGGGTGGGCCAAATCAATATTTAACCATACAGACAAAAACTGGGATGCTTTTAAAGCTCATGAGCATGTAAAGGCAGGCGCCCCGATACTTTTGCCTAGCTAGTGTATCTGCCAAGATTTGCAATGGTGGTGGAACCCTCCTACACATAAATACTACATTTAGACATAATTTAGGTAAGGCCCTGAGTCAGGAGTTTAACAACATAGAGAGGACAAACAACATCTCTACAGAAAGTGACATGCTTGGGAATCAAATTCAGGACTTTTGCAATGGTAGGCAGAATTGCTACCTTTTAAACCACAGAGCTACTGAATATCAAGTCCTTCTACACATAAATACAAAGATACTGAATTTCTAGGAATATATAGGAATTACATAAGTCAGGAATTATTCTAGATTTATTCTGTGATTTTAGGAGGTTCTTGCTGCATGAGCGTAGAATAGTAATGTTATCCTCTGATTTTTGGTAATGACATTTTTATTTCTGATGTTGCTACACATATCACATATTTTTGGATCAAAGTATGATCATTTGGAAAGAATAAAAAATAAAAAAAATGGGACTAATTTTAAATTTCCATAAGCAATGGTATTGTTTGTGGTTTCTAAAGACACCTGTGTGAGTTTGGGGAATATTTTTGTGAGATAGATATCAACAAGTGAAAGTGACAGGGAAAATTATTTTACCAAAACATGAAAAGATTACACATTCTAGCATTCTTAAAAACATATATTATCAAAATTGCAACATTGTTGCCAGGACAATTTCTTTGAGAGAAAGATACATTTCATCTCAACATGAAAAGGATTTATTTGGGGGAAATACCATTAGAATGAGGGGCTGAAAATTGCATTGGGCTACATAACTCTAATTTTCAGTCATAAAAAAGCTGTGTAAAACAGCTCTCATCTTGGTATTTACTATTTACTCAAGGAATTACTCCATGAGAGTTAAAAACTGAGTTGTTTTGTGTCTAAGCATGCTCAGTTGTGCTCAGCTGTGCTGGGCACCTAAATGTAAAGAGACAGTGAATTTATCTCTTCTCAGACTTTTTAAGATATTTCAGTGTAGAAATCCCTTTTTCACAGTTTAAAAGCAGATTATCTTTAAACAATATACTGCATACTTTAGTACAATTTAGGGGATCAGATCATGCTCTAAACATTATTTCTATTTGCACTTCTCCAGGTCTTGAGTAGAGTAAGGATTTGGGTGTTATCTGTGACCTGGGAGCATTAGTGACTTTGAGTTTGGGAGTAATTTGCCGCCAGCGATATTGTGAATATCATTTTAGCGCTATTTGCTGCGAATCGCGGTAATTTTCCGCACATTGCGGTAATTTAACCGCAAATCGCTGTAATTTTGCTGCTATTTTGCGGCAGCGCTATAGTAAATGACCCCCCTTATTGTCAGATTTGTCCACCGCAATGTTGTAGTCCCATTAAAAATCGCTGATCGCCGCCATCACTAGCAAGAAAAATAAAAAGTCCATAAATCTATCTCATAGTTTGTAGACGATACAACTTTTGGCAAACTAATCAATATACGCTTTTTGGGAATTTTTTACCAAAAATATGTAGCAGAATATAAATTGGCCTAAACTGATGAAGAAATAAAATTTTTTAACATTTTTATCTATTGGATATGTTTTACAGCAGAAAGTAAAAAATATTGTCTTCTTTTCAAAATTGTCAGTCTATTTTTGTTCATAGCGGTTCATAGAGGTGATCAAATACCACAGGGACATATTTGGGAACAGTGTAGCACGACCACGCAATTGTCAGTTAAAGCCACGAAGTGCGGTATAAAAAAAAATGGCCTGGTCAGGAAGGGGGTAAAAATTCCGGAGCTGAAGTGGTTAAGGGCCCATTCACACATATATGCTTTATAGCAATATATGAACTGCATTACACTGCCAGTAATTTTGGACTCTAGTGCATTATTACAGTTGTGGACAAAGCACCTACACTGCAGCCACTACAATGTAGTTGCATGATAATGCATTGTGTTAATGCACATGCGTTATCACACTGCATATTGTGAGCCTTCGCTATCGTATAAATTAGCTATCAAGTTGCTCTGACTGCAGTAAATACCATAATAATACTATTTTAAAGAATGGCTATTTTTAGATATAACCCTATAAATGTTGTAAGCATATTGGGTCTTTAAATGAATATCTTTGTGGTTATGCTCACTTTAATGCCATTCTTTTTCCCATTTCACTACAGGACTTTGGGGCCTAGTAAACAATGCAGGAATAGAAGTCCCAAGCTGTAACAATGAATGGCTAACTAAGGAAGATTTCATGAAGATTATCAATGTAAATCTGCTGGGGGTTGTTGATGTGACAATGAATCTTTTGCCACTGATCCGGAAAGCCAGAGGACGTGTTGTAAATGTAGCCAGTGTGGCTGGTAGACTCACAATGTGCGGTGGAGGATATTGTATGTCTAAATATGGAGTAGAGTCATTCTCTGATAGTCTTCGGTGAGTTGGTATGGCGATCCAATTGCTTGTTAACATTTATTGTAGATCTTCTCTTTAAAAGCATATTTACACAATTGAAGATGCATTTTGTTTTATCCATAAAAGCATGAAAAATGAACCAACTCTGTTCAAATCCAAAGCTGTTGGAATATGTGGTAATCCTTTCTGCACACTTTTGTTGCAATAGTTAGAATTAAGCAAGTAATAAAAAATTCTCTCCACTTTTAGAATTCTCATAATATCCTAAATCAACCTTACCTTTCGTCTTGGACAAATTTACAGGCTCCTCTCCTGTACTGACAGTGCTTACTCTGATTTCACTGCACACTGTGAGCTTCTCATAGCGTGCATTAGCCACTTCCGGCCCACAGAGCAGCCCTCCTGTGCATCACCATGCATAGGATCACCTATATATAAGTGATTTTGCACTTCCGCTTAAGCCAGGTGGCCACTTCTGCCGTGATTAATCATAGCAGGAGCAGATCTGCGGTGCCAGGCACTGGATGTCTGCCGGAAACTGCTGATCATTGGTAAAAAACAGAACAGAGCTCTGTCTATGTAAACAGGGCAGATCTCTGTTCTGACATGGTGAAATGGATGGATTTTGTGTGCAAAGCAGGGAATAAAATCCATCTCTTTCCCTAGTAAAAGTGGCACACACAGTATACAAAAACACTGGCTAGGCACATAGTTAACCCTAGATGTTTAACCCCTTCCCAGCCAGTGTCATTAGTACAGTGATCACTGTATTAATGTCACTGGTTCCTGCAAAGTGTTAAATGTGTCAATTAGTGTCAGATTGTCTGCCACAATATCGCAGTCCGGCTATAAGTCGCTGATCGCCACCATTACTAGCAAAAAAAAAAAAATTCCATAAATACTGTATACGGTATCTCACAAAATTGAGTACACCCCTCACATTTTTGTAAATATTTTATTATATCTTTTCATTTGACAACACTGAAGAAATGACACTTTGCTACAATGTAAAGTAGTGAGTGTACAGCTTGTATAACAGTGTAAATTTGCTGTCCCCTCAAAATAACTCAACACACAGCCATTAATGTCTAAACTGCTGGCAGCAAAAGGGAGTACACCCCTAAGTGAAAATGTCCAAATTGAGCCCAAAGTGTCAATATTTTGTGTGGCCACCATTATTTTCCAGCATTGCCTTAACCCTTTTGGGCATGGAGGTCACCAGAGCTTCACAGGTTGCCACTGGAGTCCTCTTCCACCGCTCCATGATGACATCACGGAGCTGGTGGATGTTAGAGACCTCGCGCTCCTCCACCTCTCATTTGAGGATGCCCCACAGATGCTCAATAGGGTTTAGGTCTGGAGACATGCTTGGCCAATCCACCATCTTTACCCTCAGATTCTTTAGCAACGCAGTGGTCGCCTTGGAGGTGTGTTTGGGGTCGTTATCATGTTGGAATACTGTCCTGCAGTCTAGTCTCCGAAGGGAGGGGATCATGCTCTGCTTCAGTATGTCACAGTACATGTTGGTATTCATGGTTCCGTCAATGAACTGTAGCAATGTCGGCAGCACTCATGCAACCCCAGACCATAACACTCCCACCAGCATGCTTGACTGTAGGCATGACACTACTCACCTGGTTGCCCCCACACACGCTTGACGCCATCTGAGCCAAAACATTTATCTTGGTCTCATCAGACCACAGGACATGGTTCAAGTAATCCTGCTTGTCTTCAGCAAATTGTTTTCGGGCTTTCTTGTGCATCATCTTTATAAGAGGCTTCCTTCTGGTACGACAGCCATGAGGAACAATTTGATGCAGTGTGCGGCATATGGTCTGAGCACTGACAGGCTGACCCCCCACCCCTTCAACCTCTGCAGCAATGCTGGCAGCACTCATATGTCTATTTCCCAAAGACAACATTTGCATATGATGCTGAGCATGTGCAGTCAATTTCTTTGGTCAACCATGACGAGGCCTGTTCTGAGTGGAACCTGTCCTGTTAAACCTCTGTATGGTCTTGGCCACTGTTCTGCAGCTCAGTTTCAGAGTCTTGGCAATCTTCTTATAGATTAGGCCATCGTTATGTAGAGCAACAATTCTTTTTACAGATCCTCAGAGTTCTCTGACATGAGGTGCCATGTTGAACTTCCAGTGACCAGTATGAGAGAGTGAGAGTGATAACACCAAATTTAACACACCTGCACCCCATTCACACTTGAGACCTTGTAACACTAACGAGGCACATGACACTGGGGAGGGAAAATGACTAATTGGGCCCAATTTGGACATTTTCACTTAGAAGTGTACTTCTTCAATGCTGTCACATGAAAAGATATAATAAAATATTTAGAAAAATGTGAGATACTGTATACTCTTTTGTGAGATACTGTATACCGTAGTTTGTAGACGCTATAATGTTCATGTAAATCAATCAATATACACTTATTGGGATTTGTTTTTACCAAAAACATGTAGCAGAATACATATTGGCCTAAATTTATGAAGAAATTTGATTTTTGACATTTTTTTATCGAATATGTTATATAGCAGAAAGTAAAAAAAATGTTTCCTATTTTTACAAAATTGTTATTTTTTGTGTTTATAGTACAAAAAAGAAAAAAAACGCAGAGATGATCAAATACCCCTAAAATAAAGCTCTATTTGTAGGAAAAAAATTACATACCGTAAATTGTATTTGGGTACAGAGTTGCATGACTGCATCATTGCCAGTTAAATTAAAGGAGTGGGGGTAATTCTTCTTGGGGTCAATTTGTTAGAGGTTCCAGCAAATCAAATAGGCCTCTCCCTCTATTTTCTGGTTGGAGAATGTCCAGCATTGTCTAGGCTCTTCCTGCACAGCTGAAGAGAAAGAGGAAGAAATCCCTGATGCCTCACATCCACATAGGTGGTTAAAAGTGAAATGACAACCTCAGCCAGGCCATGCCCCAGCGCGTTTCGCTCCACCCTTTGGAACTTAATCGGTGCTCTTCCTGCACAGCCTTACTGTCGCCAGCCTGCCCTCTCATACATTGTGGAGGCTCAGAATCCGGTAAATGCAAATGCAGCCTGTCTAAGAATGACCACTCCTCCAGTCTGACTTCCATATTTTGATATTTGCATAACTCCTATTGAGGGTGGTTGAAAGGAGTGTGTACAGCACCTAGCTGGCTCCTCCTATCAGCCATGATCCACCTGCATTGCATAGAGAAGTAAAGAGACTTAGCGATGAGATTACTGGTTTTAAAATAAGGTATGTAAAAAAGCTGAAAGGTTTTATTTCAAAATTTCAATAGCATGTTAATGAAAGGGAAATAAGAAATCAGGGAATACAAAATATATGTATATTCAATTGAAGCTTATTGTCCAGTGCATTTATATGCTTTAGTTAATAAAATAGCTGCCTCTGTTGAGTGTGACAGGTACTCCATTTGCTGTTTGCAATTATTTTAACATATACCTATATTGGTTATGGTCCTGGTCCCAGGACCAGCTAGCACAGTTTGTTTGATCTAACACAGACTCAGTTAGATCCTGGTAAATGCCCTTTGCAGGCAGGGACTGCGGGCCCCTTTGGTAGTGCAGCAAAAAAGAGAGGTCTTTTATCCTCTCCTGTGGCTACTGATCCCAGTACCACCTCTTCAGGCACTGCCAGCCCGCCTGGCTGCAGCTGCCCCTTTTACTAGCCCTCCTGGCTACTTCTCCACAGTTCTCCCAGACTGACATCCAAGACTGCTTGCACCCAATCCCTTCAGGCATGCCTCATTCCTCTGACTGCAACACTCACCAGCCCACATGACTGTCTTTCTTCCTGGAGATTTGGCCGGCAGTGTTCTCCCACTGTCCTCTCCTTGCTCCCGTGCCTCCTGGTCAGGATCTCTTCATGTGTCATGAGAAGGGTTCTTGTTGGGGGGGTTAAAAACGTTGTGCACCCGCCTGCATAATGGAGCCATAGCACCCCTATAACAGCGGAAAATCCCGCTGAAACTAGCGGCGTGTTACCACCACCGCCCGCCCGCTCCAGTGTGAAAGTAGCCTTACTAGCAATTGCACGGTCATGCAACACTGTACACAAATTACATTTTTATCATGTTTTTTTTTTTACACAAATAGAGCTTTCTTTTGGTGGTATCACCACTGTTTTTGTTACAGAAAATTTTGAAAAAAAACATGTTTTTCTTAGTTTCTGTTTTACATGTTTGCAAATAAATAAACTTTCTTCATAAACGTAGTCCAAAATGTATTTTACTATATTTCATTGGTTTAACCACTTTAGCCCGGAAGGATTTCCCAGTTTAGGACCAGAGCACTTTTTGCGATTTGGCACAGCGTTGCTTTAACTGACAATTGCGGTTGTGCGAAGTTGTACCCAAACAAAATTTGGGTCCTTTTTTCCCCACAAATAGAGCTTTCTTTTGGTGGTATTTGATCATCTCTGCGTCATTTCTGACCACTGCTATAAACAAAAGAAGAGCGACAATTTGCAAAAAAAACAATATTTCTTACTTTTTGCTAAAATATATATCCAAAAAAAATATAAAAAAAACATTTTTTTCATCGGTTTAAATTACAATCGGCGTTTATTGATTGGTTTGTGCAAAGTTGTCGCATTTACGAATGATGAAAATTAATTTATGGGGTTTTTATTTTTTTTTTACTAGTAATGGCAGCAATCTGCGATTTTCATTGGGACTGCGATATTGCAGCGGACTGGCTGGACCATTTTGACACTTTTTTGGGACCATTGCCATTTATACAGCAATCAGTGCTTTGAAAATGCATTGATTACTGTGTAAATGCCATTAGCAGTGAAGGAGTTAACATGCAGGGGGCGCTCTAAGCGTTAGCTGTGTTCCCTCAGTGTGTTCTAACTGTATGGGGGCTGGGCTGGCTGGGGGAGGGGAGTGATCACGGCTCCCATATACAGAGAGCCTGTAATCACAGCCCTTCCCCCTCTGTCAGAACGGAGATCCGTGTTTAAATACACTGTCGCTCCGGGGGGTGATTGCGGGTATCTCTGCGTACCTGCTCCTTGGCCCCCCCAGAACATAGTGAGGGCGCGAGCGCTCACAATACTCGTTATCGCGACTGCCATCAGGTGACGGCATTTCGCGATAACGAGCCACGACGGGCGGTCGGCAACTGGTTAACAAAAAAACACAAATCTGTGTATATTGCTTAGTCTGTGTGAAAGTTATAGTCTACCAACTATTGTATATATATATTTGAAAGTTAATCAATCCTGATGTATTGACGGTGCATCTTATTTCTTGAGGCCCTTAAAATGCTAGGACAGTACAAATACCTCCCAAATTACTCCTTTTTGGAAAGTAGCCAGCCCAAGGTATTTAGTAAGAGGCATGGTAAGTATTTTGACACAATGTTTTGGAAAATGAATTTTTTCTCAAATGATAGTTGTGGGACAATCACAGCTTCAAAACACTAAGCAAGCAGTCATGAAAAATGAAATTGCTGATCCAAACACACAAATATTTATAAATGACAGTCATGGAAATTGTCAGGGGTTCCTAAACTTTTGCATACAACTGTAATGTAGTATAGGATTGGTATAGGTTCAGTCTAGGTTTGGAATAAGTGCAGCATAGAGAGCAATATGGGTCCGGTATGGATTGGGTACACCGATATCCTGCTCTCAGTGGCTTAGTCCCTGCTAGCAGTATCAGCAGTGAATGAATAGCCCTCTCACCAGTCACTGGAATGCTGCGATGACCTCTCACTGTAGGAGGCATGGCCCTTGGTCTCTCCCGGAAAGCCTCCTGTGATCAGCGGTGGGAAGCAGAAGGAGAATCGATGTTCCATTCTCCCTGCTGCAGAGGTGCAGGTGCTGTGCTGTGCGCAGTGCTGCACTGCTCCCGGATGTCCTCACTCCCAGTCTCAGGCTCGAATCTCCTCTGGTATGGTCTTCCGCTGGCAGGCAAATTTTCCAGATAGACGTGCTCTCTCTCTACCTACCTTGGTGACATAAAGAGGAACTTTCATGGGCAGTACAATAAAAATGATTTCTCCCTCCCCCTAATGCATTGCGCCTATTGAGATCTATAGTGCAAGGAGTCTATTCGTCCCATTATATGGCTGCCATCTCAAACTAGAAATCTCAAGATTCTGAGCAGTCTGCATAGAAGTCTATGTGCTTGCTTGGCTTTAGCTCTCCCCCTGCTGGCTGGAGGAAAGTGGTGCAACAAACCATCAGTGCTTCAGTACAGGGAGAGAAGAATAAAAAGATAATGTCTCCTTCTCCATATTGCTGTAGCTCAGCACCTGGCTACACAAACACACTTCTACCATGTCCTTAGTAATGCAGATCACGAAGATTTGATGTGCAAAAATTGATTGGTTCAATGCACAAGTGCTTTTCTCACCACTGCTGTTCAAAAATCGCTTGACAAAAAAAAAAATATGTAAACCCAACAACATTTCAGATTCTTGCTATGTGGCTGCTGTACCATGTACATGTATGTAAAAGTATCCTGTTCTTTGTATTGCTTTCTTTGTGTGAAATCCCTGGTGTTCATGTTGTTTTACAAGGTGAGGGTTTGCAATCAATTGAAAGGAGTTGTAAAGGCAGAAGGTTTTTTTATCTTAATGCATTTTATGCATTAAGATAAAAAAAACCTTCTGTGTGTAGCAGCCTCCCCAGCACCCCCTAATTACTAACCTTCTCTCTCCAGCGATGTCCATGAATGTCTTAGCCGTCCAGGACTCTCCTCCTGATCAGTCAGCCAATTAGGAGAGAGAGGGGGCGGGGCCAGGTCAGGGCTCCATGTCTGAATGGATACACATGGCGCTCTGACTCGGCTCGCGTGCCCCCTGTAGCAAGCTGCTGGCTGAGGGGGCACTCGATGGGAGGAGGGGCCAGGAGCTGCACAGAGGGACCCGAGAAAAGGAGGATCCAGGATGCTCTGTGCAAAACCAACTGCACAGAGGAGGTGAGTATAACATGTTTGTTATTAAAAAAAATGAGCCTTTACAGTCACTTTGAGTATCTGGAAACAAAGGTTTAGTGTAGTATAGCAGTTTTGGTGGTTAAATATTACATTTTATTACAGCAATCTATAGATCGGATCAAAAAGGGGGCAATCGAGGAAGCAAGATGAACAGATAAATTTGGTCCCAGAAGAGGGACAGTCCCTCCAAATCAGGGACAGTTGGGAACTATGATAGAGCCATTTTGACTGGAGAATTTTTAACATGAGAGATGAGCATTAGTAAATTACTTGCTGTTAGTAAAATGTATGCAGTGGTATTATATCAATTAAACAATTAATGAGTCAGGTTCACGTTAAATATTTCTATTATACCTTCTACATTATACATCATACATTTTAGTAGGTATATTTCCATTGACCAGCTACAATGTAGCACACAAGATGCATAAATCAGAAGCCTATAACCGATGAACTCTGTCGGTTGATGACCTCTGACCTTTATCAAACCATATCAGCTCATTGGGATCTTAGGCTCCAACCAGTTAATCCTGTTCCTAAACAGGAGTAGTGTGGATAAACTATTTTTATCAGTATTTGTAGGATAAAGTGGAAAAAATGAGAAAGAAGAGGCATTAAATTATACTATAATTTGATTTTATAGCATCAGTAAAATGCATTTTTGTATTTTATGTGTGTACATGACACTAATAAATTTAGTCTCTTCTAAAGTGGAGCCTTCTAACACACATACTAGATGAACCAAGGTAAAGGTCGCTGCACGTACCAGTGTACCTTGTGGAAACTGAGCCCAGCACTGAAAGGAAAAAGGTTAACCTATACTGTATAGATACATAAATTATATGATCATATGTGTGCTTTTCAGGCGTGAAATGAATCCATTCGGAGTGAAGGTGTGCATAATTGAGAGCGGCTTTTACAGTACACAAATGAATGATGTCAAATCCCATAAAGAAAGTCTTAAGCGCTGCTGGGAGAAAGCCTCAGAAGAGGTTCAGAAAGCTTATGGAGTGGAGTACTTTGGTAGAAGTGAGTGAAACTAATTTATAGTTATAAGGGACAAAAATGCATTGATTAAGCATGATTCCTCAATAAAATATATCAATAAAAGAGTATTTTTTAGTCATATATATATAAAATATCCCATATAAATGTTCAAGTTTTTTGCAGCCAATAGATGAGACTTGTTACATATTTTCCAGTGTTTCTTTACTCCTTTTACAAAGAACCCTGATGTTTACAGAGCTCAAAAAGCTCAATAACTCAAGCTGAAGTGTACAGAACTTTTAAACATAGATAGCCTGCTCAAAGGAAATAAGTCTTGTTTTGCTCCATTTATTAAAAAAAAAAAAAGCCATAGTGCTCTGTGTCATGCATTTAAACTTAACTCCAGGGTAAATGTAATCCCCCTCTCAGCCCTCCACCCAACACCTCTGTCTGACCATTGGGTTAACAAAGATCATCTGAAGCCCAGTCCTTCTGCTCACTATTTACTTATTGGATGGGTCCTTCCCTGGAGTGTCTACATCACTGCTTACATTATGTGGACAGTTCTCATTGGCCAGCTATTGAAGGGATCCTCTTAGGATACTGAAGAGAGATGATGTCAGACCAATGGTAGTGAAGAGGGAAGGATATTGAGTCCCCACAGGAGAACTGCGTTAGTGATGGACCTGGATGGGGGTTGACTATAACTGGATTCATCAGGTAAGAAAAGCTTTACACCAGGCAGGATGTGTTGGAGGGGTGGGAGGGAGACACAGACAAAAAATAATTTTTGGGTGAAGCTGGGCTTTAAATGTGTATTTGCAAGACAAAAAACATGTATATATTTACATATACTGTATACAAAAATTAATTTTAAAAATATAAAAAGTCAAACAATAAAAAAGAGGACATGTCTAATGCTGTTCTACATTGCAATGCTCAGTGCCTGCAAAATCATTGCAATGCACTTGCTCCAGAGCTTAGTAAATGAGGTAAAGCTTCACTTTGCAAAGAATATTTAATCACATGCAAGGAAAATAAAAAATTGCATTTTTGCTTGTACATGATTGGATGATAGAAATCAGCAGAGCTTTCACTCATTTCAGAGCTTCCCCTTAGATCTCTGATGTATCATCATGCGAGAAATGTTGGTGTAGTCGACAGATTCATGCACCTGAAATAGATATGTGGATTTGGGGCAAGCACCATATGTGGAGGTACACAGAGTGTCCATACAGACACAACTGCGCTTCCTCCTGCAGCTGTCACACCGACCGTGAAGTGGTGGCGGAGTTTTGAAACTGGGTGGGTGGAGCTTGATGGGGATTCACAAACACTAATTCTCCCTGAGGTCCACTCCCCTGACAGCAGGCAGTAGGAGATCCATAGGCCAACAGACAACCTGTTATTGGCTATAGGATCTGTCCACTGCCTGCTGTCAATTGATAGCCCTACCCCTGCAAGAGCCACTGGTAATTATGGGTCCTCTCTTCTGGCCTCACCCTCAATGACCACCACCACCAGAAATACCTTGACTGGGGACTCACAGCAGACACATAAAGATGGCACACACTCCCCTTTGAAAAGGATAAACAGACTGCATTGGCAGATTAAAGTGGTAGTAAACCATAGCCGGCAAAAAAAAAAAAACCTGCAAAGGCAATGCATGGTATGCTAGCACATTATGAAATACTTACCTTGGAATGAAGCTCTCCAGTGGCGCGCAGTCACAGCTGACAGGGCTTCTATCTATACCCAGTCTTCCTTCCAGGTTCGCAGGCACCGGCTGTGTGAATGATGTCACTCCCACGCATGCACATGGGAGCCGTTGGCTGCGGCACGGAGCTCTGAAGGTCCTGCACGGTATGCCAGACATTCAGAGTGCATGCGCCAGTGACCTCATCAGCTGCATTCTTTGAGAATATCTTCTAAACACGCAAGTTTAGGAGATATTCAATGCACCTACAGGTAAGCTTTATTATAGGCTTACCTGTTGGTACAAGTCCACTTTAAGATCACAAGTATAACAAAACAGATTGGTACATCACTGCCAATGCACATAAAAACATCAAAACAAGTACAATACAACCAACAGAGGTACCTTTAGAATCAGACCCAGCTTATACGACATACTAGGAGCGTAAATACGGTAGCTCTCCAAATGGGAGGTTACGCCTGAGTGACTGAGAGAATTTTAAGAAGATGTAACAGGCTAAGTCACTTGAGGGCTCTCAGACAAAGAAGCTAGGCTTAGGCCTTGGAGTGTAACTCGATAACAGCAACACAGCTCTCAGGAATGTAGTAATGTGAGCAGTCTTTAGGGTAAGCTTCTGTTGGCAAAGTTGGGGCCCTTTAAGCCTTGGTGTGCAAGGAGAGTGATGATGACTCAAGGTGACTATCAACAGCAGTTTAGTGTAATGTTAGGCTCAGTGAGTGGGTTGACTCCTCAGTACAACCAAACAGAAAGTGAGGCCAGTTCAAGAGGCAGTTGGGGGTGGGGATCCAATGAAAACAAATCAAGGCCAGCATTCTAGGACAGCTTTAGGCTCTGTCTTTGGTGTTGATAACTGTGGCCTACATATGGATGCAGCAGCAGGGGTAATAGGTCTCTGGTGGCAAAGTGTTAAGGGAAAGAGGTGGCTCTCTCTTTCAAGTGGAGACTGAAGAAAGGGTTGTAGCGCACCCCCTTAAGGGTAAGAGATGAACTGGGATGCCCCACCCTGCACAGCCAAGCACACTAAATTTTCACATGCACTCTAGAGAAAGAGAACAGTCCATGACTTTGTTTTTGTGATTTATTGAGGGTTAATAACTTGGATGTGGATGGGAGAATATAGGATATCCACTTGACTTCAGCAACAACACTTTAGCAACATCTTCAGGGACATCTACCTATACGCAGTCTATATACAGTCTATATACAGCCTTCTTGACCTACTCCTGCACTTTACTTGCTTGCAGACTCCAGCTGGATCACTGTATATGGATCTGACAGGCACAGTCAGATTTATCAATGGCTTTTTGCAGGCAGGAACTTGACGCCTCTTGTTGTGTAGCAGTACACAGTGATCAGCTTGCCCTCTCTCTCCTGTGGCTACTGGTGCCAGCACCGCCTCTTAAGGCACTACCGACCCACTAGGCTGCAGCTGCCTCTTTCACTAGCCATCCAGGCTAACTTTCCTCTACAGTCCTAAAGACTAACTCACACCAGCCCACCCGACTGACTCTGCAGCAGATCTTCCAGGGAAGGGATGAATGCTACCTTCAGGGAGAACTGGCTATGTATAGCAGTCTCCCCCTTTGTAAGTCCTCAGTAGTGCTGTTCTACTCACACTGTCCTCCACTTGTTCCCATGCCTCCAGGAAGGGCTTTCTCCATGTGTTGTGGCAGGATCCTTCCAACACCCAAGCCCCAGCCCAAAGTCACCCCCCCCTTAGACTAGAGGGTAGCCCAGAGGGCCACTGACAGTCTCCAGAGCACTATATCTCCATCTTCTCCCCGACTGCCCTGCTGGCATGGCTCATACCTATTTATGAGGTAAGACTTGCCCCCTGCCAGCTCTTTACTGGGGATTGGCTGAGGCCTTCATAAATATTCCAAACAGCTCCTCTTAACCTCCTCCCACCAGCTCTAGAGGTTTCTACAACCTTCTAGACCAGGGGGAGGCACCAGAGGAGCTGTCAGGATGAGTCATCCAGCCCTGACTCACTGAACCCTGACCCAGACTCACAGCTCAGGCTTAACCCTGAGCCAAACTAAATTTTCCTACACTAACAAATCTACACTACAAAACCTATCTTACATCTAGCATACACTAGAGGGTGCTACAGGATTAACAATTAGCTATTGACTATGATGTGGGTTAGAGACCCTCTCACCAAATTCCTTGACAGTCCTCAGCATGGCAACAAGTGGTCTTTATGGTGTCTGCCGTGTCACCCTTAAAGTGATTGTAAAGTCTCTTTTTTTAATTTTTTTTTTATTAAAAATAACAGACATATTATACTCACCTCCTCTGTGCAATGGATTTGCACAGAGCAGCCCAGATCCTCCTGTTCTCGGGTCCCCTCTTCAGCTCTCCTGGTCCCTCCCTCCTGTTGGGTGCCTCCACAGCAAGCAACTTTCTATTCTCACTGGCTGACTGACTTTGATTGACAGCAGCGGGAGCCAATGGTGCCGCACTGCTGTCTCAGCCAATAAGGAGAACCGGACGGCTGAGACATTCCTACAACATCACTGGAGCTAGAGGGGTCTCAGGTAAGTATTAGGGGGCCTGAGGGAGGCTGCTGCTCACAGAAGGCTTTTATCTTAATGCATTCTATGCATTAAGATAAACTTCTGCTTTTACAGTCACTTTAAGCAGCAACAGAGCAGACGGCAGAATATGCAGTAGCACTCTGAACAGCGACTCTGGGTTGCAGGTACCTGTGCTTAGACCAGCCCTCTGGTCCCGACATCCAGCACAGCAGTCCACTCTCTGTCTCTCTCTGACCCTGCGCAGTTTTGCACAGCACGACTTAGTAAAGTCCAGCCTGGCACAGCCTGGCTTGGTACAACGCAGCTTTCCTGCTCCTTCCTGTTTGGCGCGCTTCCCCCAACACCTTCTCGGGCTATTATTTTTATATGGTCCTGCTTCCAGGTGCTTATGGGCCTTGTAGTTGAAGCCCCAGAACAGCTGCAGTTAGGATTCCTGCTTCTGGCAATTGTATTCAGTCACAGTAAGGCAAACTAATTGGCACTGCCATCTTTTGGACAAATAAAGTTCTGTAACTTAGTAACATTGCCCAGTATTACGCAATCATAAAGAGAGGGCAATCCTGATGGGGAACTAGTGTCTCTGCTTCGTTGATGAGGGAATCCCTGCTACAGAACTATTGTGTGTCTGTGGGGGCATGCAGGGAGCCCTCCCTGCCAGGAGAACACAGTGATTGTTGCTAGCACTATAATGGCCTGTAAACATCCGACATGCCGGTTGTACCCAAGTCAATTGATGGATCAATTTGGATACAATCAGCCTTTCTATAGATGACTCAAACCATCTATGGCCAGCTGAAGAGGAAACACTCACTATTGAGAGGATTTTTCCCAGTGCTTGCTGTATCTTCAGGACATATACTAAAGGGAAATCTACCCAACACAGCAAAAAAACAAAAAACAGGATTTCTGTCCAGCTCTTTCCCACAGGCTTTCCCCCTCTGCCAGGCTCACAGACTCAATCACACGTTTCTTCAATAACCAGTGTAGGGGTGTTTTGTTTTTGTTTTTTGGAGAACTTGGAAAGGGTTGAGGGTAGTAGGGGGAATACTACAAAAACAAGATCTTTGTACACTTGAGGACTTAGGTATTCTTTCCCGAACAAGTTATTTTGAAGTCTGGGCTTTCAACAAACAGTAGACTTCAGCTTAGTAGTAGCAATTAGAGCCCTTTAAGTAGAAGGTTAGGTGGACAAGCTCTTCAGGACACCAGCTGGTATCTCCTTTAAATAGACCCACGGCTGACTATATAGTACCAGAGGGATAGCAAAAGCACAAAGGTCTCCAAGATATCTCTCTCTGTACTCTCTAGGCCCAAGGACAGCTGCTAGCCTTCATCCAACCTCCAAGCGAAACCTACCCGTGATACCAGACCAGATCTTCAGCAGACAGCCTCCCTCAGTCAGCTCACTTTAGCATTTGGGTCTCAGCATTCAGGCCCTCGGGTCGCCTACCTGAGGCATCGTCAACAACGTACCCCCCCCCCAGGCTGGACTAATCCACTCTGGGAAAAGACCCTGAGCTTAGTGTGCTAACAGAATATATGCATGCCATCAGAGCTCTCTAAGCCAGAGCTGTATCAATATTCATGCTGCCATCTGCATAGCTCCACACCTATCATCCAGAAACTCCTCAAGTTTCCTGGACACAGAGGAAGCTATAGTCCAGACTGGCAGCAGCTGAACACACTGAGCAGACCTGACTAGCAGATTGCAACTTCACTGAGTACAGTGAGTAGACTATGCTTTTACCTAACAAACCAATAAAGCCACATTGACTACAGTGTGGCAACTAATTTTATCTATCAAAAACCCAACTACTTATAGCTTCCCAAGCAAAGTGTTCTGATCTAGCATAAATTCTTACTTGTACAGTATACAGTATTTTAGCAATATCAGCATATATGTATTCAGCCAAATCTAAATATTCACAGTCTGATGATTTTCCCTTGTCACAAATCGTATTTGCTCATTAATACTTCTAAAGTCGGGTCTCAAGCAATTGCACAACTGTCACAAATAATCATTGTACTGTGTCTCTAATATGCTTATTTCCTATGATCATCACCTCCATCTAATGGTCATAATGCAGCATTTTCCTGAACGGAGTATTCAGAAAAAATACTACATTATGGCCAATAGATGGAGCTGCCAATTATAGAAAATAAACATAATTAAAATTAGACATATTGCAGTGATTATTTGTGAGGGCTATGCGAATGCTTGAGACATTCGCAAGCAATTTTTTAGTAAACAGACACCATCATTTTTCATTAAGGTTCCCTTTTTTTACACTGTACATTTTATGTTTCAGCTTACACCTCCGTTGGTATTATGTCATCGTTCTGGTCCACCAAACTTTCTCGTGTTACAGATTGCATGGAACATGCACTGACGGCGGTTCACCCTTGGACACGTTACTCTGCAGGCTGGGATGCCAAATTCTTCTTAGTGCCTCTTTCCTATCTACCTGCAACCTTCTTGGACTTTGTGCTCACTATTGGACAACCTAAACCAGCTCATGCAATCTGATTCTCATTTCAATTGTTTTTATCAATCTCCTGCATGAATCTCCTCACTTCCAGAGAGATCTTCAAATAAAATACAATAATTAGCAATAAATATGTGATGGGAGTTGTGTACATGTGTTTATTGTCTGCTAATGTGTATTCTCATTTTATCTGTGTTATGCTAACCTGTTTTAGAATGACTGCACATTTACAGTATGTGATTGCATAAAAACAGAAAATTGTGTCAAATACCGTAATTTTCCTTTCCTGACACCAATCCATGGCAGCATACATGTGATATAGCTCCACCCCTATCTTCACCTATAAGACCTTTATAAATCTATAAAAGGAAAACTAAATCAACCTCTTCCATTCTCCATAAAAATAGCCAAATCAGAAAAAGGAGGGTTCATATGCTGCCATGGACTGTCATCAGGAAAGGAAAGGTACAGTAAGTATTTGATACAATTTTCCATTTTCTTGATGCCAATATGCATACATGTGAAAAATATCAAACTAAACAGAGAGGGCTCAAATGTATAATCAAACTTTATTGCAATGGATATGGAAGCCTGAACCATCATTCTATCAAAGCTCCTGGATCTTCCTTGTAGTGCCTGAGGCAGGTGCACTGTGGCAACCAGCCTCTTGCTTAGCAGATGTCTCCATAGACATTTTACATGCACTGCCCTGAACTTAAAAATGTAGAGCTGGACCTAGCTGAATGAGCCTCTACCACTTCTAGAGGCTCTTGCCTGATGGCACTGTATGATTTCTGGATGACCTTGACACTCCAAGATGATAAGGTTGCTGTAGCTTCCTCCTCTAAACTTGCCTGATGGAAACATGAACAGCCTCCTGGAGGGTCTAAACTAGGAAGCGCATGAAGGTAGCATTTTAGACATTTGGTGCATACAACTTATGTAGGTTAAGTACTGTCTCTGCTGGAAAGGATGAAAGCGCCACTTTGTTCGATGAAAACAGAAGCCACTTTGGGGACAAAGGGGCTCGAGGGGCATATGCCCAACTTTTCTGGAAGGAAAAAGATGTAGAACTCTGTAGCCCCAAGTCTTAGCAAATCTGATACTCAGCTCCCTGAAGTTGTCAAGGGACACTGCCTCTTGAGTGATGTCCCACTGAGTCCTGGCAAGGAAATCCAGGACCAGAAAAATCCCACTGGGAAACATTATTCCTCCTCAGTGTAAAGTCTCAGAGCCAACCTCCTGAAGCTTTCCCCTGGCAGCTCACATGCCCATTTTTTTCTGGTGAAAGCTAAAATGGCTGAAATTTGAGCCATTACTGAACTAGGCTGAGTCCCAAACCTAGATGTATGTTGCATTTAGGAGGGACATTACTGAGCCCATGCCCTCTCTACCAGTTCAGTGTTCCTCTGTCACCTCACTCCCAGTGACAGAATGAGGTCCTGCCATGCACTAAGTGTGGACTCCGTGCATCCACTTGTTAACTTCCCATACTATGTGTCTAGGCTGTGGGTCTCCGTAACTTAGGTTCGGTCCTGGTTGCTACAGGAAACCGACTTCTGGGGAGGGAGCCAAGTCACCGACCCCCTTGCTACTGGAGGACCCATCACCTACACCAGGTAATGCACTTCACACCTGGCTGCATTTAGCTTGCTCTAGTACTTGGTTACCCATAGCAATAGCACTACTCCTACTGCTTATCTTGCCCAGTGAACCTCCTGTAGTGGCTTTGCTTCATACTCCATATGTGCTTTACTGACCCTAGTTCTTCCATATGCCGGGAACGATAATACAGTCCTTTAAATTACTTCAGATTCGGCTTAGGACAGTTGATGCAAATTTTACTAAATTACCATGACAATACAGTCCAATGTGAGCAAATCCCTTAAAACGGAGCTCCACTCAAAAGGGGAAGCTCCTCTTGCTTGCTTCCCCCCCTCTGCTGTCGCATTTGGCGCCTTTTGGCGGGAACGGGTACCTGTTTTTGACAGGTACCAGTCCCAACTTCTGGGAGACCTCGTCCCGTCCTTCTCCTTCCACTGCCTCTTTCCCTTACAAGAAATGGAAATGAAAAAATCAGCTGGGGTTGTGACATCGTGGGATCCCTGGACAGGTAAGTGTCCTGAAATTAAATGTCAACAGCTATCGTATTTTCTAGCTGCTGACTTTTAATTTTTTGGTGGGAAGGCTGGAGTTTTGCTTTAAGTATCTCTATTAAGCTGCCTCCATAAGGTAGTAGTCCATGTTTGGTGTTCTCCAGGAACTGTTAGATCTCTGGATCTCCTGCTTTCTGACGGATTGCAAGGTGCAGCAGTTCTCCTCTGCAGTGATCACAGCATTCTCCTGAGCAGGAATTCCAGGATCCCAGCATTCCCCCATTTATAATAATGGGCAGATTGGCTGAATCCAAAAAGCTTTGAAACAGCAAAGTACAACATTAATCCCTTCCCAGCTTGGGTCAGCCACTGTCTAAATAACCCATAGGCAACCTGCTTACAATCCTGTTCCAGACAAAATAGCATTTGTTGGCGTCTTTCCTGAAACTCTGCCGGGATGGCCCAAATCCTCCAATCCTTCACTCTCAATTTTCAGTCCATCCTAAGACAGGTGTTGTGGAAATACTGGTAGCTCAAGTGCTTGGTCCAGACTGAGTTCCGTGGCTAGGGTAAACCCAAGTCCTGCGGGCCAATCGGCCAATCAGTCATGCTTCTATCCCAGTGAGACTCTCTGACAACAGTTCCCCCTGGAACTTTATGACGAAAGGCAGTGGAAGACAGGCATCTGCTAGTTGACTTATCACTGGATGAGTGACAAAATCCACTTCCTCCACCAACGAGTGAATGGATGGTGATGCAAACAGGTTCAGCTGAGGGAGGCCCCATACTTGAGTGATATAGGCAATATGTTCTGATTAAAGATCCATTCATTGGGAACCAACAACACCTGTGGCGACAGTCCCTTTTGCCATCCTGTGCACCCAGAAGTTACACTGCCCGTAGCTACTGAAGATTACATTCAGTCAGAAAATTAATAGTTCCTCTTCTATGGGAACCTGTCATCTCTGAAATGTTCAGAGAATTCAGTGTGCCCAAGGTAGCACAGGGATGCAAGACACCATCGTTTCCAGGATACCCCTGCATTGGGAAGCTGACAACATAGATAGAGATACCACATTCTGAAGACTCTCATAGCTGCATTCTAAGAAGGAGGAGAAAAATACTCACTTGAGCATCCGTATCAATGACTAGTTGGGTCTGCTCCAACTCTCAGGCTGGCCAGAAGAATCCCCTTTCAACTAGTAGGTGATCTGGACTCTGGGCCAACAATAGAATACCATCCAAGTAATTATTATTCGAAGCACCCCTGTTTTCTCAGAGGGGCTACACAGAGATTAGGAACTCTGTACCGGTCATCGTTGAGGTGGAGAGCCTTGAAAGGTAGGCACATGAACTGAAAATGTCCATCTCCCACCGAGACACAGGGGTCAGTTCACTTACGTTTACCGCATGCGATAACTCGGTTACATTTGCATAAATTATCCCATGTGGTAAATAAAGTCCAATTTATTTTAAAAAATTGTCTGTAAATATTGCAAATAAATCATGCGGTAAGCTGTTAAGTTCAATTCACAAACAACAGGAACTAAAAAAAAAGTGAAATTTAACACCAGGACTTTGCTGGCAGTAACCAGTGTGATAATACCTGCTTGAGAGAGAGAGAGAATTGGCTTAGCAGCATTACCAGCGATGTAGGTCTTTGAATACAATTTATTGCAGTTTAACATGCTCAGATGGCTTCTGAGAAGGAGGAGAAGGGTTGTTGTGATGGCTCCACAACATTTTGCGGAGAGGACCCTTCTGGGCGACTTTACAAAGGGTGAAGCTTTTAGGAAGTTCCTGCTAAGGAGCTGATCCTTATGCTTTATGTAAGGCTACTACTGGAGGCCACCACCCAGAGGAGTCATGCTATCTCGGGCATGACCAAGTTGGGCACCATGCTCCATTTTCTTAGCAAGGCTTCCTACCAAATAGTGGCCGGGGATGTTGTTGGCATGTTGCAGGCATCCTTTTCCCATATCCTCGGATGAGTGCTGCAGGGATTCCGTGTGATTGGGTCCACCTACATTTACATGCCATTGTCTCGCCAGGAGTGGGATCGGATTAAAGGTGGATTCTACAATATGGCATCCATCCCCAATGTAATGGGTGCTATCGATTGCACCCATGTCCCACTTTCCACCTAGCCACAAGGGGCATATCTACCGCAATGGCGACCATTTGATGAACATCCAGGTGGTGTGTGACAGCCAGATGTTGATCCGGGATGTGGTAACTGGATTCCCCAGCTCAGTCCATGATGCCCATATCCTTCGCCAGTCTCAGCTATTTGAGAATTATGAAAAGGGAACATCCAACCGTGGTTGGCTACTTGGTAAGTAGTGCAAAATCCTCATATATGTTTTCATGCATGCATGTTTATTGTTTACATACCTGTAAGATCATTTCATGTCTCACCTCTGCAACACTCTTACCTGTGACTCCTCAGTAATGTGCACATCTTTCCAAATCCCACAAACTCTTTATTTTCTTATTTCTATGCTATATGTGTTTTGGCAAACAATTGTAATGCAACATCAACCTTTTTTTTCACTTAGATGATTCCGGATATCCTTGCCTGCCCTGGCTGTTTACACCCATCTCGTATTGCACCTCTTGTGCCCAATTGAGGTACAATGCAGCCCACTCCAGAACCTGTATTGTCATCGAATGGACCTTTGGTGCGTTGAAGAGTAGGTTCCGGTGCATCTCGCTTTCTGGAGGGTTCTTGAGATATGCTCTGGAGAAAGTTGGGGACATGTTCCTGGCCTGCTGCATCCTACACAACATTGCCCGGCATGCTGGAATACTGCAGGACATTGATGTGAAGCTCACGGAAGTACATATTTGAACTGTCTCAGAATCCTCGAGGCAATGCGTATCAGCAGCAGTTGATCGAGCAGTACTTCACCTGGTGAGTTACATGTCAGATATAACATGTCTGTTTAAAGTGTAAAGTTTTTAAGCTTCAAACTTACCCTTATGCACCCTGTGCACCTTTTCAAAGGATGCACATGGGCAAATATCTTTAAATATAGTTTTTGGTTCAGTGGGGTGGGGCGGTGGTTTGGTTATGACAATGGTTATTAGTAGCACAATGCCTCAACTTTTCTGTCTGATGTTCTGATGTCAACAAAAGTTATTACACAGAACACATAAAAAAATAGCAAAGTACACTTCATTAAAAATTAATTGAAGACAATAAAAAGGTTAAAATAATATATATGTTTTATTATTATTCAGCCATTTTAACAATTGCAACAGCATGTGACATGTAAAAAACATACAAAAAAAAATGTAATGTGATCTTTACATAGCAGTTATGTGTATCATATTTGAAAGGAACTTTGCTGCAACATTTTACACATAACAAGTTCAAAAAGGGGTACTCTTTCACCCCTGGACACCCACACAAATGGACACGATTCTTCCCAAGGACACCCACACAAATGGGCATTATTCAACCCCCCCCCCCCCCACATGCACACAAATGGGCTCTATTCCTCCCAAGGACAGCCACAAAATGGGTATTTATTCCTCCCAAGGACAGCCACAAAATGGGTACTTAGTCCACCCAAGGACACCCACACAAAAGGGCACTATTCCTCTTAAGGACAGCCACAAAATGGGCACTATTCCTCCTAGGGACATCCACAGAATTGGTGCACTATACCACCCATGGACACCCACAGAAAACACAGAAATGGTGCACTATACCACCCAAGGAGACCCGCAAACATTAGGCAATGCTCATCCCAAATAGACCCATAAAAATGGGACACTATTCAACACACAGAAGAAGGCACAATACTAACTACCCACAGAAGATCCACAGAAAGGGGCACTATTCCACCCACAGAAGACCCACAGGAAGGGACACTATTCCACCAACAGGAAGGCGTACAATACTACCCAGAGGTGCACTATTCTGCCCACAGGAGACCCAATGAAAGGGGCTTAATTATACCCACAAAACACCCACAGAAAGAGGCACTGTTCCACCCACAGAAAGGGGTACATTACTACCCAAAGAAAGGGTCACTATTCTACCCACAAAACACCCACCGAAAGGAGCACTATTCCACCCACAGAAGACCCACTGAAAGGAGCCTAATTCTACCCACAGAACACCCACAGAAAGGGGTACTATTCCATGAAGACCCACTGAAAGGGGCCTAATTCTACCCACAGGAGTCCCACAGGAAGGGGCACTATTCCATCCACAGAAAGGGGTACAAAACTAGCCAAAGAAATGGGCCCTATTCTACCCACAGAAAGGGTAAAATACTACCCAAAGAAAGGGGCACTATTCTACCCACAGAATGCCCACTGAATGGGGCCTAATTCGACCCACAAAAGACCCACGGGAAGGAGCACTATTCAACCCACAGGAGACCCACTGAAACTGGCCTAATTCTACCCACAGAAAGGGGCATTATTCCACCAAAAGAAAGGAGTACAATAGTACCCAAAGAAAGGGGCACTATTCTACCCACAGAAGACCCACTGAAAGGGGCCTAATTCTACCCACAGAACATCCACAGGAAGGGAGATTATCCCACCCACAGAACAGGGTACAATACTACCAGAAAGGGGCACCATTCTACCCACAGAAGGCACACAGGAATGTGGCATTGCACATCCAGAGTACACAAGTATTGTTCCTTAAAATGAAACCAAAAGATGTAACATGGAGTGCAAATATATTTCAAACATTGGCTGAAATTGAACATTAATTCATAGAAAACAAAATGTGTCAAACGCATCTACATCTATTCTTTGTTATACCTGGTATACTGCCAATAAAGAAGTTTGGATCGGCATTGCATCTCGTGTTGGTGTACAGCCATTTTGTTTTCCATGAATTGGTGTATGGTGGAGGTGAGCCGGGGCTAGCACCCACCTTGATTTGCTATTACTCTCTGCTTGGAGTGGTGTTACCTCTTTTCTCTTGAACTGAAATTGAACATTAACAGCTTTTTAAATAAAAATAATAAAAAAAAGGTCAGTAAACGTTGTTTACAATAGACAAGAAATTTGGGAAAGGTGCACACAGCATCTTGCCAGCAATTTTAAATCAAAAGAGTTCCACATGAAAAGACAGAGCTTGGAATACCACACATCATTTTAATTAGACATACATTTGAAAAGGTAGTTCAAATTTCAATGACTCCAAGTACAGATTACTGTAAAACAGTTTACATAAAAATATTTTTTGTGACAGCAGAGAAGAAACCAGTACAGGGCACATCAAACTGCATTAGCAGACTATACATTTAGAAAAACATTTGTATGAATGTATGGGAGGGTGAAGTGACAAGAAATGTTGGAAAGTAGCGGACAGCAGCTTGCCAGCATTTTTTTTTTTTTTAATTCTGTTTATTGACAATTTTTGCCATAACATTACAGTAGTACAACAAAAAACCACAACATAACAGACCACGCTCCTACAGTCAAGGACAGTGGCCCGCAGTAGAGTACTTAACACTCTAAAAATGAGAAAAAGGGGGGACACAAAAAAAACCCCCCACAAAATTATTCTTAAAATTAAGCGGTAAGACAGCACATACCAAAATATTCGGCCATGGAGAGCGCTCCATCCACGCAGGACTTTATCAGGATTGGAATGGTATATCCTTTGGGGCCCGTTACACTATCTGGAGATTATTCTTTACCAATCAGATCAGTGGTTCAAGTTTTACCTATTATGGCCTACACCAACTCAAACTCATGTGCCCCACACCGAGTCCCCACGCTCCTATAGCCCCAGTAAGGGACCAAGTACCTAGGTGTTTTTAATTCAATCCGTTGCCATGAGAGACGAGACCATCCACCCACCCCAGACCTTGTCAAATTTCCGAGCTGCTCCTCTGTTCAAGTAAGTGACTTTGTAAAATGGAAGAGTTCTGTTTACTAGGGCTTTCCACGATTCCACCGAGGGAGGGGAGGGATTCTTCCAGGTCAAGACAATACGGTTCTTGGCCTGAAAGAAAAGTATAACAAGTAAAGTTCTTATCGCCGTGCTGGGGGCTAGATCATCCACCAATCCTAATAGACAGTGTTTGACCGACGGTATTAATGGAATTAAGGTTATATCCTTAATACATGCTGTTACACCCTCCCAGTATTTTACTTTAGCTGGACACTCCCAGAAGATTTGCATAGAGTCAGCTTCCTCCATCGAGCATCTCCAGCAGGGGGAACCTCTAGAGCCAAAAATGTGTGCGATCCTTGTTGTTGTCAGATATACCCCATGCAGGAACTTATACTGTATGAGGTAGTCTCAAGTGGATATTAATCTAGTAAAGGGTGCATCCCACATATCCTCCCAGTCCTCATTGTCTAGCCCTGGGGCCGCTATTTCCCACCTGGATCTACATCTGCTCAACAACTTAGTTGTCTCAGGGAACAAGTACCGATAAATAGTGGATAAGGGTTTGGCCAAGTCCTCATCTTGCAACATGGATTCTAGATCTGATGCAGAAAAACTTGCCACAGTTCTTCCAAACTGCGTCTGAAAGGCATGACACAATTGTATGTATCTAAAGAAGTGAGAATTAGGTAAGTTATATTGCTTCTTCAATTCTGCGAATTGCAGGAGTTGACCGTTACTAGTAATATCCCCCACATTTTTAACCCCAAATTTGGTCCACACATATGGTCTTCCATGCTATAGAAGTGCGGAAGGGTGGGGTTCCTCCAAAGCGGGGTATGTGGAGAAACCAAAAAGGGGCCCCAAACTCCCTCCCCTGCATCACCCGCCAGGCCCTAAGTACCACTTTCATGGGAGTCGTCAACTGGTAAGGTGCCCTCGGCCCACGATAGACCAGGAGGGCCAGAGCCTCATACGAATTCACAACTACCACATCCAAGGCGACCGCAGCATCATCTAGAGGTCCAGTTAAACATCTGTTAACCATAACTAACTGCCCTGCCAAAAAATATTTTAAAAAGTCCGAGGCCGCCAACCCCCCCCCCTTCCACATTTGTTGCAATATGTTTATTTTAATCCTTGGTACCTTTCCCTGCCAGATAAACTCCGACATCAGCCCATGGAGGGATTTGAAAAGGTATTTCGGAATCCACACTGGGGAGTGCCTTAACGTATATAGCAGCAAGGGTAGCAACTTCATTTTTATTAGATTTACCCTCCCTATTAGGGAAAGGGACAGATTTTTCCATGCACTAAGTCTACGCTTAGCAGTGTTAATTACTGGGGTAAGGTTCAACCTGATGAACTTGAGACAGAGGCCGAGACCATAATACCTAAATACCTAGCCTCAGTCACCATCTGGAGAGGAACGCCACCCGGGAGCATCTGCCGAGACGATTTCCCTAGGTATAGAATCATGGATTTGTTCCAGTTGACTCTCAGCCCAGAGAAGGTGGTGAACTGATTGAAAATGTCTAAAGCATGTTGAATCAACGTGATCACTCAGAAACAGGACCACATCATCCGTATAAAGCGCTGTATTTTCTACTAAGGGGCCTACCTGGATGCCCTTAACCAACGGGGATCTACGCAAGGCCTTGGCTACCAGCTCCATCATGAGGGCAAAGAGCCCCGGGGAGAGCGGGCAGCCCTGCCTAATTCCTCGGCAAAATGAAAATGTCCTAGACACCTCACCATTCAATTTAATGGCCACTGTGGGGCGATCATAGAGTATTTCTATCAAGGCAAGAAATTTTTCGCCAAAGCCCATAGATTGCAGCACACTACGCATGTAGCCCCAATCTACCTAGTCAAAGGCCTTCTCTAGATCCAAGAAGGCCAATGCTTGGTCCTCCAAAGACTCCGAAGCCAAGGCAATATGGGTGAAAACCCTTCGCAGATTGATGTCCGTCGCTTTATTGGGCATAAAGCCTGTCTGGTCGGGGGAGACCAGCAAATGAAGGACTTTTGTCAATCTAACGGCAAGCACTTTGGTGAGTATTTTCAGGTCTACATTTAACAGCGCTATGGGTCGGTATGAGGCACATCTGAGAAGATCTTTCCCTGGCTTTGCCAATAACACTACATTTGCAGCATAGAAAGAGGGCGGAAGATTTTTGTCTTCCGAGCAAGAGTTATATAATTTTAGGAGCCTGGGAGTAAATTGTTCCTTGTACAACTGGTACCATTCCACTGGCAGACCATCCGGCCCCGGCGACTTCCCATGAGGGAAGGAGCCAATGGCCAGCTGCACCTCCTCTGGCATGAATGGAGCATCTAACATTTGTCTGTTCTCGTCTGACAAGACCGGGAGATCCAGTGCACCCAAAAAGGAAACCAGATCCCCCTCCTCGTATGGCGGAACAGGGGCATACAGAGATTCATAAAATTCAACAAAAGCCTGCATTAAATCCTCCCTAGATGTTGTAAGCTGACCCTTCTTATCATAGATACAGGGCACCACCGTTGGCATATGCTCCTCCGCTGTAAGCAGCGCGAGTAGCTTACCATTTTTATCCCCTGCTTCAAAGAGATTCTCAGCCCGTGTCCTATGTTCGCACTGAGATAATTCCCTGAAGTGGAGATTTAACTCCCTTCTTGCCTGCCGAAGATCCTGCAAAATCTCAGCAGAAGGAGATGAAACGTGAAGTTCCACGCAGACCATCTCCCTCTCCTGGAGTCGCTCAGTGTCATTATTTTTGAGCCCTCTAGCCGCCTTAATAGCGGAGATATATTCACCCCTTGTCACCGCCTTAAAGGAGTCCCACAGCATTTGCTGTGATGCTGTGTTCTCATTTATGTCCCAGAAGGATTCAATATGTTTGGTCACAATTTGCTCCACCATAGGCTCGGCCACCCACTCTGGATTGAGACGCCAGGATCGGGTGCCCGCAGCCACCAGCGGTGACAGAACAACCTGCAATGGGTTATGATCCGAAATCCCTGCAGCCAGATACTCCACCTCGGTCACCAGAGGCAAGCAGTCCGGACTGGCAAAGGCCAGGTCTATACGGGAAGAGGAGTGAAAGACATGAGACAAGTATGAATATTGCTTAACACCAGGGTGTTTCCATCTCCACAATTATTGAAGACCAGCTGCCCCCGCCCACTGCACCAAGTCTGGGTTCTGAGTCCTTGCGGGATTAGTGGTATCTAATGAGTAATCTAAGATACAATTAAAGTCCCCCATGACCAATATTTTTAGGGGCAGTAGGGATGCCAGTCTGTCAAGAAGTGTATAAGACTGCTACATGAAAAGGAGGTGGGACATAGACAGTTACTATTTCAATTTTTAAAGAGAACCATTCAATTATTATACCCACATATCGCCCCAGGGAGTCTGATAAGACCTGAAGCACAACACAGGAGACATTTTTACGCAATAAAACAGCAACCCCCCTGGCATACATAGAGAACGTGGAATGAAACGTACGCTGCATCCATTGTCTCTTTAGGGACAGGGTCGCACTTCCCAACAAATTAGTCTCTCGAAGAAGAACTAGATTTGGATTATGGGATTTCACGTACTTCAACACAGTCGCTCTCTTCAGTTTGGAGTTTAGCCCCCTAACGTTCCATGAGAGCAGCTTCAGAGAGGCCGCCATCTAGTATACTCCGTCCAATCCTGGACCCCATATGTAGGAGAGTGGTTACTATATTCGGAGTGTGGACCAGTCCCATGCACCAAAGAAAAAAAGACCGCTGAGCCCCATCTAGTGGTGCCAACGGGGAGATGTGCTGCTTTAGGAGGAAAGTGCCAAAAAAAACTAAAATAAAGTCCCCTTGTTGAAAAACAAAAAAGCGTAGAACCAAGAACAGTAGAGAAAATTGTGAAACAACCCTGCTTATGTGCCAACCCCAAAATCAAACTTGGTTGTCTAAGCTTACTCCCCGAACCGAAAAACCCCGTCATTCGAACACAGGGGGGTAAGGGAGCTGTGTTCAAGTTCCAAGGGAGAGCAGGGTCCTCCAGCTTCCAAATAATGTGTCCATAGCAAGATTATCCATTACCTAAACACAAGGAATGGTCAAAAAACCTGAACTGTGAACTTGTAGGATAGAGCATATAGGCAGAGGAACCCCCAGAGCAACAGAGGCGACATAAGTTAAGTGGGGGGATCAACAAAGGGAGTCCAGGCAGTCTGAAACATCAACAGGATCCATGAAGAAATGCACTGTACCCTGGTGTGCCACTCACAATTTACTGGGATACAGCATACTGTATGTGCAGCCCTTCTCTCTGAGCCTCTTCTTCACATCCGTGAAAGAGCGCCTACACCTTTGAATTTCAGGCGGAAAATCAGGAAAAAAGTGAACACTTACATTTTCATACTTAAGGTCAGGGGTTTTCCTGGCAGTGGCTAGGATTAGATCTCTGTCACAGTAATTTAGAAATCTCACCAGGAACGGACGCGGCGGGGCTCCAACCCGCTTAGGCCCAGCCGGAACGTGGTGTGCCCTTTCCACAATGTAGGCCGGAGAGACCTGATCCAGATTTAGTATATTCTTAAAGAAATCTTCCGCAAAGGTGGCCGGACGGTCACCCTCGATTCCCTCCGGGAGGCCAACCACCCGAACGTTGTTCCTGCGAAGCAGATTTTCGGCTCCTTCCGAACGGTCTGCCAGTGATTAAACCAGACGTTGCAGGTCAGCTATGGCACGGGTTGAGGCTGCCGCCTCATCCTCCACCGACCCTATTCTGAATTCAGCCTCTGTGATGCGGCCCCCAAATTTGTCCATATCTGCCCGTATTAAGCTGCACTCCACCGCAAGGGTGTCTATGCAAACCCATGACCGAGGCTTTATTGTCCTCAATGGCGGCCAGGATAGTGTCCGTTGTGTTTCTGGAAGGGCCCCCTGTTGCATCGGCAGCACCACCCTGGCTAGTGGGCGGGCTAGAGGGACTCACCGCTGGAAGATCCGTGTCCATCGCGTGCAGCTGCAGGAGATCCGTGATGCCTCTGAAGAAAGCTGCTGAGCGCGTGGGAGAGGACAAGATGGCCGTCGTGCCTGTACTGGACGGAGCTCCCAGCGGCTTCGGTGGTGGCTGCTTCCTCGTCGATTGCCGCTTTGAAGGCATGGAGACCTGTGAGGACGTTGTTCAGAGCCTCCCTTGTCCTTGTTAGATATAAATATATGTAGGTTTCCGCAGGATTAGTCAGGATTCCAAAGGCTGAAAGTCGGAGCTCTCTCCCTATGTGACCGCTCACCCAGACATCCGGCTCCGCCCCAGCTTGCCAGCAATTTTTAGTCAAAAGAGTTCCGCATGAAAAAGACACAGCTTGGATTACCAAGCATTATTTTAACATTTGAAAAGGTAGTTTAAATTTCAATGCCTCCAAGTACAGATTACTGTAAAACAGGTTACATTAAAAAATATTCTTTGTCACAATAGAAAAAAAACATTCTCAGGACAACATATAAAAGTGTTATAACGTAAAATGTTATAATAAAAAACTTTCAAAGATGAAAGAAAAAAATACAAATACAACAAAAAAAATTGACCCAAAAATAAAGGCTCTGCTGCAAGGAGAGATTATCAAAACCTGAATCATTCTTATTACTGCAGTCACTGGAATAATGCTTTTGACAGTAGGCACAAGCCATTCTAGACTGCCTTAACAAAGCCATTTTTCCTTACGATACTCAGAAGTGGTTTTGAAAATCTTTTCGGAAGAAATATACACCCTTGAGCTAATCTGTTATACAGATAAAATTATTTTCAAGCATTTCCGTATTTTTCTCCTGAGCTTGGTGAAAATGATAGCTTGGTTCCTGATCAAATAGTAACTGTTCCCTGTCTAGATTTCTATTTCTGCAGATGGTATGGCTTCTCCTCCTCTCTGCTTTCTGCTCCCTTTCTGGTCTTATTGGTATTGTTGGAACTGTGATGGCCACTGTACTTGTGCTTTGTGTCATCAAAACATCACCTTGCACTGCACTTTCATCCTCAATCAGTGTTGTAAGAGGAAACTTCATTGTCAAACAGACTATTGTTGTTGCAAGTCTTCCCTATTGGGAAAAAAAATGTGCCTGGATCAGCATTGGAACCTGTAAACGAAAATGTCACATTAGGAATTTGACAAAGTACTCATTATTTTTGCTCAAGACTCCTGTATGATATTTCCCACCATTATCCACCCCCCTCCCCCCCTCAAAAAAAAAATAAAGCAAAAATTAGTTTTGGTTATTGTTAAATTCAGTCCCTCCCCAAAAAAACTAACACAAAATATTTTTTTTTTAAATAGTTGCTCTTTAATGGGGGAAGATAGGGAATTTTTGGCACCTACAGACACTATTGAAAATGTACCTCATCCCATTAATTCTGAGACAAAGAAGGATTGGGGTTCCCAAGTGAGATTATAGCGGTGCCAACAGACAAAGGGCTAGTACAGCACAAGTATTAAAACATAAGTTTTATTATATCCATTTTAAAGGTAATTATTGGAAATTCCAAATACATGCTCATAGGCTGATTACAGGATTGGTTGGTGTTTTTTGAGGTGTGGCAAACTTCTCCCAACATGTTTCTCCATCATTATGGCTTCCTCAGGGGATTTCAAAAAGCCACCGATTTGAACTATATAAACAAGAAAAACAGTTTATAAGTGTATAACAACAATACAAAGAACAAAAAATACATAATTATATATTTTTGCATTTAACTGGCTTCCAGATCCCAGACCATGCATCCCACTCCCCTCTCTCCAATACTTAAAGCAATAGGGGCCAACCAACAGACATCGGCCAAACGCACCCCCGCTCTCACGGGAGCTCAGCACTATGCGACTGCAAAAGACGCAAAAATGTCCAAGCATATACTGAAAAAATGAATACACAAGTCCATCAGTGTGTATAAATATACATATGATTAAGCGACGTGTAAGATTAAATAAAGGGTAAATTGTACAGATAAGGACCGCACCACCCCAACCATAGTGGGTGGCGCAATAATTTAAAAAATTAAAAAATTTATAAATAGTATTTAAGTTTTGCCAAGACAGATGTCTGATTAAGCAATAAGCAATGATTATAAACTTACTTGAACAGAAAGCAGTACAAAGGGGGACGTTTAGAATCGCACCGCTTAAGGTCAAATGGAAGCAGCAGCAGGTAGTATTGCCGGGGAATAGAAACGGGAGTTTGTTAAAAGCTGAATTAATATAGAGTGGTGCTAGATAGTTACAATATAGTTTTCATATATGTCACAAATGTCATACGCTTTTCAGTGTGATTGGCTAGGGAATTCTCTTGTGTGCATATATGCATGCATACATTTAGCCAAGGCACTCTTTGGGTTTTGGATTAGTAAAACAACAATCTCTTCCAAACATGTATAAAAGATCTGGCGGCATGGGCAGTCATGCACAAGAACACCTAGTGCATATTGGATGCCTAGGCTGCCAAGTGGGGTACAAAAGCTTGCAGCATATAAGGTACATCAAAGAGGGGGAGACATACATGTAAATGCACATATATTATGGCAAGCGCATTCTCAAAGGAGTATTTCCAAACAGCCAAATGATCGCCACAGGAGGAGATACATTTTTAGCCAAACATCAGCCAAACAGACACTTAAAAGGGTGAGACAAAGGTCAGATAAATCCAATAAAAGAATTTCACTATGTAGGGTCCAACGGAATATTACCTTCACCAGCTATGTGTGTTGTTCAATGTCCCCTAGTCTCCAGCATGTGTAATGGCTGGAGGAGTCGGCTTTATGCGCCTTCCACTCGGCCGAGTGCGGATGTGTAGATACCAGAGCGCATGCGCCGGCAACCCGAAGTCCTGGTGGGACTTCAAGTCCCATAGTACCTTACCAGGAGGATAAAAGGGGGGTGGAGATTGCGATGCACAGAGGGGTCAGCGCCAATCGTAACCTATCACACCTCAGAGGGAGCCCAGCTGGGGGGAGGAACCTAAACCAAGCAGATACATAGGCTGACCTGAAAGAACCAGGGAGTTTTAAATGTCTGCCAGACATTGTACCGATGGTGCCAGGACTAAGTGGGTACCTAAGCAACTCAGATCGGGGGGGAAAACCCAGCACGTGGGGTCTAGTATAGGATGGTACTGACAGGAACTCCCTCAGTGCCCCTACCGTCCGTACAGTAGCATATTGCGTTGTGAATCTCTTCACTATAAGGGGGTCACCCGACCAGTCAAAAAGTGACCCCCGCAGGCAAGCAGAGTACCAGCGCGGGACAGAACCATCCCTCACAGTCAAAAGGCGAAGCGGCACATGGAGAGGGAAAAAAGGGGCAAGCCAGAAATACAATATTAACAAAGTTCAAAAATCACTGTGTACAAAAACATCATAACAAAAACAGATCAATACTGGACATTGGTATTGAATAATTTTTCAACATAGTTTCACTAGCATCAATAGTTACAATCTGTAAATGTATTCCTATACCAATGGGGCCATATCAAAAAGAATTCTCCTATTTTTATTTGATCTATTTTAAAGTGACAGGACAAAGGGACAGGGAGGAAGGGGAAATAAGAAGACTCAGGGAAGAGGGACAAAGGAAATTATTACTCCGATCAAAGGTGCAGGGCCCAGGGAATAAAAAATAGACTAACAACTAGGCCATGCACCCCCATCGATTATAAAAAAAGGCTTAAAGCTTAGGGTTTCAATGAAACCAGGGTATTCAGTTTCCTTGAGACTGTGGATCCATCTTGCTTCCAGTTGTGGCAACATTTGATCAATGCCGCCACCTCTGGGATGGGCCGGTATGTGTGCTAGTGCTGCAAATTTGACCATGGTATGGTCAAAGTTGTGGTACCGTCCTATGTGTTGAGTAACTGCTGTAGTCATCAAATGTTTTAAAATTGGTTTCATATGTACTTTTATTCTTTTGTGGAAGTGTGGTGGGATCACTTACCTTAGTATTTGTGCTTGAGTGCTGGGAAACGATTTGAGAAAGAGTGGATGATCTAGCTGAAATAGAGCGAGGGTTAGAGATAGGTATGCCCAGTGGGGTCTTACGTGAGCCATGCATAGAAAGGGGTGGTCGTGTCTGTAGTGATTTAGGGTGAATATTGGCTTGGTATCGCTACATCGATGATGTTTTGATCTTTTGGACAGTTACAGAAAGTGAGCTTCAACTTTTTCATAATACCATTTCAGTGAACAAGTACAATTTAAAATTGACTGTAAATTACAGTCAGAGCAAAATTAGCTTCTTGGATGTTGAACTCTCCTTGGATAGGGAAGGCAATGTCAGCTCCTCTCTTTATAGAAAACCCTCAGCTGGGAATACAATCCTTCACGCCACTAGCTCAACACCCTAAACCGCTAATCCAAAGTATACCATCCAGCCAATACCTCTGGATTAAACAAAACTACAGTAGAAATGAGGACTTTGAAACAACGGCTAAAGATCTATATGGTAGACTAAAAAAATGTAGCTACAGCCACTCCCGTTTAAAGAAAGCATACACTAAAGTAGTTACTAAGGATAGAAACTCATTAATCTTTTTCCCAAAACCAAGGGATTCATCCCAAACTGTGCGTTTGATAACTATATATTCGAGTCAACATAAACAGATTAACAATATTGTTAAAAAATATTGGTCCCTATTGTCTGCTGACCCTCAAGTAAATAAACACATTGGAAAGAACCCACAAACTACCTATAAACGTGCCCCATTACTACAGGACAATCTTGTCCACAGTCATTTTCATACTAACCAATTTTAACCTATAAACCCAGGTACCTTTCCATGCGGACACTGTGAGGTGTGTCTCTATCTCACCAATAGTTGTTCAATTACTCTCCCCAATGGTCACAAACACCACCTGAGTATAGAGTTACATGTCAAATTATAGGATTTGTATATTTGGCACAATGTGTGTGTGGTGGATTCTACATCAGTAAGACAAAAATGCCCATTCCACAAAAGAATAAAAGATCATATGAAACCAATTTTAAAATGTTTGATGACTACAGCAGTTACTCAACACATAGGACGGTACCACAACTTTGACCATACCATGGTCAAATTTGTGGCATTAGAACACATACCAGCCCATCCCAGAGGTGGCGGCATTGATCAAATGTTGCTACAACTGGAAGCAAGATGGATCCACAGTCTCAAGGTAAATGAATACCCTGGTTTCAATGAAACCCTAAGCTTTAAGCTTTTTTTATAATCGACGGGGTTGCATGGCCTAGGTGTTATTCTATTCTTGACTCCCTGGGCCCTGCACCTTTGATCAGAGTAATAATTTACTTTGTCCCTCTTCCCTGAGTCTTGTTCTCGTTTCCCCTTCCCCTCGTCCCTTTGTCCTGTCGCTTTAAAATAGATCAAATAAAAATAGGAGAATTCTCTTTGATATGGCCCCATTGGTATAGGAATACATTTACAAATTGTAACTATTGATGCTAGTGAAACTATGTTGAAAAATTCTTCAATACCAATGTCCAGTATTGATCTGTTTTTGTTATGATGTTTTTGTACACAGTGATTTTTGAACTTTGTTAATATTGTATTTCTGGCTTGCCCCCTTTTCCCTCTCCATGCGCCTCCTTCCCCTTTTGCCTGTGAGGGACGGTTCTGTCCCGCGCTGGTACCCTGCTTGCCTGCACGGGTCACTTTTGGACCGGCCTGGCGACCCCCTTCCCGTGAAGAGATTCACGTTACAATATGCTACTGTGCGGACGATAGGCGCACTGAGGGAGTTCCTGTCAGTACCATCTTATACCGGACCCCATGTGCTGGGTTTTTTCCCCTCGATCTTGGTTGCCTAGGCACCCACTTCTTTCCTGGCACCATTGGTACAATGTCTGGCAGACATTTAAAACTCCCTGGTTCTTTCCGGTCATCTTATGTATCTGCTTGGTTTAGGTTCCTCCCCCCAGCTGAGCTCCCTCTGAGCTGTGATAGGTTGCGATCGGTGCTGACCCTTCTGTGACACGCAATCTCCACCCCCTTTTCCTCCTCCTTGCAAGGTTACTATGGGACTTGAAGTCCCAGCAGGACTTCGGGTGGCCGGCACATGCGCTTTGGTATCTACACGTCCGCACTCGGCCAGTGACGTCAGATGCCGGCCCAGTGGAAAGCGCATAAAACCGACTCCTCCAGCCATTACACGCGCTGGAGACTGGGGGACGTTGAACGATGCACATAGCTAGTGAAGGTAATAGTCCGCTGGACCCTACATGGTGAAATTATTTTATTGGATTTATCTGACCTTTGTCTCACCCTTCTAAGTGTCTGTTTGGCTGATGTTTGGCTAAAAATGTATCTCCTCTTGTGGTGATCATTTGGCTGTTTGGAAATACTCCTTTGAGAATGCGCTTGCAATAATATATGTGTATTTACATGTATGTCTCCCCCTCTTTGATGTCCCTTATATGCTGCAAGCTTTTGTACCCCATTTGGCAGCCTAGGCATCCAATATGCACTAGGTGTTCTTGTGCATGACTGCCCATGCCGCCAGATCTTTTATACATGTTTGGAAGAGATTGTTGTTTTACTAATCCAAAACCTAAAGAGTGCCTTGTGACATATATGAAAACTATATTGTCACTGTCTAGCACCACTCTATATTAACCACTTCAGCCCCGGAAGGATTTCCAGCTTTAGGACCGGAGCCCTTTTTGCGATTCGGCGCTGCGTCGATTTAACTGACAATTGCGCGGTCGTGCGACGTTGTACTGCAGCGTGCTGGCGCGTTAACAGTCAATTTAGCTGCGTCGCGGCTTAGCGTTTTTCCCGAGGCCAGGATTTCGACCTTTAGGAAGGCCCCGACTTCACCAATTATATCTCACCACGATCTGTCACTGTTATATCAAAAGTATATACAGTGTTCCGTGAGAAATCCAAAACCTAATCATTTTGTTGTTAGAGAAGGTTTGTACATATTTTCTAGACCGCCGTACCCGTCAGTACGTGTTCTTGTGGATCACGTATAACCTACGGATCCGACGGTTTACCCCATGTTTTCGAACGTCGTATATTCCCTGTAGTTTCTCCCCCTCTGTATGTAC
>BLSH010411295.1:599150-609454 GCA_018402905.1 Glandirana rugosa | reverse complement strand
CCCCCCCCCCCCCCCCCCCGTAGCTGCTAACTTTTATTATTAGGACGCTTATCTGTCCTGGAATCCATCGATGTCAGCACCCCAGCCGATGTTTCCATCGGCTCTCAGGTACTGCCGCTGCTATTCGTGGTAAGGGAAACTGGCAGTGAAGCCTTTCACCTTCACAGCCGGTTCCCTACTGCACATCCGCGAAGTGCGCTGCATGCTCTGATTGGCTCGACAGCAGGGGAAGGAGGTGGGGGACTGAACTTCTGAGTGATCTCACCGCAGCAAGATCTCTCAGAAGTAGGGCTCCCCCTGCCAAAAGGTGCCAAATGTGGCACCGGAGGGAGGGAGGAGGCAGATAAGGGGAGCTTCCACTTTTAGGTGGAACTCCACTTTAATATCAGCTTGGATAAATGGTTTTGGAACAAATCATCTGAGTTTCCATTATTTCTTATGGGGAAATTCGCTTTTATGTACAGTACGAGTGCTTTGGATTACAAGCACGGAACAAATTATGCTCGCAATCCAAAGTTTTCCTGCATAAATAAATTCCCATCCTGGATGTCTGCCATGACAGTTTAATCCTTGGAAAGAGACACTGGTAGTTCTGAAGTGACTGAAGGTGGTTTTTTGAGCAATGTGGAAGGGATAGTTACTGAGTTCAGTGCAATAAAGTATCTTCAGGTAATACCAGTTCTTGCTGTTATCCACTCCTTATGTTATCCCTCCCTGTTCCGATGATGCTCCAGGTTAATGTGTACAGCCTATCATTGACCTGCAATGTCTTCTCTTTCTGATTAATAAAATGCAACTGGGCAGCTGGCTCAGTCCTAAAATGTACTACTGCCAACCTATTGTCACAGTTTGGTGTTTTCATTGAGAACGTCATTCAATAGAACCATAGAAGGAAAGAGAACAAGCTGACCCAGATAAGGTAAAATAACAAGCCACATTGACATGCTGATCACAGCGCTCAGTGTTCAATATAAAAGCATTTCTCAGCAGATTAAATACTTCTTTTTTTATATAAATTCCAATCAATGCCAATTCAGCTAGAACGTATTTAGTAATTTTCATGCTGTCAGTTTTCTGTTGCTGTCTGAGGCATCAATGGGTGATCTCCCCTCAGTCCCTTCTCAATGTTATCAACAGACCAGTATTAAGGTAAAAACTGAAAGGAGATAGAATCTAGTAATTTAAATTGAATCTATAATATTGAGTTACTTTATGTGATGGTACATTTTGATGTGAATTTCATTTTTTTTTTATATGCTTGCTGTTTCTTTTTCTATGCTTGTATTTCATTTACAGAATTGTAGATGGTCCTTCTGATAGCTATCTGTATTTCATGTTATTAGATTGTAAGCAACCCTGCAGAATGTTGTGGTGTATTTTGTACCCAGGTTGCAGCAGTTTGCAGGCAGAATAGTCCAATTCATAAAGATCAGTGTTATGAAAGTAAAAGTTAATTTACCTTATTTTACTATTTATTTGGATTGCTGAAACATGCAGTTCACAAAAGCTGGAATCGTTATTGCATACTCAGTTTATCGAGTGATATGTATGTGTTACACTGGTGTTATTTTAACTTCACATACTTTACTTGATCTATTGCTGTGATAAAATAAGGTTTTACAGTTTTACCACAGTAAGCTCCCGTCCCCACTATGAATCACACAGGAACAAGCTGTGCATTCCTGTGCAAATCACATGTGATTCAGTGCGGTATGATATGATATGCAGAGCGGACATGGATACGATCCCGCTCTCCTCTATGGGGCAATCAGATGGAAACAGATCACTATCTTTTTCCATCCAATGCCATCCGATCCACTGGACAGATGGGGAATAGGACCACCATCCATCTGTTTTCGGCGGACAGGTTAGGATTGTATGGCGGCGAATGTCAGCGAATATGCGCCCACTGACATCTGCCTCTCCATAAAGAGACTGGAGTGTCCAATCAGGTCCACCTGAAAAACTGACAGGTGGACCTAATTGGACAGCCCGTGTGAAAGGGGCCTTTCAGTTTTTGTTGCTCAGCTTCAGTTCTGATTTTAAAGTGCTTTTTCTAACACTTTTGTGGTGTATTTTGGTAGCAGAAAATGTGGAGCAGGTACCCTGTAGATGCTCGTCCCCTATGCATGCATCCGGCCCCTTGCAGGATGCTGGGCGCATTAATTGCTATTGCAGGGGTGTGTTTTTTGAAGCACAAATTAAAGCCAGAGGCTTTCACTTAAATTTTTATTAAGCGTAATATGCTCACAAATTTGACCTCACAGTCACTTGAAGATAACACAGATTAACAAGCTTTACAGCTTACCGAACATATAATCAGATTCACTTTTAAAAGGTAATGTCACAGGAGACCCTGCAATGCCAAGAAAGATTAAGCTTTAGTTTTCAATTTTAGTAATGCTATCCCATATTGTGGTAACATTGTTACTGCAGAGCAGTGAAGGGGAGAGTGGGCAAAAGAGAAGTCTGAGGTCGACACCATTAGTCATGATGAGAAAACTGGAGAATCGGAGAGAAGAAACGGAAAGAGAAAAGGGGAGGCAGAGAGAACTAAGAGTAGGGGGAGCCAAAGAGTGAGAGCCAAGAGAAAAAGAGAAGCGGAAGATGGGTGGCAGGGCCTGGTGGAGGGGAAAAGAAGGGGGGTAAGGGCAGAAGGAGGAACTAGTAGAGAGGGGATTGGAGGGGGGGGGTGAAAGTAGGGTGGTATCCCAGAATGTGTTATGGTAAGCTGTTTAATTGTAATAGGTCCCTTCTATACGTCATGCATGGTGACCAGGGAGGGTGGGAAGTAATCAAGACATTGTTGCCAGACCTTGAGGAACTTTTGTTGCGTATCATTTAAAATAACTGTTAGCATCTCAATGATAAATGTGCCCTGTATGTGGTCATTAACTTTCGCAAGATTAAGGGAGGTAGATTTTCGCACCTGAGTGATAGTTTGTTTTGTTGTCATAAAGATATGTGAAATGCACATTCACAACACAAAACATTTTCAATAGGTTTGTGCAAAAGAGCTTCCCACAAGTCTTCACGAAGGTTGACTTGAAGAATTGTGTCAATCATTAGTTATACCTGAATCCTTTAGTACACTTTCCATACATTTGCTTCATAGTGTATAGCCAAATCCTAAAGATTCAACCTGTCTGTGATTTGTTTACATGGTGTAGTAGTAATTACAGAGCATAACATATATGTTAATTTGATCACAAGTGATCAAATGATGTGGCTTGAATGGCATATTCTTACTAGGGCTTTGGTTTCTGACTTGTACTCACTTGAGGTTACTGTTTGCAATTTCTGGAAAAAAACTAACATTCTAGAAAGTTTAAATGTGTGTAGTATACATATGTGTATCAAGAATAATTGTGTGGTACCTTCCTAACATGCCACTGTATTTTTGTTTCTGTTACAGTGACTCCATCCTACTGTCGTTATGTGGCTTCCTCTGCTAGTGGTTTTGGGTCTGATCTTCCTATACAGGTGGCATAGACAGAATCAGATACTGGAGGATCTTTCAGATAAATATGTCTTTATTACTGGATGTGACACTGGATTTGGCAACCTGTTGGCAAAACAACTGGACGGTCAGGGAATAAATGTTCTGGCTGCTTGTTTGACAGAGAAGGGGACACAGAACCTGGAGAAAGAAACATCCAGTAGACTTAAAACAGTAATACTAGATGTCACTGACAGTCAAAGTGTCAATTCTGCTGCCAAGTGGGCTTCCACTATTGTTAAAGAAAAAGGTGGTTAGTGCATTTCCAGCATTTGTATTTTCATTTTGCATATTTTCCTGACCTGCTTTAATAATTGTGCACATATTTTCTGGTAGCAGCAGGGGTTGTCTCACTATAGAGGGAATCTAAATGGAGCAGAAAAGCATTTGGGCAATAGAAATATGTGTTAAAAATAGTTTTGGAATTCTTGACATGTCTTCCTACTTTGTGTATAAATAGTTTGGTATATAGTATTTATATTTATTCAGATTTGATTTTGATGATTTTGAAAATGTTTCTTTCTGGGGCCTAATAGTTCCTCTCCTGGATTAGTAGGCATTGACTACATGGTGGCATTCCCTACTCAACAGGGACAGACTTACCCAGGCCACCTACATAAAAAAAATAATGTTTTTGATTTCTGCAAACATTTAAAATGATTATGTTGCCTGGAAAAGAGAAAATCTTAAGAAAGACAGCCTACTGAGTCCTGTAGTATTGGGGTCATCAAATGTAAGCACAGTGTACAATAGGGGGATGTAGACATTCAACACACTCTAAAGAGTGTCAGATGTGAAATATATGCCAGAGGCTGTAGCTCATCTTTTGCTTCTTTTAGATTTTTTTCTCAAGTGACATAGTCCATTTAAAACCTAAACTCTAAAGCCTCGTACACACGGGACGATGATCGTATACAACAGGTCGTACTAACGACCGTTGTATGCAATATCAATCATTCGTATGCGTGATTAGAACAGCCGACATATGACAGTCGTACAAGGGGAGTTGTATGAGCAGACTAGAAAACTTGATCGTACCAACAAGCGCTCATACGACCGTTGTATCGTGTGTACAGAGCAGTTGGCACAACAAGTTGTATTGTGCAAAACACGCATGCTCCGAAATCAGGGACAGCCAGATGCTAATTACATGCACCTGAATGTTCTTCTGTGGTCGTACGATCGTGTAGTGCAGTCAGTATGCAAGTTACATTATGCAACATACAATTTGCGACGATCGTACGTACGATCCTTGTACCGTGTGTACGAGGCTTAAGTTTAATATTGTGAGGCAAACTATTCATTTAAGTATTTTAATAACCCGTACAGGTGTTTGAAATATCCGCGTTGCCTTGTGAGAAATGTTCAAAGTTTATTTGTTGCCATGGGTCTCTAGAAACAGCCCTCTATATGAATATAGTTAATAAAAAAAGAGTTTTTGTTTCCTGGCACTAAATAGACACCTAAAATTCATATAAGCATAATGAAAAAACACTTGAATATCTGTTTGCTTATGGCTACGTGAAGCAAGCCTTAAAGTCAGAAGCTGCAGTTTTTGTAGCTGCTGACTTTCATTTTTTTGGAACCTGGCTGAGGCTCCTCTTCATTTACATGGCCGAAAAAAAACAAAGCATATACAGGCAGTCCCCGAGCTGCAAACATCCAACTTACATACAACTCATACTTACAAACAGAGGGAGACAACAGGAAGTGAGAAGAAATCTACCCCTAGGAAGGGAGATTCACTCCTGTAAGAGTTATCAAGGGAAAAAGGTGTCTCCAGTGAAGCTTTATCGCCAATCCTTGTTTCCATGACAATCAAAAATTTTCAAAATTCAACTGTCACAGGGACAGAAAGTGAGGTGAAATCTTTGAGCAGGGGCACAGACAGCAAAACATACATTACAAGGGTGCTGGTTTCCATTATGCTATCCAAAAAATGTAAATAGTATTATTTTTTGGATGGAGTTACACTTAAAAAATGTACCTGTTCCAACTTACATACAAATTCAACTTAAGAACAAACCTACAAATCCTATCTGCCTGTACCCAGGGACTGCCTGTACAAGTTTTATTTTAACTACCGATCTGAAAGTAGCTGCATTGTTTTCAATGGAGCCATTCACACAGGTGCGTAAACATGAGCTACTTTCAGACCCGAAACCAAAAATGCAGAAACCAAAAATCTGCATCCTTGAACATACACCTAGTGTGCTTCATCGTATAAACATATGTATATGCATTTGTACACGCATAAACTAAGTTTAAGCAAGGGGAGAAAATAAAGTATTGTTATGTAGGCATAAGCCTCTTTATGGGTTTTATACACATCTGTATGCAAGTATTTTATTCAGGAACTTTTCTCCTCAAAAACGTATGTGTAATAATATCAGTAATTTTTTTACAGCCCTGTGAATGAAGCCTAAGAGTGGCTCTATATTTCTGTATAAGTATTGTGGGAGACTAGCTCGTGGGGATCACCTTTCCGGGTAAAAAGGCAGCGTTTAGGCAAACTTTCTTAAAATTCTGGCAGGTTACCACGTTTATTTAGTAAAGGTTGCAAGTCATAAAAAACAAACAAAATAGAAAACAAATCCTTGCCATCCAGCGCTAAACTGTACAGAACAGTTTACCTCACTAGAAGGTGCCAGGCTCGTCCCAGACACCCCCACCCACTGTTTAGCTCTCTCAGAATAGTGTTTCCTGGTCCCAGGCCAGAGCAGAGCTCTCTTTCTGGTCATTTAAAGCACCTGATGAAGGATTTGAGTGGACTAGAAACTCCATCAGCTCTGCCATGGTGGCTGGTAAAAACCCGGGCCGCATTCCACTCTAGTCCATTCCAAGTGAACGCATGCGAGGCGACAGATATCGAACATCTACTACACTGCCTCGCATAACGTCACAGTATTAAATTATGGCATTAAAGTGTATTATTGTCTTAGAATAGGATTCCTATTTGACTCTTTATATGTCTTTTTATATGTGTACCAATAGGGAGGATCAGTGACCATTGACAGTGTAGATCAGTGGTGCTTAAAGCGGAGTTCCACCCTAAAGTGGAACTTCCGCTGGTTGGATTCCTCCCCCCCTCAGGTGTCACATTTGGCACCTTTCGGGGGGGAGGGGGAAGAGGACACCTGTCTTTAGACAGGTGTCCTTTTCCACACTTCCGGGAGCTCTGGCCGGCGGACGCGGCCGCTGACGTCAGAAGCCCGGCTCCCTCCTCCCTGCTCGCTCTGCTACTGGCCGCCTGGCCAGTAGCAGAGCGCAGCAGAGCTCGCGCATGCGCAGTAAGGTGCCCGGCGTGAAGCTGTACTGCTTACACGTCCGGGTTCCCTTATCCGCGATGGAGGCGGCTGCACCCGTCCCCCGATAGGAAGATCGGCGGCGGGTGCCGACATTGCTGGACTCCAGGACAGGTAAGTGTCCTAATATTAAAAGTCAGCAGCTACTGTATGTGTAGCTGCTGACTTTTAATTTTTTTTTTTTAGCCCGGACCTCCGCTTTAAATGGTTATCATTCTTCAGCAGCTCTCCTGACAGGAGCAAAAAAAAAAAAATTCTAAAAATGTATTTTTTTTTACTTCACGTACAGCTTTGTGGATGGATGCTCAAGAAAATGCAACCAGACTCAAATCACATCTGTTCACCTAGGCTTGTAGCGATACTTGACAAATCCTTCTCTTCAAAGATCCAAACGTCAATTTGATAAGTACTTTGAGTCCCCTGGGAAAAGTATTATGATTATTATCACTATTATTATTTTATTAGCCATACAGTGCAATAACACAATGCAATGGTTGATGCTGGGTGTTAAATCTGCAATATTTGTGCATCAGGGTTCATAGACATCTAGCGGTTGATTTACTAAAGATGGAGAGTGCAAAATCTGGTGCAGTTCTACACAGAAACCAATCAGTTTCCAGGTTTCTTTGTCAGAGCTTAATTGAACAAGCTGAAGTGAGATGCTGATTGGTTTCCATGCAAAGCTGCACCCGATTTTGCACTCTCCAGCTTTAGTAAATCAACCCCCTAGTGTTGGTGAACATTTCCACTGTTGGTGTGCCACCTTTAAATTATAAAATTAGAAATATTGAAATAGAACTAACAGGATGAGTAATCAATCGAATGATCGGGCAGAGAGTTAGGCCTCCTTCATGCGGCTGTTTAGCTGCATACACTGGATTCCAGCTGCAAGAATCAACAGACTCTTGCGGCTGGAATGACAGGTGCATGCGAATAGCAGTGGCCACTGTGTCGCTGTGATCCAGCTGTGAGAATTAAACTTTCGAAACATATTTGTCTGCAAAGGCATAGTGTGAAGCAGTTAGAATGGTAGGGATCAAATCTTAATAAATTATACTTGGCATGACATATTCAATACATGTCTGCAACACATTCACATTTCTTTATGTCTGTGAATGTTCTCATGTGTTCAAGTCATGCTGTATCTAAGGGCCGGTTCACACTGGAGCGGCGCGACTCCGCAGCCCGTTCACATCCAGGCGAATTGTCAGGCGACTTGAGTCGCCTGACAATTCGCCTCAATGCTGTGCAAATGGGACCGTTCTAATAGGAGCGAATCGCTTCGCTCCGCCTTAGAAAAATGGTCCCTGCACTATTTTCAGGGCGATATCAGGCGGCTTGCATTGACTTCTATGATAGAAGTCTCCTCGCAAGCCGTCTGAGATCGCCTGGAGTGCCGCATCGCGCCGCTTCGCGCCGCTCCAGTGTGAACCGGCCCTAATAGTAGTTAATCACTTTTAGCTGGACTTGTTCTGTAATGTTGAAGATGTTTTGTACCTTACCAAGCCACTTCTTCAGTTCAGGAAGAACTGTCAGGAAGATACCACAGTGTCAGGAAGATACCACAGCATTTCCATTCACACCTTAGGACATCTTAAGAACTTGCCGACCGCCCACCGCAGTGTGACAGCGGCAAAGTGGCTCATTATTGCAAACCACATCACCTGACGGCGGCCGTGATAACTAGTATTGTGAGCACGTGCGCCACCGGTGGCGCGCACGTGCACTCACTGTGTTTCGGGGGGGCTAGCGAGCGGGTAGGGCGGACTCGATCTCTGCCAGCTACCCGCGATGGCCCCCCGCAGTGAAAGAATGGAGGTCCGTGTAAGTAAACACGGATCTCCGTTCTGACAGAGGGGGAAGGGCTGTGATCACAGGCTTCCTGTATATGGAAGCCATGCTCACTCCCCTCCCCCTGCCAGCCCAGCCCCCATACAGTTAGAACACACTGAGGAAACACAGTTAACCCTTAGAGCGACCCCTTCAGGTTGACCCCTTCACTGCCAATGGCTTTTACACAGTAATCAGTGCATTTTTATAGCACTGATCGCTGTATAAATGCCAATGGTCCCATTGGTGTCAAAATGGTCCGACATGTCCGCTGCAATATCGCAGTACCGATAAAAATCGCAGATCACCGCCATTACTAGTTAAAAATAAAAAAATTAAAACCCCACAAATCAATTCTCATCATTCATATACGCGACAACTTTTGCGCAAACCAATCAATAAACGCCAATTGTGATTTTTTTTTTTACCAGAAATATGAAGAAGAATATAAATCGGCCAAAACCGATGAAAAAAATGTTTTTTTATATTTTTTTTGGATTTGTATTTTAGCAAAAAGTAAGAAAAAATAATTTATTTGCAAAATTGTCGCTCTTTTTTGTTTATAGCGGCAATCAGAAATGACACAGAGGTGATCAAATACCACCAAAAAAAGCTCTATTTGTGGGGAAAAAGGACGCAAATTTTGTTTGGGTACAACGTCGCACGACCGCACAATTGACAGTTAAAGTGACGCAGTGCCGAATCGCAAAAAGTGCTCTGGTCCTAAAGGGTGAAATCCTCCCGGGGCTGAAGTGGTTAATCTAGTCACTATGAATGCTGATTGTCCAAAAGCAGAATGGGAGGTGTGAAAGTTGTGGTGCTATCCTGTCCCAGTTATATAATCCCATTGTTGGTGTCAGGAAACCTGTATAGTTTTTAGTTCCTCAACTTAAATGGCTAAAAGTGTAAATTGTTATCAAATCCCTAGAGTAGAGATGTTAAAATGACATTATATGTGCAAGAAAGATGGTTCTAACATCTGTACCCCATCAATTTAACAACAATTCACACCATAGGCGTACACAGGGGGTGTTCCAGGTGTGCCTGGGCACACCCTAATCACCCCCTGCGGAGCAGATTCCCTTGCTGATATTTCACCAAAGCTCCTAAAAAAATTGTAAAAAATGAAATAATAAAAATAAAAAACTACTGACACTGTCCACTGCCCTACTAACACCAAACTCTGCCCTACTGACAAGTCCACTGCTCTACTGACACCATCCACTGCCCTACCAACACCATTCATATTTTAATACATTTGGAATGCACACCCTAATGCAATAGGCTGCGCACACCTATGATTCACACCTTTAGTGATGTAAATCAAATAACTAAAACTTGCGATTCGGCACTGCGTCGCTTTAACTAAAAATTGCGCGGTCGTGCGACGTTGTACCCAAACGAAATTTGCGTCCTTTTTTTCCCCACAAATAGAGCTTTCTTTTGGTGGTATTTGATCCCCTCTGCGTAATTTCTGATCGCCGCTATAAACAAAAGAAGAGCGACAATTTTGCAAAAAAACCCAAATTTCTTACTTTTTGCTAGAATACAAATCCAAAAAAAAAAATATAAAAAAAATTTTTTTCACCGTTTTTGGCCGATTTATATTCTTCCTCATATTTGCGATAAAAAAAATCGCAATCGGCGTTTATTGATTGGTTTGCGCAAAA
>BLSH010411295.1:572894-586724 GCA_018402905.1 Glandirana rugosa | reverse complement strand
ACATATTCTCTGTCGGAGATGTCTACGCCAAAGGTGAGGTACTCTCAAGGGCCAGAGGGTGAGAAGGAGGAGTCTTGGGAGTAGCCTTCTACTGGTAATTCACTCAGAAAGATCCCTGGGTTTAAGTCGAACGTCAGACCCTCTCGGGTTCAATTAACCAGACAGGTACGGGAGGAGAAGGTTGAGAGGTCTCCCGCGTGGGGGGAGGACGTGATTGAGGCGCCCTGTTCCCCACCGATACCTGTTCCAACGCTGGTCGGATTACCCCCCGTGATCAAGGACGACCCGTCATGAATGTTCTGGATGTCAGGACGAGTGGTAATAACCGTGGGGAAGTACAAAACGTATTGACTCACTTACAGAAGTCTTTATTAAGATCCTGCTGATATAAATTTGGTACATTTCCATTTATTTCTGAAGACATTCACTCAGTTATGCAAAACATGAAGGGGTGCCAATAATGGTGAGCAGGACTGTAGGTCTTGTAAGTACTGCCCAGCAGGAACTAGTGCCCCCCATTAGGCTGGTCGCAACCTTGTCCATAGCCACCCCTTGTCCCGCGGAGTTAGTGCAGGAGGGGGGTGCGCCCTCTGGAGAGTTGGAAGAGGAGGGCATGGACAGACCAATTAACTTGGGCTCTCCCAGACTGCAAGCTGAATTTGGGTCCCTAGAAAGACTCACTTAATGGTCATCTTCCGATGAGGGTTCTGAGGAGGAAGAGTGGGAGACCGGGAACTCTCATGGAGTGGAAACCGCATCTGTAGAGGGGAGAGGGCCAGAGTTTGAGCTGGACACAAGTGAAGCTGTAGGAACCCTTGTCACCGTTAGTCACAGTTCCTAAACAGACCATCCAAGACCCAGACCAGGGCCAGCATCTATCGTCAAAATGTGGTTAGATACCCAGACACCCACATTCTACTTGGGAAAGGCAAAGCAAAAGAACTGCCCAGGCTTTTCCGTTTTCAACAAGAGGTGCACTGCAGGATTGCCCTAGAGTGGGGCCTGGATTATCCCTATGTTCCTCCCCAAATCATGGACATAGTTGAGAGCTCCCAAGGGGACTGGGAGGATGACATGGTTTGGGACTTTTTGCACATCCCCAAACCCCTGAGAAGGCAGGACTCCTACTCGTGGGATCGGTTTGTGGATCTAAAAAAGGAGTGGAGCCTGGGGCGTGCCATTTTTGGGGACAAGGCCCTTGTTGTAAAAGCTAGCCAACCAGAAAGTAGCTATTCCATCTCGGTCAGGGGAGAAGAGGAGAGCCGCAGGAGGCTGCCTGACCCACGTTTCTATACATACAGACTGTTGGAGGACTACAACTAGGTAGGAACACATCACACAGAGACTGCTGGAGGACTGCAGAAGTGTGTTTCTCCCTGACCTTTGCAGGAGAAGATTAGCCTGCCACCCTATGTGCTAAGTGATGGACTGTGTTCTTTTTCCCTTGAAGGACGCTATAGGGTGAGATCTGCTTTCTAAACTAACTTTTTTTCTTTTTCACATTTGTTTTGGAGACCTGTTGTCCGGGGAGGGGCTCCTCCCATTAGGAACTCTAAAAAACAACTAAAGAAAAAAATACCAATGTCCATGTTTTGATCTGCTTTCTTTCACTGTTCTACTGGTGGGATATAACCCCTCATTGGAAGACCAGACAGTTTCAAGAATGTTTACGTGTGCTGTTATTTGCTCTGCAGGGAGGCTTGTAACCCCCTTCCAGTAGAGTGTTGCTGTGTGTAGTTAGTTTGTAGGTTAGGATGTTTGTCTTCTCTTAGGATCATTGGGATGGGACGGCTGTCCATCCAATCCAGGGGGAGCCAAAATGGATTCCAGACATGACAATTCTGCATCTAAAGGCTTTGATCTCTTGACTAGGTATTAGGGCAGAGAAATCTAATTTCAAGACATAATGATAATTGGTAGCATACTTATGTGTAGTACAACATTTTTTCAAAAAGTGTGTTTCTTTTTTCACTGAATGTTGTAATAACTTGTTTTTCCTTTAAGTGCGCCATTACTAAGGATAAATGGGTGAAGAAAAATCAATATATTCTGTTGGTTCTGTGCTGGGCATCAGAGATGAGCTTTGGGTCAAGCAAGTGTGCAAAGCAAACCCAACCCATTTGTGGTTCTCAGACATGGCTAACTACAAACTATGGCATTGTGTATATTTGAAAATTGATTAATCCTGATGCACTGATGGTCTTCCTTAAAACCCTAAAATGCCAGGACAGTACAAATACCTCCTAAATGACCCCTTTTTGGAAAATGTATATAATGTATGTAATGTATTTAGTAAGATGCACGGTGAGTTTTTCAAAGTTATAATTTTTTTGTCATACTTTTTTTGAAAATAAAGAAATTAAATAAAATTTGTTTTTTTCCACATTTTTTACTTACTGTTACCAGAACAGTACAGTGTCACCATATGACCAGTGTTATATTTTTTTTTTACAAATTTTTTAATTTTTTTTTTTTTTACATACTGTCACAAGAGCGGTACAGTGTCACCATAGTGTACTGCTCTGGGAAAGTGATCATGATTTTTTTTACACTATGATTGCTTATTACAGGGATGATCACTGTATAAGCAATCATATTTACACTGTGAATGGCATCCATTAATGTGTCATTGTGTATTATTGTGATAGTGGTTATTGACCACAGCTATCCCATGGTACAGGCCTGCTGTGATTGTCCCTTGTATTCACTGTGACCAATAACAGGGCTCACAATTCTCTGCGGAGATCTGGTGTGTGTGTTTAAACTTTGTGCCTTTTCAGGGCTCACATCCTTCCCCACATGAAGATACCATGGGGGTGTGGGGTCCAATATTCATTTTTTTCCCATTACAACCTGGTTACAATCCTTTTCTGTACAGGTCAGTCTGAGAGCCACAACCTAGTACAACCACTAGTAAAATCTATCACTCCTTTTGAGGTGCTCTGGTGAAGTTCTGGTGTCTGTGTTTAGACTCTATGGGGTTGATTTACTAAAGCTGGAGAGTGGAAAAATCTGCTACAACTCTGCATAAAATCCAATCAGCTTCCAGGTTTTATTGTCAAACCTTAATTGAACAAGCTGAGGTTAGAAGCTGATTGACTACCATGCACAGCTGCACCAGATTTTGCACTCTCCAACTTTAGTAAATCAACCCCTTGTCTTGTTAGAAGCTCAAACCTTTTCCAAAATGCAGAGGGCCACTATCCATTTTTTCTATGACATTCTGATTCTTTTTGTGCTTCAGAAACAGCCTTTTAAAACATTAGAGAGATTGATTTCAAGATAGAATTCCCTGCGACCAATGTCATCATGTCTGCTAGTTGAATGTTAGGTTTTTTGTTTTGTTTTTTCTTCAAGGCATTATATTCATCTGATTTTTTCATGTTGTCTTCAAGAATGGCATAACCTGCTTTTTAGTCTGAGGGGTAGGTAAGACTGGGGCTCGAAATTTTAAGTCCCGAGCTACTAGCCAGGCCTTAAGAGTTACTTGCCACCAGTTGCCCCACACAACCCCTACCCTGTCCTGCCCCTAATTCCGCCCCTAAACACACCCTCATAAATTATATCATGAAATGACATTATTAAAGGTTTTATGCAGAATTAAGTTACAAAAATAAATATTAACAACAACTTTATCAGTGCCCATCAATGCAGCCTCACCAGTACCCATCAATACAGCCTATCAGTGCCTACCAGTGCAGCCTCATCAGTACAGAATATCAGTGCAGCCTCATCAGTGTAGCCTATCAGTACCCATTAGTGCCACCTCATCAGTGACATCTCATCAGTACCCATCAGTGCAACCTCATCAGTGCCCATCAATGAAGCCTATCAGTGCCCATCAATGCAGCCTCATCAGTGCCCATCAATGCAGCCTCATCAGTGCCCACCAGTGCAGCCTACTAGTGCCCATCAATGCAGCCTCATCAGTGCCCATCAGTACAGCCTCATCAGTGCCCATCAGTGTAGCCTCATCAATGCCCATCAATGCAGCCTCATGACTGCCCATCAATGCAGCGTATCAGTGTCCATCAATGCAGCCTATCAGTTCCCATCAGAGCAGCCTATCAGTGCCCACCAATGCACCCTCATCAGTGCCTATCAGTGCAGCATATCAGTGCCTATCAATGCAGCCTATCAGTACATATCAGTGCCCATCAGCGCATCCTTGTCAGTGCCCATCAATGCAGCCTCATCAGTGCCCATCAGTGCAGCCTCATCAGTGCCCATCAATGCAGCCTCATCAGTGCCCATCAGTGCAGCCTCACCAGTGCCCAACAATGTAGCCTATCAGTGCCCATCAGTACAGCCTCATCAATGCCCATCAATGCAGCCTCATGACTGCCCATCAATGCAGCATATCAGTGTCCATCAATGCAGCCTATCAGTTCCCATCAGAGCAGCCTATCTGTGCCCACCAATGCACCCTCATCAGTGCTTATCAGTGCAGCATATCAGTGCCCATCAATGCAGCCTATAAGTACCTATCAGTGCCCATCTGTGCATCCTCGTCAGTGCCCATCAATGCAGCCTCACCAGTGCCCATCAGTGCAGCCTCATCAGTGCCCATCAATGCAGCCTCATCAGTGCCCATAAGTGCAGCCTCACCAGTGCCCATCAATGCAGCCTTATCAGTGCCCATCAATGCAGCCTCGTCAGTACCCATCAGTGCAGCCTCATCAGTGTCCATCAATGCAGCCTCATTAGTGCCCATCAATGCAGCCTATCAGTGCCCATCAGTGCAGCCTCAGTGCCCATCAATGCAGCCTCATTGGTGCCCATCAGTGCAGCATATCAGTGTCCATCAGTGCAGCCTCATCATTGCCCATCAATGCAGCCTCATCAGTGCCCATCAATGCAGCCTAACAGTGCCCATCACTGCAGCCTATCAGTGTCCATCATCGCAGCCTATCGGTGCCTATCAGCACAGCCTCCTCATTGCCCATCCCCGCAGCCTCATCAGTGTCCATGAATGCAGCCTATCTCTGCATGGGGATCACAGGGAGGAGAGCTGGCCAGATCACAGAGAGGATCTCCCACTGTGACACAGATTGTATCTGAAACGTCGGCCGCTGTCAAAAAAAAAAGTCTTGCCTCCTGGATCGGCTCCAATGATAGACATCACACTACTTAAATTTCCCCACACTGGACCAGTGTGCTTTTTATCATAGAAGCTGGTCCAGGGGGCGGGAATTCCTTTGACAGCGGCTGGCGTTTAAGATCCTATCTGCGCCAGAGAAGGAATTCCCCTCTCTGTGTGATCCCTCCAGCTCTCCTCTTCCTCTCCTGTCCCTTCCCCACAGTTTCTTGGCTTCACTGAGAGGAGAATCGGCTCTCAATCAACGCCACCAGCTGGCGGCTTACGCCCCCCAAAGTTGCTCCACACTTGCCCTAAGCTAATTTCTACTCGCCTAATACAAGCAGGCGAGTGGAAATTTTGAGGGCTGGGTTAGACCATGATGGCCTAAATCTTCCCTGTCTCAGCTATCAAGGTGCCTCCTCCTACCTGGTGTCCCAAGTACTATACTTCTGTCATGCCCATCTGACATTTGCTGTGTTAGATTTTTATATTAGCTGCTGCTGACTTGTGGCAGGTATCACAGTCAGTGCTGAACACTGCAATGTCATCCAGGTAGGCTACTGAGAATGCTTCCAGTCCTTCTAGCAAGTCATCCATGACTCTCTGAAAGGCGGCCAGTGCATTTTTTATTCAAAACACCATTATTATGAACCCATATAATCCAAATGGGATGAGGAAGGCTGATTTTTTCCCAAGACTCGGGTGCCAGTTAAATTTGCTTAGGTTCAGTTATTAGATAGCAAGTGGTTGCCAGCTAATCCACTCATTGACCCTTTGCATGGGGTAGGCATCAGCAGTAGTGATGTGTTCAGCATCCTATAGTCCATGCAGAACCTGGTCATCTCATCCTTTTTTTGGAAACAGGACTACCAGTGACGATCAGGCACTGTGAGACTTTTGAATGACCCCTAACTGTAGAATTACAGTATCTCACAAAAGTGAGTGCACCCCTCACATTTTTGTAAATATTTTATTATATCCTTTCATGTGACAACACTGAAGAAATTACACTTTGCTACAATGTAAAGTAGTGAGTGTACAGCTTGTATAACAGTGTAAATTTTCTGTCCCCTCAAAATAACTCAACACACAGCCATTAATGTCTAAACCGCTGGCAAAAAAGTGAGTACACCCCTAAGTGAAAATGTCCAAATTGGGCCCAGTTAGCCATTTTCCCTTCCCGGTGTCATGTGTCTTGTTAGTGTTACAATGTCTCAGATGTGAATGGGGAGCAGGTGTGTTAAATTTGGTGTTATCACTCTCACTCTCATACTGGTCACTGGAAGTTCAACATGGCACCTCATGACAAAGAACTCTCTGAGATCTGAAAAAAAGAATTGTTGCTCTACATAAAGATGGCCTAGGCTATAAGAAGAATGCCAACACACTGAAACTGAGCTGCAACACGGTAGCCAAGACCATACAGCGCTTTAACAGAACAGGTTCCACTCAGGACAGGCCTCTCCATGGTCGACCAAAGAAGTTGAGTGCACATGCTCAGCATCATATCCAGAGGTTGTCTTTGGGAAATAGACGTATGAGTGATGCCAGCATTGCTGCAGGGGTTTAAGGGTTGGGGTGTTAGCCTGTCAGTGCTCAGACCATACGCTGCACACTGCATCAAATTGGTCTGCATGGCTGTCCTCCCAGAAAGAAACCTCTTCTAAAGATGATACACAAGAAAGCTCACAAACAGTTTGCTTAAGACAAGCAGACTAAGGACATGGATTACTGGAACCATGTCCTGTGGTCTGATGAGACCAAGATAAACTTATTTGGTTCAGATGGTGTCAAGCGTGTGTTGAGGCAACCAGGTGAGGAGTACAAAGACAAGTGTGTCTTGCCTACAGTCAAGCATGGTGGTGGGAGTGTCATGGTCTGGGGCTGCATGAGTGCTGCCGGCACTGGGGAGCTACAGTTCATTGAGAGAACCATGAATGCCAACATGTACTGTGACATACTGAAGCAGAGCATGATCCCCTCCCTTTGGAAACTGGGCCGCAGGGCAGTATTACAACATGATAATAACCCCAAATAATAAACACCCCAAACAAGCCTTGCTAAAGAAACTGAGGGTAAAGGTGATGGACTGGCCAAAAATGTCTCCAGACCTAAACCTTATTGAGCATCTGTGGGGCATCCTTAAACAGAAGTTGGAGGAGCGCAAGGTCTCTAACATCCACCAGCTTTGTGATGTCATCATGGAGGAGTGTAAGGGGACTCCAGTAATGACCTGTGAAGCTCTGGTGAATTCCATGGCCAAGAGGGTTAAGGCAATGCTGGAAAATAATGGGGGCCACACAAAATACTGACACATTGGGCCCAATTTGAACATTTTCACTTAGGAGTGTACTCATTTTTGTTGCCAGCTGGTGTGTTGAGTTATTTTGAGGGGACAACAAATTTACAAGCTGTACACTCACTACTTTACATTGTAGCAAAGTGTTATTTCTTCAGCGTTGTCAAATGAAAAGATATAATAAAAAATTTACAAAAATGTGAGGGATGTATTCACTTTTGTGAGATACTGTACCTCATTCTCCTTTTTAAAGGAGACCCCCACCTAAAAAAGGGGGGGGCAGGTACCCGTTCCCACTTCTGCTGGGATTGTCTCAACATGGTGGCGCCGGAGACTCAGAAGAATCAGCCTGGGTGAAGACCTCGCTGGATCCCTGGGCTGGCACGTGTCCTTTTATTAAAAGTCAGCAGCTACGGTGTTTGTAGCTGCTGACTTTTATTTTTTTTAAACCTGACTGAAGCTCCTGTTTAAAGTGTTACTAAACCCAGCAAAATAAAAACAATTCATTCCCCCCGCACACACACACACACACAGTGCACACAGCCTCTAAAGCCTGGGTTCACACTAACTGCGGGAATGAAATGGTGCGAGTTCAGCTGAACTCACACCATTTCATTCCCGCATTGTCAGTCCTGGCTTTGGGGCCGATTTCAGAGACATCTGTTCGGGTTTCTGCACAGATGTCAATGGAAATCGCACCCCGAAGTCGCCAAAAGTAGTACAAGAACTACTTTTGGGAATTGGTGCGGCACCGCAAATGCAGTGTCGTGCCGATTCGGACGGTTCCAATTCCGGCAATTGCCTCCGATTTGGCATGCGATTTGACATGTCAAATCGCATGCCAAATCACTCCAAAGTGAACCTAGGCTAAAAGGTGAGCCCTCCCCTCATTTTCCATTTTTTTCCCATTTATTATACATTTGTACATGTCCCCTATGGTAGTGCACTTGTGCCCTTTTTTGACATATGCATATGCAGCTAATATTTCATATGAGCTTTGAAAATTACCATAATTGATTTTCAATATGTAGCGAAGGTCCACCTGTCACTCTGCCCTCAATCACACATTTCCTTTCATCCAGAGTCACGGAACAGGCTGATTCTTTGTTTTTTGATGTTTATTGGGGGATAAAACTTGGATGTGGTAGGGGTGATTGTGGCATGCCCAATAGATCAAAGTTAACGGGACCTCCTATATATATTTCCATATATACACTCTTCCTTCTCTCCAGCACAAACTTGCTTGAATTCTCACTTATTCTCCAGGTTCCTCTCTCCTGCGCATACTTGGTTCCAGCCTAGCTAGCACGTGGTGAGGCCTGCACTTCTGTTAGCAGGGCCTCCGGACCGCCCATTACAGGCAGGGGCCACGGGCCCCCAGGGTGTAGCAAAGTATGTTTGTGCTAGCTAGGGTTGATGGACTAAAGATCCCAGCCCATCCTCTTCCAGGCCACCTCAGCCCTCCTAGCCGCTCCAGCCTACTCCATTGCCCAGTGACACCACTACCCTGACTGGCTCCTGTAACCATCTCAGAATGTCCACTGTATCCTCCCAGCCTACTCCAGTTTACTTCTTCCAGCTCCCAGGTTGTGTCACTCACTGACACTGGTGGATCCTTTACAGAGCCTTTTTCCTGTAGCCTTTTCTGTTGCTCTCCTGCTCCTTGGTCAGAGCTCCTCCGTGTGTTGTAAGAGGGGTTCTGTTGGGGTGTCAGCGAGGCCTGCTGTCCTGACTGGCTTGGACCGACCCAGAATATCTTTTAAAGGATCCAGTGAGAATAACCTTAGCGTGAAAAGTAACACACACACAGACAGGTTGTATGCCAAAATTATTCTAAGTTGTATTTCCTTGAATCAAACATTTATACATTTTTGTGAAGGGCGTTACAAAGTTAATGATATTCTAAAACACATAACACTATAGGTTAGCAATTATGACAATTGGCAAAACTCCTCCTCAGGGCAAGGAGGAAATCTACATTTCAACACGCCTAGAGCTATGGGCTTGAGATTAAGGAGAAACGAAAGTAAATGCTCTTAATGGCTAATACGTGAAATACAGTAATTGAAACTAGCCCTGTACGTGCAAACTGTGGAATGTGAAATTGAGGGGGAGGACACAGAGAGAGAGTGAAGAAGGGGCATCTTAAAATGGAGTCCAAGACAAAATGGCGTTTCAGTGTTTTTCTCTGCATTCCCCCCATAACCCCCTCTTAAATCATAAACAAGATTTCCCCTAAAACCCTGTCGGGCCTTACATTGTCACAGATGTCATCAGGGGCATATAGCTCCCCGGTAAAGTCAGTGGGCATAGCGACTATCCTATCCTTGATATCCTTGTTGCAAAAGAAGGACTATACCCACCCGTCTAGAGATGTTTTGGGCAATACCATTCTGCTTATGGCTACGGTGTCTTCTTAGGTAACTAAAAGTAAGGGCTGGGATAGGAGGGCTCTGTCTGTTCTGACTCTATATATCCGAGCATAGAGGGATTATCTACTCCCTTGCACATCTTTCTAAAACATAGAATAATACAGTACACTATCATACCTATTATACTAATATAACAGTAATGATTATAAAAGGTTGAACTAGGGCTTGTTTCCACCCGGTGAGCCGCCCAAAATACTGATCCCATGAGTTGTTACCAAAACATTGTTGATTATAATAAATGTAATTTATCCATTCTACATTCTAATTAACAGTTATTATGGGGATAAGTTATTCAAATCCAGCTGTCACTTGATCTCTGGCTTTGATTTCCCCTTGGACCCCTCTTTGAACATCTATATATATGTACCCCTATGAATATAAAAATTTACACTGACAAAATACTATAGGACAGTGAACTATATGGCAGTAGTCAAAAGTAAAGGTGGCTACATGTGTGTTTGGTGTGTTATACCAGAATGGTGTGAGACTGGGAGTTTTACCCTTTTTGAGTAATGGCCACCTCTATACTAATACATATGAAAAAATATCAATAAAATCACTAGAAATGGGGGTTGGATCAGGGAGATTAAGGGCCATTGCCCAAAATTCAGGTAGCAGTTCATTTTCAGGGTCAAGGTTGTCTACCTCCATTAATACCCCCTTGTCTTGACTTTCCTTTTCGAGGTCAGGGCTTTCTGCCCCCGTTAATACCTCCTTTCTTGCTTCTGGGACCTCTGGGTCAGGTCTCTTCTTTACCATCTTTACTCTGGTGGCATGAATCCAGGCAGGGTTGTGTTCTGTCAGGACTACAGTTCTGGTGATAGCTATCACTGTGGTGTTGGATTATAAATGAAGTCCGAAACACAGTACAATAGGTCTGCCTATGTGTAATCCTACTGAAAAACTTGCCCCACTTGCCAAACCAGCGTTCCATCCATCCGGTGAAGGAGTCCTCAATCCCGCTATTTTCTGCCAGCTCCTGAGACAGCATCTCCAAGCCCTTCAATGCTCAGGAGACACTGCCATCTGGGGCAGTATTATTAGGGATCAATGTGCAACACGTGGTGCCAAACATTACACAGACCCCTCCCCTCTCGGCCAGGAGCATGTCCAGGGAGATTCTGTTCTGCCAGGCTGTCAGTGAGGTGGCATCAAGTTGCTCGGCAAGGCCCTTGACTGCATCTCGTGTGTAGTTAACAAAGCGCTGTCAATTGTAATATATATAGTTTATCCAATCAGTATTTTTATTTACAGATATAAACAGAAAAATTGATTCGAAACCTGCTGCTACTTGGTTTCTAGCTTTAAATTCGTCAGGGGCGCCTCTCAGTACGCCTATAGCATCTATATATACAGAACTATCAAAACTTCCCCCTGGAATATCCCGCTTGGTTATCTTATTTAATTTTATACTGGTGGCCTTATCCCATATAGGAACACCATCTAGTTGGGCAGGGAAGATTAGAAAGGGTTGAACTACTTTCACCAGCGTATATATTCCAGCCCAATTTGAGCCCAATAAAGGCCTTAAGCCTCGTACACACGGGACGAGGATCATATGTACGATCATCACAAATCGTATGTTGCATAATGTAACTTGCATACTGACTGCACTACACGATTGTACGAGCACAGAAGAAAGTTCAGGTGCATGTAATTAGCATCCGGCCATTCCTGACTTCGGAGCATGTGTGTTTTGCACAATACAACTTGTTGTACCAACTGCTCTGTACACACGATACAATGGTCGTATGAGCGCTTGTTGGTACGACCAAGTTTTCTAGTCTGCTCATACAACTCCATTGTACGACCGTCATATGTTCGACTGTTCTAATCGCGCATACGAACGATCAATATCGGATACAACGGTCATTAGTACGACCTGTTGTATACGATCATCGTCCCATGTGTACGAGGCTTTATAGGGTCCTTTTGTAGACATAAGCTTAGGATTAGTGCACAATTGTTAACTGCATGCCAAAACCTACTATATTAGGACATTTGAATTGTAGGGATAATATATAAATATTTATACAAACACAAATTAATGCAGAAATATATAATGCAAAATATCTGATGTAACATTAATATCATGTTGATTGCATTAGCTGGTCTGGGTTTTCATTAAAAGGTTTTCATCGAAGTATTTGCAATTAGTTAGAGTGGAACTAAATCCTACTAGCCTTTACAGCCAAGGAAGCTGCCATTTTAGCCTCTATTTATGATTCAATAGTTTTTATTGAGTTTAACATGTAACATACATACGATGGTAAGTTTTATCAATTCAAATACCATGAGGCAGAAAGAAGTTCAAAATTATTACCACTTAGATCCTGTTATACATATACAGTAATATAGAGTTAAACACTGGAATAGAGAATTGTATGTCCTCCAGCCTGGACACCTCAAGGGGAACACACTGTGTTTAGGGGCGGAGGTCGCACTTTACCTTGTGAAATTCTGCGAGTATAAATGAACATTAATGTAACTGAAACAGTTTATGGCAATTCCTGTCCTCTCAGCATCGAGATGGAAGAGAATAGTGTACAGAAGAGGAGGAGAAAGAAAGAAGGTAAGTGGGTGGGGGGAGGAGGATGGGGGAGTTGCACTCAGATTTGGGGGTTTTCACCTAGTACAGGTGGCTCTAGTGTACCAGTGAATCCATGGGTCCCATTGTTTTGTAAGTTTCTGGTAGGTGTCCCTGTCAGTCGCCAAGGTGGTTTCATATATGAAGTGTTCTTGTGTTTGCTTGATTATGTTAAGATAAGAAGGGGGACTAGGGGTTTTCCATGATTTGGTAATGTGTTGTCTTGCTGCTAATAATATGTGAGTAATTGTTTTGTGGAGGTGATATAGGAATAATTTGATAGTAAGGTTGAGAAGGCCTAGTTCAGGGGAGGCCTTTAGGTTCTTCCCTGTAATGTCAGCTATTATACAGAATACCTCTGCCCAGAAGTATTTAAGCCGTGGGCACCCCATAGGATGTGTAGTAGTGTACCTAGGGAACCACACTGCCTCCAACAAAGAGCAGATGCGGACCGGTCGAAGGATGAGATATTTTGTGGTGTGAGGTATCTGCGTTGCAGAATATTTTGAGAAAGTTCCCAGAGAGCTGAGAATGTAGTATTTTTGTAGATGGATCTAATGGCTGTTTCCAATTGTTGTGGAGAAAATGTGTCGTTTAGGTCCGTTTCCCATTGTTGGAAAATATATGCGTGGTGAAAAGAGTCCTTTTCCCTGATCAAATTGTAGAATAGGGTGATGCCCTTTGAGCTAACATGTTTTCGGGAATAGGAATTTTAGCACTTTTGTAGGTAGCGGTTTTAGTATATGGGGGTTGTTATTGATACAATGTCTCAATTGTAAGTACTTATAATAGTTTGTTCCTGGGATGCCCAACTCTGTTTGCACTTTAGCCTCTATTTAATCCACAGTTTTTCTGGATTACAGCTTAACTGGACTGAGTGCTGATTAACTGTAAGCCCCACAAAATGCAGCAAGTGTATCTCTATGAATTTCACCAAAGGGTAATATTCATTTTATGTCTACAGCTAACTTAAGTACTGTTTATTCCTTGCATCGAAAACTGCCACTTTATGCATTTGTATTTTTAACCACTTCAGATCAGCGATATTGCCGAAGTACGGCTCCAGCGCGGATCTGAAATGCCCGGACTACGTCCATGGACGTCGTCCACTGTGCACGCTCCTGGAGTGCCCCCTGGCGGCAGGGGCGGCACGCGTGCACGCCGCACGCTGCGCGAGCATGCCCGTGGGTCGGTCGGACTCGATGTCCGCCCGAGACCCGCCAATCTCTTTTGGGAGCCTCAGAACGGGGAACTGCCGTTGTAAACACGGCGGTTCTCCGTTCTGTGACAGGGGACATAGCAGATCTACTGATCCCTGTCACTGGGATCAGTTAGATCTGTTATGTCCCGACCAGCCCTGCCCCCCCCACAGTTAGAACACACCCAGGGAACATTGTTAACCCCCTAGACGATACAGGGGACAGTGTCTTGC
>BLSH010411295.1:519271-531821 GCA_018402905.1 Glandirana rugosa | reverse complement strand
CGCAATTGTCAGTTGAAGCGACGCAGTGCCGAATCGCAAAAAGGGCTCCGGTCCTAAAGTGTGAAATCCTTCCGGGGCTGAAGTGGTTAAGCGGCTCTTCAATAACATCTAATAAGGCTATATTTGCCAGACATGAGGTTGAATGGCAACAGCATCTGGTGAGCTGTATTCTTAAGGAGTGGAAGTGGGACACATTACTTTGGAGAAGGATTTTGGTGGATCAACAAAATTTTTTTTCACAATATTTTTTCATCACTTTAAGACTGTGTTACCATATTGATTTGCATATCTTAGCATATATATATATATATATATATATATATATATATATATATATATATTTGGATATGCTATATGGACACTTTTTATTATGTATGGGCCTTTTTATGTTATTCATTTTATCACAATGTTAATATTTAGGAGATTTGTAGATTGATTAGTGAGCTACTGTGGAATTATGTGTCCCTTTTTTCATATTGACAGTTGTTTCACCTCATTTGCATATCTATTGAATATTAAGTGGTAGCACAAATAGGTGTTTTTCATTAGCGCAGTGCGCACACATATACATGTAAGTATGTACTGTATATATGTCCTGATGTTTCTGTGTATTTTTAGCCATGTTTAAGACTGTGTTTGCTCTTACATATCACTGCTATGTAGCCAAAAAAGACTTTAATAACGGATATCTGAGTTGCCAGCCCATCTTGTGATTTCATATAATTTATCAGTATGTAGAGGATACTACGAGCTTGAACACTGGTGTATCAAACTCCAGGTCCGGTAATCACAGTTCCATATAGTGAGCGCTGCACCTGCTTCTTGCTTTAAGAAAACTATCACCAGAAGAGTGCCTTTATAGCTTTAATGATAATGCACCTAATTTGAATGGTGAAAGTGTTCTCAAATGACAGGTTATATTTCATTTCTAGCTGAGAAGTCATTTCATCCAGCTAGTGTACAATCAAAAAATAAAAGCTAAAAATGAAAAAGAAACTAAAGTTCATGTTGACTATTCTATTTTTTTAGCTTTTTGGGATTTTTTCTACAGTGGCTGTAATGTATAATGTATATCACTGCCATGCTATTTAAAATGATCTCAAGTGATAAAAGATACATTTGGTGACAAAAAAGCTCTAACAATCTTATTCCATAGGGATACTATAAAATAATTTTACAAATGAGTTTAAGAGTATTCTATATTATTTAAATATATACATTAGGCAAAAGTTACCAAATTATAGTTTGGTTAATATTTCAAATGGTTAATGGCAATTTGACTTTCATACTTTGGAAGTGGTATCAGATGCAAACTGGTTTATCCTAATTTAGGTTCATAAAATGTATACGTTTGTTCACAAATGAAATAATAACCATACACCATTAACCTGTTCTGTCTGTTTTTTTTTTTTTGCTTTATTATAGTTTTATTATAGAATACCTCATAAGACTACCATAATGAAGGCATACATACTGGTTTTCAATGTTGATTCCTAAACCACAACACACACAACTAAACACAGATCATTGTACCAGGTTGGCCCTGATACTATGTGCACAATGGCTTTCATTCATAATCATTCATTGTGTACTGTTGTAATCTCTGTGATTGTTCACAGAGATCACATGGTACAGGGACCAATCAAAGAGGGCCGGTACCATGGGATAGCTGTTGCCAATCACAGCTATCACAATGGTACACACTGTCACATGAATGAATGCCATTCATAAAAGTGATTGCTTATAACAGTGATTCGATCATCACTGTAATAAGCAATCATAGTGAATAAGAATCCTGATCACTGCTGCATTTCTGAAAATGGAGTTAGAGGTCTGGTTAGAATCAATGGTGTGCACAATGTTGAGAATTACATGCAGATACTCATCCATCATGCCATACCATCAGGGATGCATGTGATTGGCCCCAAATGTATTTTGCAGCAGGACAAAAAAAAAACAAACATATTATACTTACCTGCCCTGTGCAGTGGTTTTGCACAGAGCAGCCCTGATCCTCCTCTTCTTGAGTCCTTCACTGGCACTCCTGGCCTCTCCCTCCTGTTGAGTACCCCCACAGGTAACTGGATGCAGGGTCAGACAAGCCAGGTCAGCAATGGATGATCAGATACAAGCATAAATGGCAGGCAGAGAATGGTCAAGGTGCACACAGAGCTTGGCAACAGGATATCATGCAGATGAAAGAGATAATAAAATCTTAAGGCAAACCGAGATCAGGATAGTTGGAGAGCAAGCGTGGTCAGAATAAGCCTGGTCAAACACAGGAATCAAGCAGAGATCACAGGAACAGGTATACAGGTAAAGCTGCAGATCAGACAGCAATGCACTAGTGCAGCTGCTGCCCTTATATATAGGCCATTTGGTGCAAGTATCAATGTCTAACACCCATGCACATGCGTTTTCCAGCATGCGCGTAGGAATTAGCCTATGCCAGGCAAGACAGGCACCTGCAGGAGCGTGCCTGCGCATGCGTATCCACCTCCACCTAGGTGCTTTGGCTGTGCTATGACCAACATGTCCCTAACAGGAGGGGAGTCCTGGGCAGTTGAGACACTTCTTGCACCATTGCTGGATCTAGATCGGCTTCAGGTACGTATTAGAGGGGCTGAGGGAGGCTGCTGCACGCAGAAGGTTTTTTTATCTTAATGCATTGAATGCATTAAGATTAAAAAAACCTTCTGGCTTTACAACCACTTTAAGAACTATCTACAGACTAAAGAAGAACAAGGAGTTCTGGAAGTGCTGGTTTGGCCCCAGAGAGCCCTGATCTCAACATCATCGAGCCTGTCTGGGATTCCATGAAGAGACAGAAGAATTTGAGCCAGCCTGCGTCCACAGAAGATCCGTGGTCAGTTCTCCTTCAACCTATCTGTGCAAGTGCACCTAGAAGAATTGATGCTGTTTTGAAGGCAAAGGGTGGTCACACCAAGTATTGTTTTGATTTTGATTGTTCTTCTGTTTGATCACTTTGCATGTTGTGATTGGTAAAAATAAACAATTAATATATATATATATATTTAAAGAATTCTTACTTTACAGCATTTCTTCACACCTGCCTAAAATGTTTACACTGTACTGTATACCATAGTTTGCAGACTCTATAACTTTCACACGTACTAAATAATATGCACTGATTTGTGTTATTTTTTACCAAAGAAATGTAACAGAATACATTTTGGCCTAAATGTATGAAGAAAGAATATTTATTTGCAAAATGGTATAATAAAAGCAAAGAAAGCTCTGTATAGATAAATAATTATACAAATTTAATTTGGGTACAGCGTTGCATGACTTTGTAATTGACATTGAAAATGTGACAGCATTGAAGTATTAAAACTGGCCTGGAAAGGAAGGGGTGAAAGTATATGATATTGAGGGGGTAAAAATTAGTATGGTTTCCTAAACAATGTGTATTATATATTGTATAATACGACATACATTATAGTTTCTTACCTTATGTTTACTAGTAAACTTTCATAGATCTTCAGCATTGACATAGTAAAATGCATAGGAGAAGTCTTTATTACAAATTTACACCTTTTTTCAACAAAATCTAAGCACGCTGGAAGGAGCCATCTGCACACTGACTAAAGAGACAAGACAGAAGTGTTTTACCAAGAAGTTTCAATGAGAACTTATCTAATAACAAACATACAATATGGAATGCATACATTTGTTGTACAGTATACAGTATCTCACAAAAGTGAGTACACCCCTCACATTTTTGTAAATATTTTATTATATCTTTTCGTGTGACACACTGAAGAAATTACACTTTGCTACAATGTAAAGTAGTGAGTGTACAGCTTGTATAACAGTGTACATTTGCTGTCCCCTCAAAATAACTCAACACACAGCCATTAATATCTACACCACTGGCAAGTGGTGTACACCCCTCAAGTGAGTACACCCCTAAGTAATAATGTCCAAATTGGGTCCAAAGTGTCAATAATTTGGGCGGCGACCATTATTTTCCAGCACTGCTTTAACCCTCTTGGGCATGGAGTTCACTAGAGCATCACAAGTTGCCACTCGAGTCCTCATCCACTTCTCCATAACAACATCATGGAGCTGGTGAATGTTAGAGACCCTACGCTCCTTCACCTTCTGTTTGCGGATGCCCCATAGATGTTCAATAGGGTTTAGGTCTGGATACATGCTTGGCCAGTCAATCACCTTTACCCTCAGCTTCTTTAGCAAGGCAATGGTCATCTTGGAGGTGAATTTGGGGTCGTTATCATGTTGGAATACTGCCCTGCGGCCCTGACTCTGAAGGGAGGAGATCATGCTCTGCTTCAGTATGTCACAGTACATGTTGGCATTCATGGTTCCCTCAATGAACTGTAGCTCCTCGGTGCCGGCAGCACTCATGCAGCCACAGACCATGGCACTCCCACCACCATGCTTGATTGTAGGCAAGACACACTTGTCTTTGTACTCCTCCCCAGGTTGCCGCAACACACGCTTGACACCATCTAAACCAAATAAGTTTATCTTGGTCTCATACCACAGGACATGGTTCCAGTAATCCATGTCCTTAGTCTGCTTGTCTTCAGCAAACTGTTTGTGGGATTTCTTGTGCATCATCTTTAGAAGAGGCTTCCTTCTGAGACGATAGCCATGCAGGCCAATTTGATGCAGTTTATGGCGTATGGTCTGAGCACTGACAGGCTGACCCCCCACGCCTTCAACCTCTGCCGCAATACTGGCAGCACTCATACGTCTTTTTCCCAAAGACAACCTCTGGATATAACACTGAGCACGTGCACTGAGCAGGGTGAAGCCTGTTCTGAGTAGAACCTGTCCTGTTAAACCGCTGTATGTTCTTGGCCACCGTGCTGCAGCTCATTTTAAGGGTCTTGACAATCTTCTTATAGCCTAGGCCAGGGTTTCTAAACCAGGGTTCCGTGGAACCCTAGGGTTCCTCCAGAGGTTTCTAGGGGTTCCTTGAGCAATGGTCAATTTCTATCTCTTAGATAAATTCCCAATGAAACCATTGCTCTTTTTAGCTATCTGTAAGGGGGTAATTCTTTCCAATGACCAAGAGTGTAAGGAGCATTCTTCCCAGTGACCATCACACTATTGTATCATGAGTTGTAGATTTTTAATTTTTAGCCGGGGTTCCCAGAGAATTATTTTAAGGGTTCCTCTGTGTTGAGAAAGTCTGGCCTAGGCCATCTTTATGTAGAGCAACAATTCTTTTTTTCCAGATCCTCAGAGAGTTCTTTGCCATGAGGTGCCATGTTGAACTTCCAGTGACCAGTATGAGAGAGTGAGGGCGATAACACCAAATTTAGCACACCATCTCCCCATTCACACCTGAGACCTTGTAATACTAACGCTTCACATGACTAATTGGGCCAAATTTGGACATTTTTACTTAGGGGTGTACTCACTTTTGTTGCCAGCAGTTTAGACATTAATGGCTGTGTATTGAGTTATTTTAAAGGGACAGTAAATTTACACTGTTATACAAGCTGTACACTCACTACTTTACATTGTAGCAGAGTGTCATTTCTTCAGTGTTGCCACATGAAAAGATATAATAAAATATTTACAAAAATGTGAGGGGTGTACTCACTTTTGTGGGATACTGTATGTATGTCAAGTTCTTGGAAACTAAGATATTCCATGTTACAAATAATTATAATAAAGGAGAAGGTGCTGAAACAGGAAGAACTATAGTTGAAAGACAAGAAGAGGAGGAAGGAAATAACTAGAAGTAGAATGAGAAGTATGTAGACAGATGAGAGGATAATGTAGTTAAAAAAATAGAACAGAAATAGCCTTACTAACTCAGAAGTGTAAAGTTCCAATAAATGTTTATGACCGTGATGACCTTCTAAAACTATGGCTGCTATTTTATTTGCTAGATAGCTTACCATATTATATTATTATTAGCTTCATCACCTAATCTTACATGAAATTGCTTGGTCAACTGTTTAACTGATAATTTGTCAGGGGTTATACCTGTAAACTCCACCTTTTTTATCAATTACATTAATAGTACCAAAAACAGCTATTATTCATTTTCAAATGGCACTATAAAGATACTAATTCACTCCCTTGTTATCTATCACCTGAGCTATTACAACTCTCTCTTTATTAGCCTAGCTTTGCTCAGGCTATCCATCCTTCAGTCTGTCATGATTATTGCTGCTGGACTTACCCATGTTACCAACCACTCAGAAGTGCCCCCCTTGGCCAGCCAAGCTGCATACTAGGATAATGGTCTGGGTTTGTATTTAAGACAGTTTTTAAGTGTCATAGGTTGTTATGGTGCACCATTCCAGACCCCTATCAAGGATAATGGTCTATTATGAATTTTGGAGCAAACCCCACCTTTTTTTTTTATCTGTCATTGGTTGTTATGGTGTACCATAACAACCAATCACTGTGCAGCCACAAGCATGTGAGTTGACAGCCCACACAGCAATTTTCATCTGCTTTCATACTATCAATGAAGAAGCGTGTCGACATCACAGTGGGAAGTTTTCATTTAGTGGCAGTAGTAAAACAGCCACTAAATTAATGATTTCTGGCTGCAGCCAGGGTTTTAACTTTGATGGGTGGGAAAATACCCTACTTTGTTTGACTGTTCGCCAAATTTCAAACACTGAAAGTTTGCACGTATCCTGCATGGCTGCAAACCTGAACCACATCCCCATATTAATAGATCACCAACCTCATCTCAAAATATCACCCAAACCATTCTCTTTGCTCCTTCCAAAGCCTCCTGCTCTCCAGTTTTCTCAGCACTTCCTCCCATGTGTGATTCCATGAATTCTTCAGAGCATCTCCATTTCTCTGGAACTCCCGACTCCAATCTGTTCGGCTATCTCCTACTCTATCTAACCTTAGGAGATCCCTAAAGACTCATCTCGGTATCCTATTTCTACCGAAAAACTGTACTTTTACTTTACTCCATAAGCAAATCCATTGGGCTAATATCGCCCAAACCATCCTCTTCACTCCTCCCAAGACCTTCTACTCTCTATCTCCCTTGTCTCCTCCTCCCATGCTCATCTCCAGGACTTCTCCAGAGCCTCTCCCATCTTCTGGAACTCTCTACCCCAATCTGTCCACCTATCTCCTACTCTGTCCACTTTTAGGTGATCCCTCAAAACTCATCTCTTCAGGGAGGCCTATCCTGCCTCCAACTAACAATGGGCCCCTCTAACCCTCTTGTTTTGAATTGTACTGTTGCTGTAATGTCTCTCTTTATATTGTAAAGTGCTGCACTAACTGTTGGCGCTGTATAAATCCTGTATAACAATAATAATAATAATCCCTCACATTTATAAGGGTTATAACATTTTTATCACGTGTCCCTCGATTTTAGATTTCAGCTTTCAGAGTAGGGCCCCTAACCCTATTTGAATGTTATTGTCTTCCTTTATTTAATAAAGCACTGCACAAGCTGCTGTCACTTTATAAAATGTATGCACATTATTCCTTCATGTTAGCAGCCATGCAAACTAAAAAGGAGATAGCATAATGAGAAGTGAAAATAGCACCACTATTTTAAACATTGTATATTTTGACAATATGCTTAACTCAACCTGGTTCCTTTTAAAATGGGAAACTGGATTATTTTAAATTCGGTCTCCAGCCAAAAATATGTTTGCCTCTCCCAAGCCGGAGTGACAAGAATGTGACATTCGTAATAAAAATGTCCTGTATTATGATAATGTCAAGGCCTGAATTTTTTAAAAGCAATATAGCATGGGGTCTAGGGTAGAAAAGATTTTTCTTTTACTTATAAAATGTATATGTACTTATTCATTTTGTTAAAGATACTGAGAATTCCACAAAAACAAAGATGGTGAAGGCTTGGTTGGGTTGTCCAGATGCATTTATAAATACTATGCATGTATAAGAAAACAAAACACCTCTCCAGGTCAGTTTCTTGTTCCACCTCCACTGTCACACTAATAGGTGCTGGCCCTGTTCAGAGCAGTTTTTATAGGAAAGAAAAAATGTTCTGGTTAGCTGCACATCTTCATAAAGCATTTCCACAAAACAAAGCAAGGGACTTCAATGTCTGCAGGTAATGTGTTTAGTGCTCTTCATCATAGCTCTGATTTAGATGTGCAACCAACTAGAACATTTTTTCTTTTCTACTATGCATATATATTTTGCTGTAAAATTCACATTTTTTCATGGTAATGTTTGGGTGTCCCAGTACCCAAACTTGCAGATTTTAGAGTTGATTTACTAAAGGCAAATGGACTGTGCACTTTTGCAAGTGCAGTTATCCCACAGCTTAGTAAATGAGGGGGAGTTTTTCTTCCATCAACCAAACATGTGCAAGCAAAAATGTTTTTTTTTCATTATGATTCAGTATTCTTTGTAAAGTGAAGTTTTACCTCATTTACTAAGCTCTGTAGCAACTGCATTTGCAAAGTGCATCTTCTATTTGCATTTGGTAAATCAACCCCTTTATCTTCAGCTTGTTAATTTACCAGTCACTGGTTCATTTTAAAATGAGAAACTGGATTATTTTATATGAAGTTTTCAGACAGAAAAATATCTGACTCTTCCACACAGGAATGACAAGAATGTAACTTTTACAATTAATTGTACATTTTGTAAGCACATGTAGGGATGTGAGGCGTGAGGGTATATGCCACTGAAGACATATAAAGGGAAAGGCAAATAGAGAGAGAATTGCCCAAAGGATCGTACTAATGAGCTCCCGAGGTATGGTACCACAACAAGAATAAACAATAAATTTATGAAAATATCAAATTTATTAATGTCACATAATCCAAAATCAAAAGTTAAAAACAAATATAGAGATAAAAAACAGGAACTAGCACCAATTTAAAAGACAACGTTGTCTAGATATACCAAAAGAGATGCACCTGATGCCATACTACCATGTGCAAAACACAGACACCCCTCTCACTGCTATACAATGATAGAAAATTGTTCGTGGAATGGTGTGTGCACATACACCACATAGGACACATCAACAAAAGATAATGCAGCAGGTACATAGCAATAAGGCAGTACCAAGTGGCACTATGAATATGGCCAGCACAAATTATGATATCAAGCTGTTAGCCCTGCAGCATCATAATATCAGGTCCACCGGTATTAACAAAACATCACATCAAATATGGGGATGGACAGTATAAAGTGTGGCCAGTTGTCTAGTAGTATTACTATGGACTGTTCCCAGATTGGTGCTGATATCTCTGGATAGATGAATAAATCATTTTAATGTTCAAAAGGAACTGGTCATGGTGTGGACATATCATAAATGAACATGAGTGCAAGATGTCACCAGAGACTCATAACAGTGCTACGGGGAGAGACAGGCAAAGTGCAGACAGCCTTTGGACATAAACAGGTATAAAGGGAAGCCACTGACAGGTCTCGGCATCAAATGCAAATCAAGGGATCAAAGGATTCAGCACCTGTAAACAAGGAGCAGAGGAACACCAGAGTATATAACTCATGAAGTGGAGGACAGGAATATGAACCGTGGCAGTCCTAGCAGTCCTCCACGCTCCAAAAACAGATTGCTTAGAGACCAAGAATAGTGACAGTTCCAAAGAGCCTGCAATTCTGCATGCAGCGTGTGTGTGCTCCCAAACCTGATTGTAGTTTTCAGCCAATTGCTAATGTGTCCTCAGAAATGGTACTTCAGAGAGGATAAACACATGCCACAATGGTCTCGCTGTTGCCCGCATGAATAGATGTCCCAGCCATGCCTCAAACAGCCCGCTTAGAATGCCCGGTAGAGTGGAGGTGGTGAAGAGCGTGGTATTTTGTCTTGCCAATGTACATTTTATTACATGTGTATTTTATACTATAAATTAGGCAAATAGAGGCGCAATTAATCAAACTTTTAATAGAATAGACAGTCACACCATCCACAACAGTGAACTCCCTCGTGCGCTCAACAAATGCACACATTTGGCAATGGCCACAGGGGACCATTCCTGTCATTCTGGGAAATGGGGACAACCACAGGACATTAGAAAACTGTATTTATTCAGATTGAGTAAGCATATCTAATAGATTGGGCGCTCTGTGACCAACCATGTGGGGAAATTCACCCATTATTCTCAACAGTAAGGGGCACTGACATAGTGTAGGCCAATGACATGTAAGAATTTCTCTCACCTTTGGCCATTGTGCCCCATTCTGTGTGATAAATCTGGTTGGGCTGTGAACCCCCTCCTGAACGGAGGAAATGGGAGGCCTATCCATTGGAAGAGAAGGCCTATCTCTCTTTTTTCTTTTTTCTAAGCTTTTTTTAGGACCTTATGGGTATAGCCTCTCTCTTTAAACCTATAGTGCATCTCATGTGCTTCTTTATCAAAATCATATTTCCTCAGACAATTTCTTTGGATGCAAAGAAATTGCCCAGTGGGAATCCCCTGAATCAAGGCCTTGAGGTGAAAACGATCTGCTCGTAAAAATGTATTTGCGGCTGTGGGCTTACAATATGTGGAAGTTACTAGTTGGTTGTCCTCCTTTGTGATCTGGAGGTCCAGGAAGGGAATTGCAAGGTGATAAAAATTATTTGTCAGCTTATATGTTCTAATTTTTATGATTCAATTTATCAATGAACCCATGCAATTCCTCTTCCCGGCCCCTCCAGGTCACCAAGATATCATCAATGTAATGTGCCCAAAAGGCAACTTGTTTGGAAAAAGATGTCAAGTGATATGCTACCATTTCCTCCCACATGTCTAAACGTAGGCATGCGTAAGAGGGTGCCCATGGGGCTCCCATGGATGTGCCTGATATCTGTTTATAATTGGCTCCATCAAACTGTAAAAAAAATGTTGTTTAAAGCAAAATTTAATAGATGCAAAATAAATTCATTCTGGTGAGCCATTTCCAGATAATTTTTAGAAAGCAAATACTCCACAGCCGTCAAACTACACCTATGTGGTATCGACATATACAGTGACTCTCTGTCGATGCCTACCATAATCTAGTTGTCCTCCATAACAAAATTCTCCAGTTTACTGAGCATGTACTTAGTGTCCCTAACAAATGATTTGAGTGTGGGAACCATGGTCTTTAATAGCTCATCAACATATTCACCCACTTTTTCAAGTGGGCCATTTATTGCAGATATGATTGGTCTCCCCGAAGGGTTATTAAAATCTTTATGTAGCTTAGGAATCACATATAGTACTGGGATGTTATACTCTTGAACTTTCAGATGGTTCAATTCTTTTATTGTGATTAAGTATGGGCGAACGGTTCGGCCCAAGCATAAGTTCGAGCCGAACCTCTGTTGTTCGCCTGTTCAGCAGAAAGCCGAACAAACGGACCATTCAGCCATTTGTTTGGCCCCCCAAATGACCTACAACATTATGGGGCAACTTTGCCACCGTGGAGCACCCCATAATGCACTGGGTGGCCCCACCTTGCCATATAAATAATCTGACAAAACAAACAGCGGGCAGACGGTGGGAGCCCTCCCAACGGGGAGGAGCTGTGTGCACCGTCTGCCCGCTGTTTGTTTTGTCAGATTATTTATATGGCAAGGTGGGGCCACCCAGTGACGTAAGCGAGTGACCCTGCCCCTTCTGACGTCATGTGATATCAGAGGGGGCGGGTCACACGCTTACATCATTGGGTGGCCCCGCCCTTCCATATAAATATAGTGTCAAAACAAACAGAGCTCAGTCGGCAGGAGCCCTCCCATGTTTTTTTTTTTGGGTCCGTCGCTCGCCGTGATTGACGATGGATTACAACGGGGGACACTTTTTTTTTCTTTTTTAATAAAGGACTTGTCCCTAATTGTCTGTGTTTTTTTCTTTTTTGACACTTTTTGGTGAAGTAGTAGGGGTACGATGTACCTGATACTAATTCACATGGGGGGGTTGGGATCTAGGCGTCCCCTTATTAAAGGGGGCTTCCAGATTCTGATGAGCCCCCCGCCCACAGACCCCATGTTAGAAGACTGTGCGAGGGTTAATTGCACTTGGGTGTGGTTTCCTCTCATTCCATGAAGGGCAGCTCTATTTAAACTTCCTGCTTCCTGTAAGCAGATGCTGTCTGATCTACAGCGTGTACCCGTCCTTCCTGAGCAACTTGTGCCTGTTATCTGTTCCTGTCTCCTGTTCCTGTGACCCGGCTTGCCCGACCTTGTCTGAACTCCGCCTGTACCGACCCTTGGCCTGCCTACGACCATCCGATTGCCTGATCCTTCTGCACCTCTGCTGTCAGCCTGTTAACGAACTCTGCCTGTACCCGACCACTCTTTTGCCTGTTCCTCTGTACCGCACCGCCAGCCAGTTGCCGACCCAGCCCGCACGACCACGCTTCTGCTGCTGTTCCAGCCCGTTCGGCCCAGTGTCCTTGTCCTCTGTCCTTGTCTATTGTCCGTGTTCAACGAGTCCTTCCTGCCCATGTGCGACATCTAGTCTGTCGTAGACGAATGTCCTTCGTCCTTCAAATTTATCTCGACGGGAAGTACCTTACTCTCCTTTGGTGTGGGTTCACGTTAATTGGGAGCGTGTCAGAAGATTGTACCCCAGACACCCGCCCCCCGAGT
>BLSH010411295.1:471385-489740 GCA_018402905.1 Glandirana rugosa | reverse complement strand
TATTATACTCTGTTTACATTTATATCGCGGGGGAATCCAGGTAAGCCTTCTCTCAGTGATGCATAGACCTGGCAACATGGCAATGTCCACTAATTCTCCAATAACCCTGAGAATTGCGTCACATAATGTCCAGGGTCTTAATTCCACTGTGAAGAGGAAAAAATACTTTAATTTAGGCCACTCCCAGCACTTTGAGGTCCTCCTACTTCAAGAAACCCATTTCTCAATATATCCCTGGGTTTATCCATTCCAAATATCCCCAATTCTTCTTGGCTAATGCCTCAGACAAGACTAGAGGAGTGGGAGTCTTTTTAGCAAAGCATATGGCTTTCACACCCCAGAAAGAAATTAAGGACCCAGAGGGTAGGTTCATCTTCTTGAAGGGGGTCATAGGGGGCGCTATATTTACATTTGTCTCATATTATGCCCCAAATCAGGGCCAATCAGGTTTGTTCCAATCAATGTTTAACCTTCTTTCACCCCATTTTGAAGGTTCTGTGATTTTGGGGGGGTGACTCGAATATGACCTTAGATAACATGCTTGATAAGTCAGGGATTGGTCGTCCACAATCACTTCGTCCTCCAAAGCATAGTCTGAAATTCGCCAAGCTTTTACACACGTTAGGATTGGTGGATATTTGGAGACAACTTAACCCAAGGGTTAGGGACTACACTCACTATTCTGCCCCTCACCAGAGCCTCGCAAGGATAGATCACATCTTTGTACCAACCCATACTATTTCCTTGATTTCTAAAACTTATATCAGGGACACCCCCCTGTCTGATCTTTCTCTGGTCGTAATACAAGTTAAAGCTGATCTATGTCAAAAGGGGAGACCCCACTGGCGTTTAAATGAAACACTACTAAATAACCCGGTTCACTGCACATTATTAGAGAAAGAACTCAAAGAATACTTTCAATTGAATGACAACGGGGAAGTCTCACCCTCTATTCTCTGGGCAGCCCACAAGGGGGTGCTTAGGGGTAGGATTATACAGCTTTCAGCAAAACTTAGTAAGGAAAGAAGGACTGACTTAGAGAAATCAGAGCGGGACATTCATGTGCTCTCTAAATCCCACAAGAAGAACCCAACCCCTCAATCGAGGGCACAACTGGAAGCGGGAAGGGTAGCTTTAAATCTGGCTCTGACCACTAGTACCAAGAAACAAATTCAATGGTCTAAAGCCCATTTTTATCTGCAAATGGATCAAATAGGCCCCAAACTGGCAGCCAGGCTGTCCCCCAGGTTCCAGACCTTCTCATTTCCGAGGGTAAGGGTTCCCTCGGGGGAACTGACTCAGAACCCTCAATGGATTATGGCCGCATTCCAGAATTTGAATGCTAGTCTTTATGCTCCTGGTAATATAGCTTCTCCACACTCCCTCGCCTCATTTTTAAATAACATCTCTCTCCCCAAACTCATTAAGGATCATATAGAATCTCTTAAACAACCGGTAACTGAAGCAGAAATCCTTGGGGTCATCAAAAATCTCAAGAATGGTTCTGCCCCTGGCCCAGATGGGTTTTTCACAGGCTATTACAAAGCATTTGGCCCCAGCATCGCTCCCTACCTGGCAAAATTTTTCAATTCCCTTAGTAAGGGGTCCACATTGCAAAATGAAGCCAATTTAGCCTTTATAGCGGTTATACCCAAACCCGGCAAACACCACTCAGACGTCAGCAACTATAGGCCTATTTCATTAATCAATAATGACCTTAAAATTCTTACTAAAATTTTGGCCAATAGATTATCCAGGTTCATAGGTAACTATGTTAACAAGGACCAGGTAGGCTTTATCCCTGGAAGGCAAGGTCCAGACCAGATCCGTAGAGAGGTGGATGTTATCTCTCTTTTAAATTCGGTTTGGGAGGGGGGCCACGCCAGGAAGGATTCCTTCTTTTCATGGATTTACAAAAGGCTTTTGACAAGTAGATTGGAACTACCTGTTGGAAGTATTCAGTAGGTGGGGTTTTGGACCAAAATTCCTTCAGATCTTAAAAGCCCTCTACTCAAATCCCAGTGCCCAAGTGAAACTCCATAACTACTTCTCGGATCCATTCAATATAGCCAAGAGAACCAGACAAGGCTGCCCTCTTTCCCCCCTAATTTTCGCCATTGCGATGGAATCCTTAGCAATAGCCATTAGAGAAAACCCAGCTATCCGGGGTGTACAATGTGGGCCCCAAGTACATAAATGTGCGTTATTTGCTAACGATTTGCTGTTATTTATCACCTCTCCTCTCACCTCCACCCCCCTAGTAATTCAACTCCTTCGGGAATTCGGGAAGGTTTCTGGGCTTTGTGTGAACTGGTCCAAATCGGCAGCTTTAAATGTTTCAATTCCTGAATCTACGGTACATCATCTCAGGGAACGTTATAAGTTCATCTGGAACTCCAACCAACTCCCGTATCTGGGGGTAAGCCTGGCAGCCCACATTGAACAATTATATCAGGTCAATTACCCGCTCCTATTCAGGAAACTTTCGGAGGATCTTTCAAGATGGGATCAGGAGGGCCTTTCCTGGCTGGGTAGAATACATTCAGTTAAGATGACCCTTCTTCCTAGGATTCTGTACTTCTTTCGGTCCCTCCCAATCCCTATAAGGAAGCAACAACTACCAAACCTGCAAAAGCAAATATTGCGATTTGTGTGGAAAGGCTATAGATGTCCTGCTAGTGTTCTGTATAGGAGACGTAATCAAGGGGGGCTTGGGCTCCCACACCTCTTCAAATATTTTCAAGCCGCCCAACTAGCCCAATTCTCAACCATTTATTCCAAGGGGGAAAAACCAGATTGGCCAAAGATGGAGAGACAGGCAACTCCCTCAAACACTATTGATTTCTTGGTGGGGGCACCCCACAGGTTGAGGCCCCCAATTCCCACACCCACCCTCTCCCATTCAATAGCTCTTTGTGATACCATTCTTAAACCCCCCCACTTGATTTCAAATTTACGCCCCCTCGACCACCTATTTAATAATCCCCCATTTCTACCAGGCCTGGAAATCCGGGCTTTCCAATGGTGGACTAATAAAGGCCTATTCCGCATAGGACACTTTCTTACCTCCATGGGTCCTATTTCTTTATTGCATTGCATTAACAAGTTAGAAATGCCTCCCTCTGAAAAATTTAGCTTCCAACAGATTTATCATTTCATGTCCACTTTATGGAAGAATAGAAACAATTTCATAGGCATTACTCCCTGTGAAAAGTGGTGCTCCGAATTACATGATCAAAGGGGAGGAATCTCTCTGATCTATGCATCACTGATGGAGAGCCCAGATAAACCTATCTACGCAAATAAATGAGAGAAAGATCTAGACGTTTGCTGGGAGGCGAACAAGTGGAACTCCCTGTTCCAGAGATCTTTCAAAGGGATGGTCAATATAGCCTTGCGAGAGGCCAACCTGAAAGTCTTTTTGCGTTGGTATTTGGTCCCAACCCAGTTGGCTGCTATGTACCTGAACTTGTCGGGCCTCTGTTTCAGAGGGTGCGGACTCCTGGGCTCCTTTATCCACACCTGGTGGGAATGCCCTCGTGTCCAAGGATTCTGGAATAGAATATTTCACATGATCAGAAGGATCTCGGGACAGGCAGTACCCCAAAACCCAAAAATCGCACTTCTTAACGTCAGGCCTGAGGGCCTCTCCAGACCCCTCTTTAGACTCACCCACTTCATCTTGCTGGGGGCTAAAATTATAATTGCCAAGGCCTGGAAAAGACCCTCAGTGTCCTTCTCTGCTGCAAAACAAAAGGTCTCCTGGATCATGACCCAGGAGAGGCTAGCCAATATAATTTTGGACTCCTCTCCTAAATTTGACCAAATTTGGGATCCCTGGAAGACTTACTTAAAATTACCCCCGTGAATCACTGGCTTCCGTTATCTATTCCAGCTCCCTGGTGTTCCCTACTTCTCTTTTTCTTTCTCACTAAGGTTATGAATGTTCTTGACTCTTTTCTTCTTTATTCTTCTCTCTTATTTTCTGTTGTTCCTGTTTCCTGATCCACATTGGCTGGAGTCGGTTGTATGTCAAGATGGTCCTTCCCCTTATAAGGGGAGGGGAATATGTATGGTTCCACCACAAGTTCCTTTCTTTACAATACCAGTTTACTTTTTTTTTTTTTTTTTGTTTTTATTTCTTTTTATGAGTTCATAGTATTGTTGCAAATGGTCCTTAGAGATGTACTAGGCCCGCCTGACATTTTCATGGTATATCAGTGGTGCTGTCTGCTTTAGAATATGAGGAGTTCCGCTCCCTTTTCGGTGCAGGTGTGGTCGGAAACCCACAGTCCACAGTATGATCCCACTCGGGGTGGAACTGGGGGTTTATGACTGCCTCCTTCAGAATATGTTCACTTCCAGGAATATTGCCTTTGTTATAATCACCATGATTATTTATATATTTTTTGGCTTTGCGTGACCAAAGTGCTCTTACTTATACCTTCCAATGTGTTTCTGGATTTTGTTGAAATGTCTGTACTTCTTGTTAAATCCAATAAAAAATTTTGAGAATAAAAAAAAAAAGAGTAACCACAGTTGATGGATAACAAATGGCTTCAGCCAAACACTAGCCCGGAGTGAAAGAAAAGTTTTTGTGTTATCATTCATATTCTCTGAAAAATGGCCAAGAAATCATAAATTCTGCCAGGGTATGTAAACTTATGAGCACAACTGTATATACACTCACCAGCCATTACACCTTGCTAGTACTGTGTTGGACCCCCTTTTGCCTTAACACCTGCCTTAATTCATTGTGGCATATATTCAACAAGGTGTTGAAAACATTCTTCAGAGATTTTGGTCCATATTGACATGATAGCATGACGCAGTTGCTGCAAATTTGTTGGCATCCATTGTGCAAATGCCCTATTCCACCACATCCCAAAAGTGATTTTTTGGATTTAGATCTGGTGACTGTGGGGGCTATTGGAGTACAATAAACTCATAGTCATGTTAAAGAAACCAGTTTGAGAGGATTTGATCTTTCTGACATGGTGCATTATCCTGCTGCAATTTGCCATTAGAAGATGAGTACACTGTAGTCATAAAGAGATGGACATGGTAAGCAACAATACTCAGGTAGGCCATGGTGTTTAAAAGATGCTCAATTGGTACTAAGGGGCCCAAAGTGTGCCAAGAAAACATCCCCACACCATTACACCACCACCACCAGCCTGAACCATTGATACAAGGCAGGATGGATCCATGCTTTCATGTTGTTTACGCCAAATTCTGACCCTACCATCTGAATGTCGCAGCTGAAATCGAGACTCGTCAGACCAGGCAATGTTCCAATCTTCTAGTGTCCAATTTTGAGCCTGTGCGAGCTGTAGCATCCGCTTCTTGTTCTCAGCTGACAGGAGTGGCACCCGGTGTGGTATTCTGCTGCTGTAGACCATCTGCTTCAAGGTTCCATGTGTTGTGTGTTCAGAGATGGTATTCTGCATACCTTGGTTGTAACGAGTGGTTATTTGAGTTACTGCTGCCTTTCTATCATCTCAAACCAGTCTGCCCATTCTCCTCTGACATCAACAAGGTATTTTGTCCACCTAACTGGATATTTCTCTTTTTAATTTTCAATAGTGTTTATTAAGAGTTTCAAAATAATACACGTTACACTATCACAATGCATTTTATGAGTATTACCAACATATTTGACATTTTGTATTTGGAAATGAAATTGAGAACAATTTATCAATATAAAGCATAATACATACAAAAAGAAATTTGGCTCAAGGTTAAGGCTTGTATTTATACAGTATCAAAAATTATAAATCACATAATGTCTAATCTCCTGTTTATTTAAGAAGCATAACACAATCTACAGTAGACCAAAAGGGTATGGAATCCTAAGTAGCCCCCATCTGGGAGCGTTGGCTAGGAACACCAGGAGAGCAGACCAACCACCCCATTGGGATCATCCTGTGGCTGGTCTGCTAAGATCCCTAGTGCTCCCCACTCTAAAGCACCTCATCTAGCTCCTAAGTCCAATCCTTTAATGAAACACTTCCTCTCACAAAATTGCAAGCGCCTCTAGCCTTCAAACATTTCCTCAAAAAAAAAAAAAAAGGAAGATAGTATATAGCTGCTATAATCAAATCAAAGTATAGGAGAAAAGACAGAAAAGAGGGAAGGAAGAAAGAAAGAAAAGAAGAGAAGAGACTAGTCCATCCAATGAAGTGCAGGCAGACCCCCCCCCCCCCGCTAGGCAAAGAACACGGAGCATGGCAACTAGATGTAAACCCATATATATGATGCCCAGGGCTCCTAAATGTTTCTAAAGTTACCCACTGTATCCTGGATGGTATTGGCCACTTTCTCTTGTGTCATCAACCAAGATATCTTACGCTTAGCTTGTTGATATGAAACTTGTTTGGATTTCCAGCTTTTAGCAATCGTCAATTTTGCTCCCAGTAAGATAAATGAAATAAGAGCCTGAGATCTCTTAGGTATACCTGGGGTGTCTTGGTTTAACAGCGCCACCAGCGGGCTCTGATGGACTGGCAGTCCCGTTACTTTACGTATTAATCTGAAGATGGAGTTCAGAATTTCCTAATCCTGGGGAATTCCCATAGTATATGTAGAATAGTGCCTGTGTGGCCACAGTCTCTGAAACAAAAAGGGGAGGCCGAAAGATACATCCTCGCAAGTCTAACAGGAACCATGTACCATCTAGTCATGACTTTTACATTTGCTTCCATCAAGGATACATTCCTCATACCCTTAAAAGATTTATAAAATGATTTATGCCAAGTATCCAGGTCCCAATCCAGCTCAAGATCCCGCTCCCAACCAGTCATGTATGGAGCTTTATCCAAGGGTTCCGCTAACCCCGTATAGATTAGCGAAATCCCCCCCCCCCATGTCCATTATCTGCGAGCACCAATGTTCATAAGGTGTAATTTGTAATACCTTATTTTTGTCAGGCCACAATGTGTGCACGTAGTGTGTAATTTGATGTAGCCTAAAAAACTCAGATGGGGGCATCTCTAGCTTGTTTATATAGTGTTTGCGAGATAAAGGTCCACTAGGCCTAACAAAATGGACAATCCTAAACAAGCCCTTATTGAGCCACCATCTAAAAGCCTTAATGTCTTCCCCAGGAGGGAAATTGGGATTATTGAAGAGGTGTGCCAATGGGCGCCAGTAAGAGGTGATCTTCTTTTGCTTAACAATTGAGTCATTCAAGGCTAGCGAGTGGGAGAGGGTAGGGGCCAGAATTGGTGGGCGCAATTTTGGAGGACACCATGCGAGGTAGTCTGGTGTGTGTCTCGGGATGGCCTGTCTCTCTATTGTTACCCAATCTGGTTTGACGCCTTTAGAGTATATGACTGAAAATTGGGCCAGTTGTGCAGCTTGGTAATACCACCAAATGTTGGGTAGCCCTAATCCCCCTTTTCTCTTAGATCTAAATAGTATTTGTTTAGAAAAGCAATGTCCCTTGTTCCCCCATATAAACTTATTAATTGCTGTCTGGAGTGGCGTTATTTGCTGTTTGGACACAGGAATAGGTAGTGATCAAAACATGTCCAATATGCGGGGGAGAAACTTCTTCTTTATAGCGTTTACCCTGCCTAACCATGAGAGGCACAAGGTAGCCCAGTGCGACATCTCCTTGCACAATTTACTAAAAAGTGGGGGGAATTATTCTTATATACTGAGTCAAAGGTAGATGTGAGATTAATGCCCAAATATGGTATGTGTGTATCAGACCATACAAAGGGGAAATGCGCTTTTAGTTATGTTAAAAAATTGGCCGGGATATTCACGTTAAGGGCCATAGATTTAGAAATATTAACGCTGAGGCCAGAAATTTTGCTAAACTCATCAAGAATATGCAGCAAATTTGGCGTAGAGGTTAGAGGGGAAGTTATAAATAGGAGAACATCGTCTGCAAACAATGCGCACTTATGGGAAGTATGACCACAGGACACTCCTTTTATATTTAGACATTCCGTCAAGGCTATGGCTAATGTTTCTATTGCTATAGCGGATAGTAAAGGGGACAGGGGGCATCCCTGTCTGGTGCCTTTCTCTATCCGAAATGTGTCTGAGAACTGACCACAAAACCTCACTTGCGCACTTGATTGAGAATAAAGCGCTTTCAGGGAGCTTGTAAAGGTTGGGACAAAACCCTATTTGGCTATTAACTTAAACATGTAATCCCAGGAGACAGAATCGAAAGCTTTGTGAATGTCTACCAATAGCAAATAGCCCTCCTGGGGTGAGCCCCCATCCCATCCAGAACCCATTACCGATAATAGATCTAACGCCCTCCTCACCTGGTCCGGCTCCTGTCTGCCCGGGATGAATCCAACTTGATCTTATTAATATAGTTCCCAATAAACGATGCTAAACGATTAGATAGAACCTTTGTCATAATTTTCAAGTCATTGTTCTATAGCTGCTCACCTCGCTCGGGTCTGACCCTGAATCAAGAGAGTTCCTGCAGATCGCAATTTTTTCATAACCGCCTCCTTTGTAGAGTAATGGTGAGGTTTGACTATCTTGATATCTCTGGGGAGACCATCCTGACGCTGGGGTTGTAAAGCCCTGTGGGCCCGGTCAAGCTCCAGATTATGTGGTGGAATATTTGGCAGAAGGTCCTTTAAGAAGTCTCTTACTGCAGAGTTGACATCTACAATAGACTCCAGTAACCCCCTGATACAAAAGTTATACCTTCTGCTGCGATTCTCAAGTTCATCTATTTTAGCAAGAGCCATATCAAGTTGATCCTGCAAGGATTGTATGCAATATGAGTTCTGGTTGACTCGTGCTACTGCATCATCTACAGACTGTTCAATCACATCAATCCTGGCTCCCAGGTTGTTTAAATCAGCTTTATAGTAGAAGTAATCAGAGCTGCATTTTGAGCAAGCCCCGCAGAGGGCATCTCAGAAAATCTATTAAGAAGCTGTCCCAAATCAGGTATTTGACATTGGGGTCCCGCCAGTATTTCCGGTTCATGCTGTATGCCCAGAGGACTGTGTGTATATGATAAGGGTGAAATTTCTCCCATTACTCTCTCAATCAGCGATTCAGTGGATGCTGGGGAGGCTGCGGTATTCAAAAATCTGTTTACCGGCGTCCCTGGATCAACCTGTGCTCCTAGTATTTTGTTAGCATATAGTGTCAAGCATGTCCTCCTCCATCCCCCTGCATGGCAGCGTTGCGGCCGCCATCTTAGAGTCCCCAGGCCTCTGAGTAGGGAACTGTAACTGCCTGTTTACCTCCTTTTTCGGTGGTTTTTGCCTGGGACGATGATCTCCAGCTCTCCCCCTGTAGATAGGTGTCAGTCTGGTCTCTGGAGAATGCTGTGAAACAGCCGTAGAGCTCTCCTTTCGCCCGGAGCGGTGTGGAGCTCCGAGCTAAAGCGCCTTACCCGAAGTCCCGCGCATGCGCACTCCGGATATTTCTCTTTTTTGGACCATTCTCTGTAAATCCTAGAGATGGTTGTGTGTGAAAATCCCAGTAGATCAGCAGTTTTTTAAATATTCAGACCAGCTCGTCTGGCACTATAACAACCATGCCACATCCAAAGTCACTTAAATCCCCCTTCTTCCCCATTCTGTTGCTCGGTTTGAACTTTAGCAATTTGTCTTCACCACGTCCAGATGCCTAAATGCATTGCGTTGCTGCCATGTTGGCTGAGTATATATATATATATATATATATATATATATATATATATGTATATATGATACTTTGTGGACTGTATCACACTAAATATTGTAGATTGGTTTGTTTTTTTTTCACCAAAAAGTGTATTAGAATAGACTTAAAGACAAAGCCAACAATGAGAATAGGTGGATACCTTTTCATGTGTTTTTACTTTCTATCTACAACCTGTAGTAAGAAGCCTTTTTTACAGAGAGTTACTCTATCTGACATACACACACAACTATAAGACTTGTCACTTTTCAGGCTCAGTCTAAAGTTTCAACCAGAAAAAGCCAACCATGAGACAAGGTACTACTGTGTTGCTGTCTCCTTAACTCATTCCTTTTGCTCTGGGAATCCTTTGCAATGCAAAAAGGGTTACTTGTCAGCCATAAACTGCAAAAAAAGTGTATATACAAAAATACATTAAAAAACGTTTAAACCGTGAAAAAAAAACAAAAACAAAACTGATTCAGAACTGTTATGGTTTCCCTTTATTTAAACTCCACTTTTGTTGATAAAAAAATAAAAGAAATCCTTGTGTGTTTGTCTGTGTCCATGTGGTAAGTCAATCTAATGGGAGTGGTTTCATAATTATCAATCAACTGCTGCAACTGCAGGGCTCTAATGAGGAAAATTGCAGGGTCTGCATCCATTTAGATGGGATTTCCTGTTGGGAGTATCTCCCCAAAAAATTGTTTTGTTGCAGTGGATGCCTGAAATCTGACTTGTAGCTTAGTGTAGACCTCTGGGAAAATCAATGAGCCAATCACACAAGCAGGAAATTATGTTTCTGGGGGACGTTCTGTACACATTTTGTGTACAGAAAACTTCCAGGTAGCCATATTGCATTGCATTTTATACAAAATTACAGAGATACAGATTGAAAAGGAAATGTTATTTTTAATAACATTCAATTACAATATGACTTGAGTCACAATTGTATGTTATATTATTTTTTTTTGTTTGCTATTTTTTCCCACGATAGTGCAGTTACCCTTTAACTACTTAACTATTGAAAGGTTCTCTTACCCAGTTCAAGTTAGCAGGGGCAGAGGAGAATTGTATTAATATATGTTGTATTGGTGGCCCTAGGTGGAGATATTTCCCCAGTGCTCAGTCAGAATGGATACCAGTGACAGCTGCCGGGTGTCATAGCTATCTGCTCAATATTCTGATCTGCAATCACAGCACCTGGCAGAGGGAAGTCTTTCATTACTTACTTACTTTGTAGCACTGAAATGCTATCTGTTCAAATGCAGAGAGAGGCAGAGAAAGTCAATGCTGGAAGAATGCAAAACGATGAAAGATGTTATGCCCATTTGTTAAAAGAAGCTGAATAATAAGGATTATTTGTGCCAATAGCATGATATTTAAGTTAGTAAATTATTTAGGCCAAGTCCATTCAAATTTTACAGAGCAGCAGTCATTCTGTTAGCTCATAAATTCATTGTTTACAATTTTTTTTTCCATATAATCATGGACATAGATATGATTTTTTTTCTCAGGCTCAACAGAGATGGAGGCTGGGACAAGAACTTGGAGAAATCCAAATATCACTGTGCTTACCGCACACACTGGCAGAGCCTTTACCCAGAAACAGCCAGGGATATGCCTCTTCTGCTCTGCCTGATACTCACCCAGGTTCTCCATGATACTGTTCACCTGGAGACCTCCCTGGAAGTCAAATACTACTTTCACACTTCAAGGTACAAATGTGCATATGTTTCCTGTTTGTGCATGCATGATCAATTTCCAACCACACCCCACCATTTCATGTGTAGCAAACAGCTTGAACCCTCCTGTATCTGCCTGGCTTGACTTACTGCTTTGCAACACTCATGGCTTTCTCACCTGGCAGTTAAGGTTCCTAAATGGGACACTATCTGCATGCAGTCCTTGAGTTCTTTCTGTTTTTGGGTTCTCCCCAATACCTGTTTTCCTTTCAGAGTTCAAAAACATACTAGTACTTTATTTGGCATATGGACATGGTCTGGATTTCCACTTCTGCCACAGTTGCTCCTAAGTCCCTTCTGAGATAAGAAAAATGTAGGGGCAGCACTGTAAACCCTAGCCTATAAATATGCACAGAATGTGCCAAGTATCATTGACAAATACAAGGAAGTATAAGTCAAAGAGGGCTACAGTTACACAGAGGGAAACCCTTACACACAATGTGTGTTCACATTGCTAAGAGATAGAATCCTCCTACATATGATATTGTTAAATTAAATACAGTATTTAGAACACTGGCTCTGAATGAGACATAATAACCTCATGTGCCTTACTTACTGCCCATCAGGCTCTATGTCCACCACGCTATACTCCTGCATGTGGCCAAATTCCCCCTTGCTGTCTCCTGCACTTTCTCCCATGGGCACTGGTCTCACTGTGTGGGACTGACATAATCTATTTCTTTATCAACTGGGATAACTCAATTAATCACTGCTGTTATTCGTAAACATAGCCGGCATCAGAAGTCTTCCACTACCTACATCCTTTGCCATGCATTGCTTTAGAATGATCTCATCAGCCAGAGCCACAGAGGAAGTGAGTAATGGAAGATTTAAGTCTGGATGGAGCAGTGTAGCCTAATTTAACTGCATAAAGGTGGATGCTTAGGGGGGAGTTGGACCACTTTATCTATTCTCCAGCTTAACATGCCATTGTTTAGCATATTTATCTGAAAGGGAGAGTTACAACGAACCGTGTTGTTAAAGACACAACCCACCTTTAACCATGCTTCAGTAATATAGACCACTTTCTTTAGCATAAAGAAAACCATTAAAATGCCAAAAGGTTATTAAACAAAAATATTCTTCCACTGATACTTTATTTGTTTCAAACAATACCTATCCAACTTCCTACACACATCTGCAAAATACCCAATCCCTTATAAATAAATTTGTATGGTCCAACAACTTACCGGCTTGAAACACACCATTCTTCAACTGTCAGACATTCACCTATGCCATATTGCCTAGCACCTTATGAGGGCTCTGGACTGGTCTAGACATAACACTTTGAAACACTAGGTAACACTAAAACAGGTAGCCTCCCCAGTCCCTCTGCAGATGTTTCTCTGGCTATCTAAACTGCCCTCTATGGAACTGTCCAAACACCCCACTATTGGGGCTACTTGGAAAGCATGCCATACACTTTTGACTCCCATGGCATGGCACCTTCGCCTCTACTTTATATTCTGGACTATCGTGACTTTCCCCCAGGCACACAGGACACATTGTTCCATCACCTCAAATAAGCCAAGACATAGAGAGCAAGACACTTTTTGTGCTACTCTGCCTAGCTGTCCTTTACTCAACTGGCAACTTTGAAGGAGCTACAGATGTTCAACTATCCAACTTTTGACAGTCCTTGCCTGACCCTGTCAAATTATCACGCACCTTGACACCCTTCGAACAAGAGAGCCAAACAGAAGGCCTGATTCACCATAACCTCTCCTTGACTTATAAATCACTCCTTATGGAAGCATCTAACACACCCCTGTATTATCTGGACCTCTGTGAACAAGATTTGGGGATCACTTTATCGCCGGCAGCATGCACAAAGGTTCTTTCCATGCCTTTCAGATCCTCCATATCCAACAAATACCAAGAATCAGGACACAAGATAATAACTTGCTGGTACCAAACTTCATCCCTCCTTCATTCTATATTTCCCACAGAATCTGAGACCTGTTGAAGGTGCGGGCAAGGAAGAGGCAATTTACTGCACATTCTGGTCATGTCCATCTCTTACTAATTTTTGGACATGGGTTTACGAAATTAACCCAAAACCTTCTGACTGGGAACTCCATAAAATGCCCAATTTTTTTCTCTTGCATCACAACTGAATTCTGACATTGGCCTACAAAAAATTGATATTGCACCACCTGATAAATAAGGCAAGGTCATGCATACCGGTAGTTTGCAAAGCTCCTATTCAACTGATGGTACTGTATAACAATGGATCAGAAGGGTTGAGGATATCAGGGAAATGGAAAGTCTCACAAGATCAATAAAAGACACACACGACACATTCAGAAATACATGGTTCTTTTGTATTGAAATGATCTTCACTGATGAGTTCAAATGATTATTGACAGCTTAAGGCTATGGCTGCTCTGAAGATGGACAGCTAAAGTCTGTATGCCCCCTTTTTTAATATCTCCATGATGATATCAGTGATACAGCTGGGTCCCTTTATTGGGCTCTGCTGATGTGCTGCTACCACTGGTGGCATTGCCCCGCCCACCCTTCACCCCTTTTTTATACATTTCCCCCCAAACAATGCATGGGCATGTTGGGAGCCTCCTTGTGACCATAAAATGAGATATTGTAGGTGTGCAGTGTCATCTGCCTTCAAGGTGGAACCTTGGACCCCATTTGCCTACATATACTGCTTCCATGCCATACTTTATATACCATAGGCTGACATACATCTGGCCTTACATCTATTCTTACAAGAATCTTATAATCCTACTATTACTTGTGGCCCCTCAGATTCCTCTGGTACTTCCCAATATGATAAACATTACTTGTTATACACTGATTGGTTGATCTGTCCATTCTTCTTTTGTTGTTTCCTTGCTTGTTTTACCCTTTGTTCATTTCTGTACTGAAAAAATTGTATAAATAAAGAATGCAAAAAAAAAAATCCTTTCACAGTTCAGCGCCTATTTCCAGAGAAATCAGAAACGAGGAAGAACATGGTACCCTTTCAGCACAAGGGTGGTGTTTTCAGAGTTTTACTTTTTAATTTTACATTTTCATGTCTCTCTCCTCTTGGGAGGAAAAAACTGGTATCCACTCAGCATGAGGTCTGCACATTTATGGTCCCCTGCAGTGAGAGTACTAGCCTTAAGGTTAGCTGCTCTGGTATCTCTGGCATAAATAACAGACTTTTATATTGTTTTTGAGTGAGAATTGTTTTTGAGTGAGAAACTGAGTGAGAATCTGGTTAGCTGTTTTTGAGCAGGTATTTTCTTGTTTTATGTTTTTTTTTATGTTAAGAGAGATAGACATAGATAGACAGACAGACAAACAGAAATATATTATGGGGAAGAGGAAGCAAAGCCAATATAATAAGAGATAGCAGAGTGCATAGTGTAAATAATGCCACTTTTAACACACAAAATTATACAATTACTTTTTTAAAAAAACAGAAGCAGGGTAAGACTTTATCTGAGCCAAGAAGTCCCCTGTTGGTTTAACATATATAATAATATTGACTCTATATGTAAAGTTTCTAATATGCAATTAAAATACATTTATTTACAATATATCATTTAAAAAAGTTATGTTTCATTTATTACTGAAAATTGAAAGAATGCAAAACCGTTCATTGAAATGCTATGTTTATGCAGTATCTGAAATGACAAGACAAATGACATTCTCGGAGTATCCAGCAATCACACATTTCATTGTTTTAGGTTGAAATTGAAATGCATAGACAGTCTGGCAATGCAGAGCATTTGTCTTTATCTGTAGAGAACCTGACAAGAGGCATGATTACTTCTGTAAGGGTATCAAAATAAAGAAAAAAATGTCCTGTCCACAGCCTAGGTTATTTATTAAATGTTGAACTGCTGACTGGCTAGGAAGCAAGAAATTGTTTAGATGAGAGAAGATAACATTTTTTTCCACCAAGTTAATATGGTGCGCATTGGTTCTACCTGTACAATTTGGCTTTCCTCAGCAGTAAGCCTTGCTGGAAGTTTTGCAGCTAACCATGACTTAGTCAGAGGCTCCCATCCTAAGTCTTTTGCTTCCATATATATCATTCCACATCTGAAATGCAATAAGAAATAGACAAATGTAAAATATAAGTTCAATGAATGTGGATTCCTACAGCAACATATTGCAATATAGATCATAAATAAACATTTACATTTTTGCTTTAAGTATATTGCCAAAGTACTTTTTACACTTAGACTCTGCTACATATTAAAGTGCATGTAAGCCCTAACAATGAACTTTTATTTACTGCTTTTTGATTTGTTAATTAAACCATTGAAAGTCTTTGTTATATCTGTTCGACAAGTGCAAAAAATACCTGTTGATAGTGCCAAAAATCTTGTACACTAATAACTTTCTGTGCTCACTGTCTCTGTGTCACTTTTATCAGTTAGCATTGTACCCAGCCCTGTCTGTGGACTACATAAGACCTCACCTATGTTATGGAGAAAATGAGAGGAGGAGGTGTTCTGTAGTCCTGTTCTAGTGTGACAACACTGCTCCATAGTACTGTACGTGAGCATTATCTTAGTCAGGAGTTGTTACTGCTGTTTGGATCACAGGTAAAAATAAAGGTGAAAATGCTGGAAAAAAACAGAATACTGCCACCACATCTAAAGAATGGCAAGGGGCAATATAGTGCATCCGTTTTCTTTTTTTTGTGTGTGTGTGTGTTTTTCTCCTATGTATTTACCCAGTGATCTGGCCAGTAACACCTCCTGTATTAGTGAGACACAACTCTAGAGGAATGAGCATAGGAGGTACAGCAGACAGTGGTTTATCTCATCCATGTAAACTGATACATTCAGTGGATATGCAGTTGGCTTAAAGATAGATACCACAGTGTGGTTGTAAATGGGGTTCATTTGGAACAGAGACCAGTCACTAGTGGTGTACCACAAGGCTCTGTACTAGGTCCTTTTCTATTTGATCTATATATATAAGTAATATAACTAAAGGTTTGTTGGGCAAGGTATGTATTTTTACTGATGATACAAAGGTGTGTAGTAGGGTTGATATCCCTGGAGGTGTCTGTAACATGGAACATAATTTGTTTTTTGTTTACAAAACGATTTTATTGGAAGGTTGAGAGAAAAAATACATACAAGTATATATGTTACAAGCCCAAATATAGCATTCTTTACAATAATTTAAGAGAGAGGCAGTGTTGAAGCATTATGGACAGAGATAAACAGACGTCAAAAGTGAACCATAAAATATACAGTAAAAGAATTAGCATGGTGAAAGGATTTGGATAAAGGGGACAAGAAGACTATTACATTTAGAAGTAATCCCAATGCTACCATTTTTCTTTAAAAATATACGGACTTCCGGACCCGGTGCCGCATGGCTAGGCTGCACGGCTGATCAGCTCCCGCGGTAAGCCTCACGGATCAGCGACTAAGTTCATCCCACACACCGGCACATAGCTTGGTTCACCCCCGGAGACACCCCTGACACACCATGGAGCAATACCTTGACAAAGGTACGCTCCGTTCATTTCTGCTACAACGAGGCCTACAATGGAGCCCGCACCTGGCGAGGAGACAGCGCCGGCAGTCCTCATACACACGCCGGCACCGAACGCATTGCCCAAGTGGTGGCTGCACTGCTGGCACCTACGATATCGGCATCAGTGGAAAGGGCAGTGCAAGCAGGCATGGCCCAGCTGCATAAGGATTTTAAGGAACATGCTACCAGGCTGACAGAGGCTGAGCAAAGAATTGCTCATGTGGAAGAGGAGCTGTATCATACGCAGGACTCGGACCGTGCCCACCCAAAATCAGGCTAATCATAGAAAAACTGGAGGATTTAGAAAATAGGTCCAGGAGGAGCAACCTGAGATTTATCGGGGTCCCCAAATCGATCCACACTACATCTCTCCCCCAATACTGTGCAGTTAAAATTTCCGGAGGCCCTAGGTCTAAAAGGCCCACTACAGGTAGAGGGGGCCTGAAGGTTGGGTCCCTCAGGGACTGACCGCACTTCTCCTAGACCAACTATTGCAAAATACTTGAACTATGCAGACAAACATCTTATCTTGCAGAAATTCAGACAATCAAAGTCTCTGATGATCGATGGCGCGAAAATCCTCATCTTTAGGGATTACTCCGCAGAAGTGGCCAAAAAACAAAAAGCGTTTCAGTCTATCTGTGCGGAGCTTTACAAGAGGAATATAAGGTTCACTCTGGCTTTTCCCGCGGTACTGCGCCTGAAAACCCTGTCTGGCGAACACATGACCTTTCAAAATCCATCCGAAGCTGAGCGCTGCCTCCGTTCCCAGGATCAGCCCTCATATGTATCAGTAGTCGGCAGAGACCCACACATACAACGCTCCTTGGACCAAAGGAGCCCTCGGAAGGATTCTGCAAAAAGGCTCAAAACGCATGGATCACATCACATGGAGGTTTCTACTTAAACGGCTTACTTCAGAGAACCCATCCCAGGATACCTCTGGGTCCGGGAATGCACAGATGAGTATACTGCATTGCAAGCATCAACCAGTACTGGCTTAGGTACTTACTTCTGGTTATTTGTACTACCCCAGCTCACCCAGGTGCGCACCAGGGGTTATTGCGCATTGTGTCTCCTCTTAATACCATTACCTTTGTTTAATTGTTATATAGTTGTTCTGTATTATGATGAACTTTTCTCTCACTCCTCCATACGGGCTGCCTCATATGGGCATATGAGTATATACTGTCACTAGCGCTCCGAGGTGTATCTTTACCCAAATACCTCATGGGAAATAGACATATCTCGATGCTAGAAGAGGCTGTACTAAAGGGAGTCGTAATCTTGCAGTACAACCATGTGGAAGAAAGTGAAGTACAGGCTGGTTTCACCACCATTTAAGCCTATGTTCCTTATAGTTCTTCTCAATGTTATATCCCCGTAGCTGCATACTGACCCCACTCTCCTGAAAAACTTGTCGAGTCTTTTCACAAGGGTTAATA
>BLSH010411295.1:452610-464343 GCA_018402905.1 Glandirana rugosa | reverse complement strand
GTTAACATCACCGTCTAGGGCAGGTCTAGAGGAATAGAATTATGAAGGTGAGGCGTGTCGAGTAGTGTTTAGGCCGCCAGTCTACCATCGTATATATACTCTCCCCTTTATCTGATTCACGTCTGGCAAAAATTGCATATTTTTCAAAAATAATTTGTGTCAGATGAGTGTAGTAGGAACTATTTTGAGCACGAAAGTCCCCTTTAGTGGTCCTTCAGAGGGACGAGCATTAGAGCGAGGAAGTGAGGAGTGTCGCCGTCGCCCACTGCAAGACTAGCCAGGGAAGGGGCATGCGCAATGCCGTCCTAACGGAAGGAGAGCTGATGCGTGGTGACGTTAGAGGCTCCACCCCGCCGAGGAAGGCAATCCTGCCGTAACGCGTACGGGGAAGGGACCGATCAGAACGTCACCCGCTGCCGCTGTGAGGAGTGAAGGAGCGAGATTACGAGCAGGGAGACTTCCTGGTGATTTCCCCTGAAAGCACGAGTTTTATCAAGGATGATGTGAGTAGACTGTGTTTAATAAAAACTTTTTATACGTTAAAAACGGTCTGCACTTAGTCTATTTCCCCTCTCATATATATGCTACCATCTGACCGCCGGATTTGTGATGAGCTGTGCGGAGTGGAAGTATTAAGATAAGGAGATCTGGACGGGATCTGCCACTACAATTGCAATGCGAGTTTGACCCTCTAGTGAAACTGGGGTCAAACTGGGAGGTGAGCGCAGTAGTTGTTGGTGGAGGATTTGTCTCACAGTCTGTGATTTAACCGTTTGAGCACTGGTGGAATAGACTACAATCAGTTCACACATATTCTGGACTTTATGTGATGATTATTATAAGGACTGTGCTGCTTCTGATTTTATATTACAAGTTATAGAGGTTGATCGCCTTTGATGTTCAGCTGGCAGTCGGTTATTATTATGTTATAATAATTTAAGTGGTTTTTCTCTTACTGGCAGCGCTGATTGCATTTTATACATTTAAGCATTCTAATATCAGCTCATACTGCATTAGGTGCAGGTTCTTGCCACTGTGAGGGAAAGATTAGCGTTCTAATATCAGCTCATACTGCATTAGGTACAGGTTCCTGGTGCTGTGAGGGAAAGATTAGCGTTCTAATATCATCTCATACTGCATTAGGTACAGGTTACTGGCGCTGTAATGGAAAGATAAGCATTCTAATATCATCTCTTACTGCATTAGGGACAGGTTCCTGTTGGTGCTGTGAGGGACAGATTATTATTCTAATATCATCTCATACTGCAGTAGGGACAGCTTCCTGTCGGTGCTGTGAGGGACAGATTATCGTTCTAAAATCATCTCATACTGCAGTAGGGACAGGTTCCTGTCGGTGCTGTGAGGGACAGATTATTATTCTAAAATTATCTCTTACTGCAGTAGGGACACATTCCTGTCGGTGCTGTGAGGGACAGATTATTGTTCTAAAATCCTCTCATACTGCAGTAGGGACAGGTTCCTGTTGGTGCTGTGAGGGACAGATTATTATTCTAATATCATCTCATACTGCAGTATGGACAGGTTCCTGTCGGTGCTGTGAGGGACAGATTATCGTTCTAAAATCATCTCATACTAGTGTAGGTAGAGGTTCCTGTCGGTGCTGTGAGGGAAAGATTATTGTTCTAAAATCATCTCATACTGGAGTAGGGACAGGTTCCCGGCAGTGCTGTGAGGGACAGATTATCATTCTAAAATTATCTCCTACTGCAGTAGGGACAGGTTCCTGTGGGTGCTGTGAGGGAAAGATTATCGTTCCAAAATCATCTCATACTGCAGTTGGGACAGGTTCCTGTCGGTGCTGTAAGGGAAAGATTATTGTTCTAAATTCATCTCATACTGGTGTAGGTAGAGGTTCCTGTCGGTGCTGTGAGGGAAAGATTATCGTTCTAAAATCATCTCATAATGCAGTAGGGACAGGTTCCTGTCGGTGCGGTGAGGGACAGATTACTGTTCTAAAATCATCTCATACTGCAGTAGGGGCAGGTTCCTGACGGTGCTGTGAGGGACAGATTGTTGTTCTAAAATCATATCATACTGCAGTAGGTACACGTTCTTGTCGGTGCTGTGAGGGACAGATTAACGTGCTAAAATCATCTCATACTGGAGTAGGGACAGGTTCCTGGCTGTGCTGTGAGGGACAGATTATCGTTCTAAAATTATCTCTTACTGCAGTAGGGACAGGTTCCTGTCGGTGCTGTGAGGGACAGATTATCGTTCTAAAATCCTCTCATACTGCAATAGGGACAGGTTCCTGCCACTGTGAGGGAAAGATTAGCGTTTTAATATCAGCTCATACTGCATTAGGTACAGGTTCCTGGTGCTGTGAGGGAAAGATTAGCGTTCTAATATCATCTCATTCTGCATTAGGTACAGGTTACTGGTGCTGTAAGGGAAAGATTAGCGTTCTAATATCATCTCATACTGCAGTAGGGACAGGTTCCTGTCGGTGCTGTGAGGGACAGATTATCGTTCTAAAATCATCTCATACTGGAGTAGGGATAGGTTCCTGGAGGTGCTGTGAGGGACAGATTATCGTTCTGAAATCATCTCATACTGCAGTAGTGACAGGTTCCTGTCAGTGCTGTGAGGGACAGATTATCGTTCTAAAATCATCTCATACTGGAGTAGGGACAGGTTCCTGGCGGTGCTGTAAGGGAAAGATTATTGTTCTAAAATCATCTCATACTGGTGTGAGTAGAGGTTCCAGTCGGTGCTGTGAGGGAAAGATTATTATTCTAAAATCATCTCATACTGCAGTAGGGAGAGGTTCCTGTCGGTGCTGTGAGGGACAGATTATCGTTCTAAAATCATCTCATACTGGAGTAGGGACAGGTTCCTGGCGGTGCTGTGAGGTACAGATTATCGTTCTGAAATCATCTCATACTGCAGTAGGGACAGGTTCCTGTCAGTGCGGTGAGGGACAGATTAAAGTGCTAAAATCATCTCATACTGCAGTAGGGAAAGGTTCCTGGCGCTGTGAGGGGAAGATTATCCTTCTAAAATCATCTCATACTGGAGTAGGGACAGGTTCCTGGCGGTGCTGTGAGGGACAGATTATCATTCTAAAATTATCTCTTACTGCAGTAGGGACAGGTTCCTGTCGGTGCTGTGAGTGACAGATTACCGTTCTAAAATCCGCTCATACTGCAGTAGGGACAGGTTCCTGCCACTGTGAGGGAAAGATTAGCGTTTTAATATCAGCTCATACTGCATTAGGTACAAGTTCCTGGTACTGTGAGGGAAAGATTAGACTTCTAATATCATCTCATACTGCATTAGGTACAGGTTACTGGCAATGTAAGGGAAAGATTAGCGTTCTAATATCATCTCTTACTGAATTAGGCACAGGTTCCTGTTGGTGCTGTGAGGGACAGATTATCATTCTAATATAATTTCATACTGAAGTAGGGATAGGTTCCTTTCGGTGCTGTGAGGGACAGATTATCTTTCTAAAATCATCTCATACTGCAGTAGGGTCAGGTTCCTGTCGGTGCTGTGAGGGACAGATTATCATTCTAAAATCATCTCATACTGGAGGAGGGACAGGTTCCTGAGGGTGCTGTGAGGGACAGATTATAGTTCTAAAATCATCTCATACTGCAGTAGGGACAGGTTCCTGTCGGTGCTGTGAGGGAAAGATTATTGTTCTAAAATCATCTCATACTGGAGTAGGGACAGGTTCCTGGCGGTGCTGTGAGGGACAGATTATCGTTCTAAAATCATTTGATACTGGGGTAGGGACAGGTTCCTGGTGCTGTGAGGGAAAGATTAGTGTTCTAATATCAGCTCATAGTGCATTAGGTACAGGTTCCTGGCACTGTGAGGGAAAGATTAGCGTTCTAATATCAGCTTCGACTGCATTAGGTACAGGTTCCTGGTGCTGTGAGGGAAAGATTAGCGTTCTAATATCAGCTCATACTGCATTAGATAAAGGTTCCTGCTGCTGTGAGGGAAAGATTAGCGTTCTAATATCAGCTCATACTGCATTAGGTGCAGGTTCTTGCCACTGTGAGGGAAAGATTAGCGTTTTAATATCAGCTCATACTGCATTAGGTACAGCTTCCTGGTGCTGTGAGGGAAAGATTAGCGTTCTAATATCATCTCATACTGCATTAGGTACAGGTTACTGGCGCTGTAAGGGAAAGATTAGCGTTCTAATATCATCTCTTACTGCATTAGGGACAGGTTCCTGTTGGTGCTGTGAGGGACAGATTATTATTCTAATATCATCTCATACTGCAGTAGGGACAGGTTCCTGTCGGTGCTGTGAGAGACAGATTATCGTTCTAAAATCATCTCATACTGCAGTAGGGACAGGTTCCTGTCGGTGCTGTGAGGGACAGATTATCGTTCTAAAATCATCTCATACTGGAGTAGGGACAGGTTCCTGGCAGTGCTGTGAGGGACAGATTATCGTTCTGAAATCATCTCTTACTGCAGTAGGGACAGGTTCCTGTCAGTGCTGTGAGGGACAGATTATCGTTCTAAAATAATCTCATACTGGAGTAGGGACAGGTTCCTGGCGGTGCTGGGAGGGACAGATTATCATTCTAAAATTATCTCTTACTGCAGTTGGGACACATTCCTGTCGGTGCTGTGAGGGACAGATTATCGTTCTAAAATCTTCTCATACTGGTGTAGGTAGAGGTTCCTGTGGGTGCTGTGAGGGAAAGATTATTGTTCTAATATCATCTCATACTGGAGTAGGGACAGGTTCCCGGCGGTGCTGTGAGGGACAGATTATCATTCTAAAATTATCTCTTACTGCAGTAGGGACAGGTTCCTGTCGGTGCTGTGAGGGAAAGATTATTGTTCTAAAATCATCTCATACTGCAGTTGGGACAGGTTCCTCTTGGTGCTGTAAGGGAAAGATTATTGTTCTAAATTCATCTCATACTGGTGTAGGTAGAGGTTCCTGTCGGTGCTGTGAGGGAAAGATTATCGTTCTAAAATCATATCATACTGCATTAGGTACACGTTCCTGTCGGTGCTGTGAGGGACAGATTAACGTGCTAAAATCACCTCAAACTGCAGTAGGGAAAGGTTCCTGGCGCTGTGAGGGGAAGATTATCCTTCTAAAATCATCTCATACTGGAGTAGGGACAGGTTCCTGGCTGTGCTGTGAGGGACAGATTATCATTCTAAAATGATCTCTTACTGCAGTAGGGACAGGTTCCTGTCAGTGCTGTGAGGGACAGATTATCGTTCTAAAATCCTCTCATACTGCAATAGGGACAGGTTCCTGCCACTGTGAAGGAAAGGTTAGCATTTTAATATCAGCTCATACTGCATTAGGTACAGGTTCCTGGTGATGTGAGGGAAAGATTAGCGTTCTAATATCATCTCATTCTGCATTAGGTGCAGGTTACTGGCGCTGTAAGGGAAAGATTAGCGTTCTAATATCATCTCATACTGCAGTAGGGACAGGTTTCTGTCAGTGCTGTGAGGGACAGATTATCGTTCTAAAATCATCTCATACTGGAGTAGGGATAGGTTCCGGGCGGTGCTGTGAGGGACAGATTATCTTTCTGAAATCATCTCATACTGCAGTAGGGACAGGTTCCTGTCAGTGCTGTGAGGGACAGATTATCGTTCTAAAATCATCTCATACTGGAGTAGGGACAGGTTCCTGGCGGTGCTGTAAGGGAAAGATTATTGTTCTATAATCATCTCATACTGGTGTAGGTAGAGGTTCCTGTCGGTGCTGTGAGGGAAAGATTATCGTTCTAAAATCATCTCATACTGCAGTAGGGAGTTGTTCCTGTCGGTGCTGTGAGGGAAAGATTATCCTTCTAAAATCATCTCATACTGGAGTAGGGACAGGTTCCTGGAGGTGCTGTGAGGGACAGATTATCGTTCTAAAATTATCTCTTACTGCAGTAGGGACAGGTTCCTGTCGGTGCTGTGAGTGACAGATTATCATTCTAAAATCCTCTCATACTGCAATAGGGACAGCTTCCTGCCACTGTGAGGGAAAGATTAGCGTTTTAATATCAGCTCATACTGCATTAGGTACAGGTTCCTGGTGCTGTGAGGGAAAGATTAGCGTTCTAATATCATCTCATACTGCAGTAGGTACAGGATAGTGGCAATGTAAGGGAAAGATTTGCATTCTAATATCATCTCTTACTGAATTAGGGACAGGTTCCTGTTGGTGCTGTGAGGGACAGATTATCATTCTAATATAATTTCATACTGGAGTAGGGATAGGTTCCTTTCGATGCTGTGAGGGACAGATTATCGTTCTAAAATCATCTCATACTGCAGTAGGGACAGGTTCCTATCGGTGCTGTGAGGGACAGATTATCGTTCTAAAATCATCTCATACTGGAGTAGGGACAGGTTCCTGGCGGTGCTGTGAGGGACAGATTATCGTTCTGAAATCATCCCATACTGCAGTAGTGACAGGTTCCTGTCAGTGCTGTGAGGGACAGATTATCGTTCTAAAATCATCTCATACTGGAGTAGGGACAGGTTCCTGGCGGTGCTGTAAGGGAAAGATTATTGTTCTAAAATCATCTCATACTGGTGTAGGTAGAGGTTCCTGTCGGTGCTGTAAGGGAAAGATTATCGTTCTAAAATCATCTCATACTGCAGTAGGGACAGGTTCCTGTCGGTGCTGTGAGGGACAGATTATCGTTCTAAAATCATCTCATACTGGAATAGGGACAGGTTCCTGGCGGTGCTGTAAGGGAAAGATTATTGTTCTAAAATCATCTCATACTGGTGTAGGTAGAGGTTCCTGTCGGTGCTGTAAGGGAAAGATTATCGTTCTAAAATCCTCTCATACTGCAGTAGGGACAGGTTCCTGTCGGTGCTGTGAGGGAAAGATTATTGTTCTAAAATAATCTCATACTGGAGTAGGGACAGATTCTCGGTATTGCTGTGAGGGACAGATTATCGTTCTAAAATCCTCTCATACTGCAGTAGGGACAGGTTCCTGTCGGTGCTGTGAGGGAAAGATTATTGTTCTAAAATCATCTCATATTGGTGTAGGTAGAGGTTCCTGTTGGTGCTGTGAGGGAAAGATTATCGTTCTAAAATCATCTCATACTGCAGTAAGGAGAGGTTCCTGTCGGTGCTGTGAGGGAATGATTATTGTTCTAAAATCATCTCATACTACAGAAGGGACAGGTTCCTGGCGGTGCTGTGAGGGACAGATTATCGTTCTGAAATCATCTCATACTGCAGTAGGGACAGGTTCCTGTCAGTGCTGTGAGGGACAGATTAACGTGCTAAAATCATCTCATACTGCAGTAGGGAAAGGTTCCTGGCACTGTGATGGGAAGATTATTGTTCTAAAATAATCTCATACTGGAGTAGGGACAGATTCTCGGTGGTGCTGTGTGGGACAGATTATCGTTCTAAAATCCTCTCATACTGCAGTAGGGACAGGTTCCTGTCGGTGCTGTGAGGGAAAGATTATTGTTCTAAAATCATCTCATACTGGTGTAGGTAGAGGTTCCTGTCGGTGCTGTAAGGGAAATATTATCGTTCTAAAATCATCTCATACTGCAGTAGGGACAGGTTCCTGTCGGTGCTGTGAGGGACAGATTATCGTTCTAAAAACATCTCATACTGGAGTAGGGACAGGTTCCTGGCGGTGCTGTGAGGGACAGATTATCGTTCTGAAATCATCTCATACTGCAGTAGGGACAGGTTCCTGTCAGTGCTGTGAGGGACAGATTAACGTGCTAAAATCATCTCATCCTGCAGTAGGGAAAGGTTCCTGGCACTGTGAGGGGAAGATTATCCTTCTAAAATCATCTCATACTGGAGTGGGGACAGGTTCTTGGTGGTGCTGTGAGGGACAGAATATCGTTCTAAAATTATCTCTTACTGCAGTAGGGACAGGTTCCTGTCAGTGCTGTGAGGGACAGATTATCGTTCTAAAATCCTCTCATACTGCAGTAGGGACAGGTTCCTGTCGGTGCTGTGAGGGAAAGAATATTGTTCTAAAATCATCTCATACTTGTGTAGGTAGAGGATCCTGTCGGTGCTGGGATGGAAAGATTATTGTTCTAAAATCATCTCATACTGGAGTAGGGACAGGTTCCTGCCGGTGCTGTGAGGGACAGATTATCTTTCTAAAATCCTCTCATACTGCAGTTGGGACAGGTTCCTGTCGGTGCTGTGAGTGAAAGATTATTGTTCTAAAATCATCTCATACTGGTGTAGGTAGAGGTTCCTGTCGGTGCTGTGAGGGAAAGATTATCGTTCTAAAATCATCTCATACTGCAGTAGGGACAGGTTCCTGTCGGTGCGGTGAGGGACAGATTATTGTTCTAAAATCACCTCATACTGCAGTAGGGACAGGTTCCTGTCGGTGCTGTGAGGGACAGATTGTTGTTCTAAAATCAAATCATACTGCAGTAGGTACACGTTCCTTTCAGTGCTGTGAGGGACAGATTAACATGCTAAAATCATCTCATACTGCAGTAGGGAAAGGTGCCTGGCACTGTGAATGGAAGATTATCTTTCTAAAATCCTCTCATACTGCAGTAGGGACAGGTCCCTGTCGGTGCTGTGAGGGAAAGATTATTGTTCTAAAATAATCTCATACTGGAGTAGGGACAGATTCTCGGTGGTGCTGTGAGGGACAGATTATCGTTCTAAAATCCTCTCATACTGCAGTAGGGACAGGTTCCTGTCGGTGCTGTGAGGGAAAGATTATTGTTCTAACATCATTTCATATTGGTGTAGGTAGAGGTTCCTGTTGGTGCTGTGAGGGAAAGATTATCGTTCTAAAATCATCTCATACTGCAGTAGGGAGAGGTTCCTGTCGGTGCTGTGAGGGAAAGATTATTGTTCTAAAATCATCTTATACTGGAATAGGGACAGATTCCCGTTGGTACTGTGAGGGACAGATTATTGTTCCAAAATCACCTCATACTGCAGTAGGGACAGCTTCCTGTCGGTGCTGTGAGGGACAGATTGTTGTTCTAAAACCATATCATACTGCAGAAGGTACACGTTCCTGTCGGTGCTGTGAGGGACAGATTAACGTGTTAAAATCATCTCATACTGGAGTACGGAAAGGTTCCAGGCGCTGTGAGGGAAAGATTAGCGTTCTAATATAATCTCATACTCCATTAGGGACAGGTTCCTGTCGGTGCTGTGAGGGACAGATTATTGTTCTAAAATCATCTTATACTGTAGTAGGGACAGGTTCCTGTCGGTGCTGTGAGGGACAGATTATCATTCTAAAATCATCTCATACTGGAGTAGGGACAGGTTCCTGGTGGTGCTGTGAGTGACAGATTATCGTTCTTAAATCATCTTATACTTCAGTATGGACAGGTTCCTGTTGGTGCTCTGAGGGAATGATTATCGTTCTAAAATCATCTCATATTGCAGTAGGGACAGTTTCCTGGCGGTGCTGTGAGGGGCAGATTATTGTTCTAAAATCATCTCATACTGGAGTAGGGAAAGGTTACTGTCGGTGCAGTGAGGGAAAGACTATTGTACTAAATTCATCTCATACTGGAGTTGGGAGAGGTTTCTGTCCTTGCTGTCAGGGGTAGATTATTATTCTAAAATCATCTCATACTGCAGTAGGGACAGGTTCCTGTCGGTGCTGTGAGGGACAGATTATTGTTCCAAAAACATCTCATACTGGAGTAGGGACAGGTTCCTGGCGGTGCTGTGAGTGACAGAACTGTTCTAAAATAATTTGATACTGGGGTAGGGACAGGTTCCTGGTGCTGTGAGGGAAAGATTATCATTCTAATATCATCTCATACTGCAGTAGGGACAGGTTCCTGTCGGTGCTGTGAGGGACAGATTATTGTTCTAAAATCATCTCATACTGCAGTAGGGACAGGTTCCTGTTGGTGCTGTGAGGGACATTTTATCGTTCTAAAGTCATCTCATACTGCAGTAGGGACAGGTTCCTGTCCGTGCCGTGAGGGACAGATTATTGTTCTAAAATCATCTCATACTTGAGTAGGGAGAGGTTCCTGTCGGTGCTTTGAGGGACAGATTATTGTTCTAAAATCATCTCATACTGCAGTAGGGACAGGTTCCTGTCTGTGGTGTGAGGGACAGATTATCGTTCTAATCATCTCATACTGCTGTAGGGACAGGTTCCTGTTGGTGCTGTGAGAGACAGATTATTGTTCTAAAATCATATCATACGTATGTAGTGAGAGGTTCCTGTCGGTGCTGTGAGGGACATATTATCGTTCTAAAGTCATCTCATACTGCAGTAGGGAGAGGTTCCTGTCGGTGCCGTGAGGGACAGATTATTGTTCTAAAATCATCTCAAACTTGAGTAGGGAGAGGTTCCTGTCGGTGCTGTGAGGGACAGATTATCGTTCTAAAATCATCATGTGCATTTCTTGTGCAAAAATAAAAAATGCGTCTACATTGCTGGTTTAAAAAAAATATATTCTAAATACTACATTTGCGGCCAGCGGTGCATTTCTTGCACAAAAATAAAAAGTGCATCTACATTGCTGGTTTAAAAAAAAAAGAATAATAATTTATTGTTCTTTTTTTTATTATTAATAAATAGTACTACATAGTACATTTGCGTCCAGAATGAGGGGAGCATCAAATAAGTGGTCGTGGTGCTGCTGGTGCTGCTGGTCTTGGTGGTGTTGGTGAAGTTACTGTTGCAAGGAGAGGACGTGGTCAATTTGTGCCAGCTACACGCACAAGTGAAACACCTTCCTCAGGTGCGAGTAGCCGACAGAACCTTCAACGTTATATGGTAAACCCGAATGCCGCTCAACGAGTGCAGGCGATAGTAGATTGGGTGTCTGACAATGCCTCCAGTTCCTTCACATTGTCTCCCACGCGGTCCCTTGATGAAAGCTCAGAGTTGGCACCTGAACCCCATCTAAATCATCTCATACTGGTGTAGGTGGCGGTGCTGTGAGGGACAGATTATCATTCTGAAATCATCTCATACTGCAGTAGGGACAGGTTCCTGTCAGTGCTGTGAGGGACAGATTAACGTGCTAAAATCATCTCATACTGCAGTAGCGAAAGATTCCTGGCACTGTGGGGGGAAGATTATCCTTCTAAAATCATCTCATACTGGAGTGGGGACAGGTTCCTGGTGGTGCTGTGAGGGACAGAATATCGTTCTAAAATTATCTCTTGCTGCAGTAGGGACAGGTTCCTGTCGGTGCTGTGAGGGACAGATTATCGTTCTAAAATCCTCTCATACTGCAGTAGGGACAGGTTCCTGCCGGTGCTGTGAGGGAAAGAATATTGTTCTAAAATCATCTCATACTTGTGTAGGTAGAGGTTCCTGTCGGTGCTGTGAGTGAAAGATTATTGTTCTAAAATCATCTCATACTGGTGTAGGTAGAGGTTCCTGTCGGTGCTGTGAGGGAAAGATTATCGTTCTAAAATCATCTCATACTGCAGTAGGGACAGGTTCCTGTCGGTGCGGTGAGGGACAGATTATTGTTCTAAAATCACCTCATACTGCAGTAGGGACAGGTTCCTGTCGGTGCTGTGAGGGACAGATTGTTGTTCTAAAATCAAATCATACTGCACTAGGTACACGTTCCTTTCAGTGCTGTGAGGGACAGATTAACATGCTAAAATCATCTCATACTGCAGTAGGGAAAGATTCCTGGCACTGTGGGGGGAAGATTATCCTTCTAAAATCATCTCATACTGGAGTGGGGACAGGTTCCGTGGTGGTCCTTGGACAGGGATGAGGTCATACTCTACTAAAATCTTCCTATTAGAAGG
>BLSH010411295.1:395409-409447 GCA_018402905.1 Glandirana rugosa | reverse complement strand
ATACATGTCGAGGGTAATCTGAGACAAATACCGGCATACAACACAACGAAAGATCAGATTGTCTAGGCATAGTAATAATCTGGTTACAAGTCGTATACGTATACGTAACACCGGTGATGTAACGGTGAATACGTCGTATACACGGGATGTAGGTATAAGTATATATAAAAAGTTATCTAAAAAGATAATAACTTAATGAAAGTATAGACGATATAAATAAAATAATATAAATATCTAAGTAATATGTAATAGTCATCACAACTCGCTTGGGCCTGACATTGCAAGCCCAGGCATGGCTTGAAACCCCACAGGCCCTGGGCCTCCAGAACCCAGAACGTTTTTTGAAATGTCCGTGTTCGGGTCCGGGTCCCGGACACCCCAAAGTTCGGTACGGACCCGAACGTTACAGTCCGGGTTCGCTCAACACTACTGATAATGTATAATGAATCTATAAATATAATAAAATAAATATAGCAGATATGAAAGTAATTCAATAATAGAAAAATCTATTGAAAAATATATATGAATATGGATGTAGGGCACATATGCTGCATAAGTGGCAATGTAGTGGCCACAATGCATATGCATATGCTGAACATTGGTCTAATAATGATACGGATCTGTTAGACTAGAAAGCAACACAACATACGGCCATAAACAGAGTCTAATGGGAGCTGTACATAGAAACAACATGGCAAAATATGCCAGGTATGGGGGAGAAAACTCCCCTCGGTTAGATAAGGATTAAATAAAAACAAAGCTAAGAAAAAGCCAAGCTAGCGATTGCTGGTGAAGGACAAATAAATACCTCTCACATATAACCAGGCAGACGAGCCCTCCAGAGACTAGAGACAACTCTAAATGTTTCCGATTTATAGGGACATTGCACGAGCCCGACGTGTGACGTCACCGGGGCGCGCTCGGACAAACCATATGCCCCCGCGCGCTGTGCAGACGTCACACAGCCGTGTACTACAATACCCAAGGCTCCAAGCTCACGGGCGTGTGCGTAGCGAGAGGCAGCCAAGGGGTGAAGCCAACAGTTGGAGACATCCAAACAAAACGCGGCAAGGAGCATAGGGGGCACTGCAAGAACTGACAGTGCCCATCCGTGCGGACGCGCAAGTGTCCCCAACACCCCAGATGCCCCAGCAGGGGCCAAATGCATATAATTACCAGGGCCGGCGAAGGAGAAAGCCCGGGCCAAAAGAGGGCACCCCCAAGCGTGCATGGCCAGCGTCAGGGAAAACCGCACACATCTTATGAACCAAATACAAAGTATACATTCTACTATACATGAGAAAATAAATTACATATCCTGTCATAATACAATCTATATAGCTGGTAATCTTAAATAAGAAAACAATATATGTAACATAATTTATTAATGAGTAACCTAAACACAAAAGAATAAAAAAAAAAACACAACTTATAATAATAATTAATTAATACTAACATCTCTGGCTCTATAGGATAAACAGATAGCCATGCTTGAAAGATGGAATAGGAAGGGGAGGGGAGGGGGGGGAGGGGAAAAAGGGAAAGGGGAAAGACTCACATTTAGAACAAGAAACCAGGAGAATCATTATTATAAAAAAGATCAAAAACTTAGATTTTCATTTAATCCTGGATATTTATTGGCACCTAGAGCATGTATCCAACGTGCCTCCAGCCGGAGGAGCGCATTATCAATGCCCCCCGGGGGCTAGGGGGCACATGCTCCAGGGCCGCAAACCTTATAACATTAGAATCAAAATTGTGGCATTTAGCCACATGAAAATTAAGCGCTGTGGTAGTCAGTTTTTTAGTGATAGGTAGCATATGGTCTTTTACACGTTTAAGAGAAAGGCCGCTTAGTCTTACCCACATAATACGCTCTGCAGGAGCAGAGGGCTAGGTAAACGACTCCAATCGTCTGACATGTCACCTTGTATCTAATTCTGTGTGTTCGGCCATTAGGCAATTGAATTGCACAGGTATTAATCATGTAAGGGCAATATTGGCATCTGCCACATGGAAATGTACCCCAACTTTCAGAATTGAGAACCCTGGGGACACTTAAATGGCTTCTAACCATTCGATCCTTCAGGGATCGTGCACATTTAAAAGTGATCTGAGGATGGGGTTCCAAATGTTTGGCAACTAATGGGTAAGATAACAAAAGTGGCCAAAACTTTGTCAGAATATTCCTAAATTGTTGATGTTGATTAGAATATTGAGTAATCACCCTAACTGATTCAAAACTCTTTTTAGGTTTATTAGAGAAGATAAGGGAGTGTCTATCTTGACAACGGGCTTTCCGATATGCCCTCTTAAGGCATGATCGACTATAGCCACGTTTTCGTAGGCGGCTAAATAAGTCATTAGCTGCTTGTTGGAAATCAGCATCAGAAGAACAGTTGAGTTTTAATCTTAAGGCCTCATACACACGTGCGTTTTTTAGCACCACATTTTTGGGCATTTTTTACAGCTCTCCATGTTATTAAATGGCCCTCTAAAAATGCAGACGTTTTTGAGCAGTAGAGGGCGTTGGCTTTAGTGAGCTGTAACCAGAACGCAGGACCAGTGCGTTCTGAAGCTGCAGCGATTTTGACGTCGAGCCGGCAAAACGCTCAATAACATGGCTTAACATTGTATACACAGCGTTAAGCCTCGTCAGGCATTGTATTCAAAATCAATGGTTCCCTATGGGAGCCCAATGATTTGAATAGAAGCCGCACCAGTAGTCGGATCATGATGATCCGACTTGCGGCACGATTTGTGTGCTAGGGATCTTGAAGGGGAACCCCCGCAAAAAAATTGCGTAGGGTTCCCCCCCAAGAGCATTCCAGGCTTTACGATCTGGCATGGATTTTAAGAGGAAGCCCCCAGGGGCGTGGCCGGCCGAGCTCCAGCATGGACGCATAGCCGAGAGCTCCGTCCGAGCGCCGGGGAAAAAAAACAGTTAGAACAGTGGGAACGAAGAGACTGCACACCCAATCAGACCCTCCTGCAGCCACGACACCCGAGAACACCGCGGATATGTCCAAACGCAGGAACAAGCCTTCACAAGTGGTGAAAATCCCAGAGTACTTCTCCTCCATCCCCAGAGGCCTACGGCAAGATGGCGCCGCACGAACAGAGAACAGTAGGCAGAGACGGAGGCCACGCTAACACAGGGGAAAAACCTACAACAAGGTAATCACCACAAAACCACTCACAGGGACACACATGCTGAAGATAACAGCCCCACAACAAGGAGCCCAGCCAAATCTAAGCCCCGCAGGGACTCCATAACTGAGCAGGAAGAGAAAGGGGGCATGGAGGTGGGAGAGAACCAGGCCTGCAATGAGGATCCTGTAGCAAAGTTGATCCGATTGCTATCTTTCCCACAACAGGCCAGCCAGTATCCGATATAATGTTAAAAGACATGCTGATGTCCCTCAGAGCTTCTCTGGCAGCGGACCTAGTGAATAATATACAACAATGCCAGAAAGAAGTAGCATCACTAGGACACAGAGTAAGCACAATGGAGGACAGAATGGGAGATTACATCACCCCCTTTAATCTACTGGTAGATGCCCACAACTCACACAAGGAAGAAATAACATGGATCAAGGACAAAATAGCAGACTTAGAGGACAGAAGCAGAAGGCACAATATAAAAATAAGAGGGATACCAGAATCAGTCCCCAACCAACAACTACAACAGTTTGCCTTGACCCTATTCTCCACAATGGCCCCAGACTTAACCCTGCACAACCTGACAATCGACAGGATACACAGAGTGCCTAAACCCTCATTCTTGCCTGCCGAGACCCCCAGAGATGTCCTCCTAAAAGTGCACTACTACCACATAAAAGAACTGCTAATGTCCAATTACAGGAAGGCTGGAAGCCTCCCTGAGCAGTACTCATCATTACAATTACTCCCTGACTTATCTAAACACACCCTGCAGCGCAGACGCAACTTGGCGGCTATCACAAAAGCGCTAAGAAATCACGCCATACCCCACAAATGGAGATATCCGGCTACTTTATCTATTACACACAATGGGGTCACCACGACAATATGCTCCTTAGAGGATGGACTAACAGCCTTGCGTGAATGGGGTATACTCCCAGATCTACCACAGCCCAAACAGGGTCACCAACACATACCTCAATCTGACAACGAATGGCGTATAGTCTCAAAGAAGAAACCTCCCAAGAATCGTAACAGAAGCGGCTCTCTCCAACACTCATCCAAACAACACAATTCCCCCCAGGTCATTAACCGGAAAACTTCCAGTTTGACACCCCTGCCTATATTAGCAAGTCCAGATTTGCATTCAGATCATATGCTAGTTCTTGTTTCCTTTTTATCTTCTCGTATGTTACTATTAAGAAGCTCACATCAGATATCTTGGGCTACTCCTAACCTTTCTCTCCTTCGTTCGGTACATGGCATGGAGCCCAATGCCCACAAAGTCTCCAACATCAAGCTCCTTGAGGACCAATCACCAAGTCGGACTCTGAGCAACGCTGACAAAGCGACACCAAGACCTCGCTTAAACCACACAATAGCATCATTCCCCGGGCACAAGCAAAACTGTGAGTGCGTAACCACACACACCAGCCAAGTAAGTGCACTGCCATTATGATAACCTGCTTATCCCTCAATGCCAGGGTTCTCAACCACCCGGCTAAACGCCGCTCCATGTGGGAGGACGCAGTCAAACTAAAAGCTGACATCTTAGCAGTGCAGGAAACCAACTTCCAGAAAGGTGCCACACCGCAATGCACACACAGGAACTATCCTAACATCTTCCTAGCCTGTGACTCAAACGGTAAAAAGAAAGGTGTACTCCTCGCAATCAGAGACTCATTAGCATTTTCTCTAAAAAATGCCATTCTAGATCAAGAGGGCCGCTACATCATTGTTACCTGTGACATCAATGCTCAGCCCTTCACACTAGTGACCCTGTACGCCCCAAACTCTCACCAGCTGAGATTCCAGCGAGCCTTATTAAAGCGCATCAACAAAACCAGATACGGCCATCTCTTAATCTGCGGGGACTTTAATCTAACAGTTGATCCCAACATAGATAGCACAACACAACCCTCAGGAAGAAGTCCATCCCTAAGAAACCTACTCCACGCGGAAGATCTCTATGACATTTGGAGGTGCCAACACGCATCAGAAAAAGACTATACGTTTTTCTCCCCGAGACACCAGGAGCTATTGTGGCTGACAAGTGGCTCCCGCAGCAAGTCTCGGCATCTAAGATACACGAAATAACATGGTCGGACCATGCGGCTATATCCATACAGATAACGGAGAAAGATGTCTCCCCCCGATCTCTATCTGGCGCTGCAACACTGATATCCTACAAAACCCGAACCAAATGAAAATTCTAAAAGATAACCTAACAGAATTTTTCTCTATTAATGCTCCCTCGGTAGACAACCCCTTCTCGCTGTGGAACTCCCACAAAGCCTTCATAAGAGGCATCCTAATCCAACAAAATGCAAGAGCAAGGAAAGCACATAACTCCAAAATCAATACGGCCATAGAAGAAATTCATAGACTAGAAACACTTAACAAACAGAATACCACACCCCAGACCACAAACTCACTGCAATCCCTAAGAGAGGAACTAAGGAAGCTTTTACTACACCGCCACATCAGTATCATGAAATATACCAGGGCCAACTATTATGCCAATGCCAACAGAACAGGCAAACTCTTAGCTAACAAACTCAAATCAGCTAAAGTCAAATCAAGAATCGCCCATCTTACCCATCCCTCTACAGGGCATAAAATAACCAACCCACAGGAGATTGCGAATCAGCTCGCGGCCTTCTATGGAAATCTATACAACCTGGCAGAGGACCCACAAACTCCACAGCCCACAGATTCAGCAATTGACGCTTTTCTCCAAAAATTAAACCTCCCCTCTCTATGACAACAACAACTACTACAGCTTAATGCCCCATTTACAAATATAGAAATACAAGACACAATAAAGTCCCTTGCAATAGGGAAATCACCTGGGCCAGATGGTCTCCCTAGCGAATATTACCGAACATTTAAGAACATCCTAGCACCCCACCTTACCACAATGTTTACCGAGGCAGCATCCCTTTCTGAATTTCCTCAAGAAATGCTCAAAGCACATGTAATTGCCTTACCCAAGCCTGGGAAAGACCCCTCCATCGTATCTAACTACAGACCCATATCTCTACTGAACGTAGACATAAAAATTTATGCTAAAGCTCTATCCCAACGTTTGACTGAAATCATACCGACCCTTGTAAGCAGCGACCAGATGGGATTTATCAGGGGGAGACAAACCTCCGATGCTACAAGAAGAATATTAAATATTATTAATTTTGCAGAACGCACACGAACGACTTCTCTGCTACTCTCCATTGACGCAGAGAAGGCATTCGATAGAGTGCATTGGAAATACATGTCGATTGTTCTGGCAAAGTTCGGATTCACTGGTCATATAATATTAGCAATACTAGCCATGTGGGGTGTCCGGGGAGACAAGGACGCATAACCGCAACCCCATGAGGTTTGGGGACACTACTAACACGGACATGGATGTAACTCCTGCCTACGTAGCCTTCAGAAGCACGCACAGGAGGAACCAGACGTTTAGCATCTACTGATCAGTAAGATGGTACCCTTTTAGGAATAACAGTTGTACTACAATACATTGTATGAAACGCTTTGTACTTACAGACATACCATGTATATTGTTCTCACATCCTTCATGTGGCAACTGTTGTCTACGGGGTTATATGTCATCTGTTTGTTTGTATTACATAAAATTTAATAAAAATAATTTTGAAAAAAAAAAAAAAGAGGAAGCCCCCACGCCGGAATAAATGGCGTAGGGTCCCCCCTAAAATCATACCAAACCCTTATCCGAGCACGCAGCCTGGCAGGCCAGGAAAGGGGGTGGGGATGAGCGAGCGCCCCCCCGAACCATACAAGGCCCGCATGCCCTCAACATGGGGAGTATGGTTGCTTTGGGGCAGGGAGGGCTCTGCGCCCCCCCACCCCAAAGCACCTTGTCCCCATGTTGATGGGGACAAGAGCCTCTTCCCGACAACCCTGGCCGTTGGTTGTCGGGGTCTGCGGGTGGGGGCTTATCAGAATCTGGAAGCCCCCTTTAATAAGGGGGCCCCCAGATGCCGGCCCCCCACCCTATGTAAATGAGTATGAGGTACATCGTACCCCTACCCATTTACCTGGAAAAAAAAGTGTACAAAAAAAACACACTACACAGCTTTTTAAAATATTTTATTAAATCGGCTCTGATGTCTTCTCCCCTCTCTTCTCCATCGTCTTCTTTCTTCAGCTCTTTTGCGGGGTCTTCTGTCTTCTGAGGGGTCTTCTGCGGGGTCTTCGGTCTTCTGCTCTTTTTGCCGCTGTCTCCTCGGCTAGCTTCTCCTGATTCTTCTTCTCCTTCTTCTTCTCTTCTCTTCTGGAGATGTTGACTCGTCGCTCTCTTCCACTCGAATGCCGGGTCCGTGCTGCACGGTTGCCTTATATTGGCATGGGGCGGGGCCACACGATGACGTCATCATGAGCCCCACCCTCATGATGTCACATTCTGGGGCGAGCTGTGATGTGATGGCCCGCCCCAGGATGTGACATCATGAGGGTGGGGCTCATGATGACAGATTCTGATAAGCCCCTGCCTGCAGACCCCGACAACCAATGGCCAGGGTTGTCGGGAAGAGGCTCTTGTCCCCATCAACATGGGAACAAGGTGCTTTGGGGTGGAGGGCGCAGAGCCCCCCCTGCCCCAAAGCACCCATACTCCCCATGTTGAGGGCATGCGGCCTGGTACGGTTCGGGGGGGAGCTCGCTCGTCCCCACCCTGTTTCCTGGCCTGCCAGGCTGCGTGCTCGGATAAGGGTCTGGTATGGATTTTGGGGGGGACCCTACGCCGTTTTTTTCGGCGTGGGGGTTCCTCTTAAAATCCATGCCGGATCGTAGAGCCTGGAATGCCCTTGATGCTGGCCACGCACGCTTGGGGTGCCCTCTTTTGGCCTGGGCTTTCCCCTTCGCCGGCCCTGGTCGTTACATGCATTTGGCCCCTGCTGTGGCATCTGGGGTGTTGGGTACACTTGCGCGTCAGTAACAAATGGGCACTGTCAGTTCTTGCAGTGCCCCCTATGCTCCTCGCCGCGTTTTGATTGGATGTCTCTGTTGGCTCCGCCCCTTTGCTGCCTCTCGCTACGCACGCTCCAGTGTGCAGTTTTCTACCACGCATGTGCCCGTGCGCTTGGAGCCTTGGGTATTGTAGTACACGGCTGTGTGACGTCTGCACAGCGCGCGCGCAGTGGCATATGATTTGTCCGAGCGTGCCCCGGTGACGTCACATGCCGGGCGCGTGCAATGTCCCTATAAATCAGAAATATTTAGAGTCCTCTCTAGTCTCTGGAGGGCTCATCTGCCTGGTTATATGTGAGAGGTATTTATTTGTCCTTTACCAGCAATCACTAGCTTTTTCTTAGCTTTGTTTTTATTTAATCCTTATCTAACCGAGGGGAGTTTTCTCCTCCATACATGGCATATTTTGCCATGTTGTTTCTATGTACAGCTCCCATTAGGCTCTGTTTATGGCCGTATGTTGTATTGCTTTCTAGTCTAACACATCCTTATCATTATTAGACCAATGTTCAGCATATGCATATGCATTGTGGCCACTACATGCAGCATATGTGCCCTACATCCATATTCATATATATTTTTCAATATATTTTTCTATTATTGAATTACTTTCATATCTGCTATATTTATTTTATTATATTTATAGATTCATTATACATTATCAGCTTATATGCTGACATCTAACTGAGGAAGATTTTTCCCACGCCCTCCAGCTTGTATCTTACCCCATCAGGTTATCATCTGTAAGTGATTAACTTAGTCTCTTATTTGACTAGTTGGTCTATTATTTTGATTTCATTAGGTTTATCTGATTTATATTTATATTTCTATATTAGCTGGTCTTTATTGGGACATTTGTGGATGTGCAGTGTCCCCCTCCCTGGTGTGACACGCAGCACATGGGCGGAGTGTTTGCGGTCTGGGTCATGGCGGGAATCTGGGTCAGGAGAGGTGAATATCCCCGTGTTCCATCACTCCAGTTGGGGTTTAACCATATACATCTTATTTTTCATTTTTTCATTATTGGTTATTTAAATGTGTGTATTTTTATCTTTATGATCCTTATATTCCTTTATTTGTCTTCATATGTATATTAGATCTGTAGCACCTGGCTCGTTAAAGTCCCTGAGGAAGCCTTGTTTAGGCGAAACATGTTGGACGCCAATATACAGCCATTATTGTTACAGTCAAACTTGTAACTTATCCTCATGTAAACGTCTGTAATTTTTTTAATTTTTGGTATTCAAATATGATCTATGTACTTTTGCATTTTACCTTTTCACTGGTACCATTGTACCATTTTACTCTTGAGTACAAAATAAAAGATGGTTTTTAGATAACTCTAGTTGTTGTATTCCTCTATAGCACAGTCATAATCCCACTCCCCCTACATTTCCCATCTCCACTCCCCCTTCCCTAATTGTCTCAATTACTCATGGTCTTATGGGATGAGGTGCAAATTGCATATAGTGCCACCATACTAATCCAACAAACCTCTTAATTTATTACAGTAGTTTTCTAACTACAAAACTCTCACTCAGCCTCTGGTTAGTAGTAACAATCATTTGCAATTTGGTGTTTTATATATATATATATATAGATATATATAGACAATATGCGAGGCTGAGTGGTAGACGGGCGCTACCTGTTGCCTCGTATGCATTCACGTGGACTGGATTAAGTTCACAGTGGAACACCAAGCTGGAAGTCTCCAGAACAATGCAGATGCCCTCTCCCGGGTCCACTGTATGGTTGGGACAGTTGCTCAGCCACAGGGGCTTGAGCAGAGGGGGAGGATATGTGACAGTATGCAAGGCGAAGTGGTAGACGGATGCTACCTGTCATCTCGTATGCGTTCATGTGGACTGGATTAAACAGAGTCCGGTCCGGATTTTACCAGCCACCATGGCAGGGTTGGTTCCGGTCCGGAGTTTGTGGTCCACTGGAGTCCTCCAGCAGGTGGCTTAAATAATCAGGAAGAGATTTCACTTGAGCTCTGACCTGGAACTCAGAGAGAGATCTGAGGGAGCTCTGTGTCTGTTTGGACTTTAAGGCCTCATACACACGGACATTTTTTACCGCCGCGTTTTTAGCTTTTTTTCAGGTCTCCATGTTATTCAATGGCCCTATACAAACGCTGACGTTTTTCAGCTTTAGATGGCCTCGGCATTCTTAAGCTGTAAATCAAACACAGGACCCGCCCGTTTCGAGGTTGTAGCATTATGGCGTTTTTGACGCTGAGCCGACAAACCGATCACTAACGCGCATTAATGATGTAGCGACGTTAACCAGCGTTTTTAGCGCTGGCATTTTCAGGTTAAAAAAGTAGAGAAATGCTTTTTTTAAACAAAATGCCTATTGACGCCGACGCACACTGACGCTCACTAACGCTCATTAACGTCGATGCAAAATGCCGACAAAATCACTTTTTTTACCCTGATTTTTGCCTGACGTTGGTCCCGATGTTTTGCTATTACGCCCGTGTGTATGAGGTCTAAAAGACAAGGTTTGCATTGTGGCTTACATTTGTGGGTGTTGGGGCCAGCCCCACACCGTATAGTGAGGAAACTATAATGTTAGTTTAGTGCCAGATGGCAAGGATTTATTTTCTGTTTTGTTTGTCTTTTAATGTGCACATCTTTTACCAATAAACCTGGCAAAGTTGATCCCCACGAGCCAATCTCCCACACGTGGTAGAGGATGCGGGCATCTTTCCAAGATGGAGGAAATATTGAAGACCCTGTTACAAGCCAATTTTACTCTCCTTAGAGCCAGAGAAAACGTGAAGGTGATGGATGGGGAACCTGTGGACCCTAATTGAGGGGTGTCTTTTCCCTACATGGCTTTTAAAATTAATTTGTTGTATCAGGTGGTGAAATGAGGGGAGGACGAGATGGAAGAGCTAGTGGTTCCCAAACCCTTTCGCAGGATGGTGCTAGATCTAGCCCATGGACATCTGGGTATGGATAAGACCAGGGAGAGAGTAACCCAGAGATTCTTCTGGCCCAGGTTGCATGCAGATATCAGAGAGTATTGTGAATCCTGTCCTGAGTGTCAACTCTCTGTGCCCTCACCCCATTTTCATAGTCTACTTCTTCCACTGCCCATAATTGTACCTTTCAAAAGAATTGGCATGGATCTTATGGAACCCATAGTAAAGTCTGCCCGGGGACACCAGCACATCTTGGTAATACTAGATACCGTGACCCACTATCCGGAAGCCATACCCTTATGGAACACCTCCGCTAAGACTATCGCCAGGGAGCTGGTCCAGGTGTTTAGCCAGGTTGGGATCCCGAAAGTGGTCCTAACGGATCAGGGCACCCCGTTTATATCCTGTGTAACCGAGGAATTGTGCAGGTTGTATAATATCTCCCATCCCTGTACCTCGGTCTACCACCCCCAAATGGATAGACTTGTGGAGAGGTTTAATAAAATGCTCAAAAGCATGTTGAAAAAGGTAAAGGAGAAAGATGGGAGAGATTGGGATATGTTGCTGCCGTACCTCATGTTCTGCAAGCATCTATGGGGTATTCCCTCTTTGAACTCTTGTACGGTAGACATCCCAGGGGGCTGCTAAATGTCACAAAAGAGACGTGGTGCAGAATAGAATCGCAGCAGTCCTGCCCCTGGTGCGAGAACATAGGGAGCGAGCCCAGGAGGCCCAGAGAAGAGTTTATAATCGCAGTGCCAAAACCCGAACTTTCAACCCCGGAGACAGAGTGCTGGTGCTAGTCCCCATGGTTGAAAGTAAATTCCTAGCAAAGTGGCAGGATCCCTTTGAGATTAGTGAGAAAGTGTAGGGGAAGTGACCTACAAAGTTTACCAGCCAGGGAAAAGGAAACCCGAGTAAATTTACCATGTGAGTCTTTTAAAACCATGGAAAGACAGAGAGACTTTATTGGCAGTGCCCACTCCTCAAGAAGACAGGCTATCCATGACTTCGGACATCCTTGTCACTGACGCAATAAAAAGACTTTAACTGGTTCCCCACCGCGCGCCGTCTTTTCACGGCGGCAGTCGGGGAGCCCTGCGCGAATCGCCGTAAATAAGCGGCGATTCGCAATTGGCCACCAGGGGGCGCGCGCGCGCACCCGCCACACTCCTGGGGAGTGTGCCCGCGGCTCGGGCGGACCCAATGTCCGCCGGCGAGCCGCGATGAGCGGCTACAGGGAAAGAACTGGGAACCGCCGATGTAAACACGGCGGTTCCCCGCCCTGTCAGTGGGGCATGAGAAATCTACTGATCCCTGTCACTGGGATCAGTTAGATCTCTCATGCCCATGTTAGCCCAACCCCCCACAGTAAGAACACACCCAGGGAACACAGTTAACCCCTAGCTCTCCCCCTGCAGGTTAACCCCTTCACTGCCAATGACATTTATACAGTAATCAGTGGACATTTAAATTTCTGATCGCTGTATAAATGTCATTGGTCCCAAAAAAGTGTCAAAATGTTCCGACATGTCCCCCCCCAATATCGCATTACCGCTAAAAATCGCAGATCGCCGCCATTACTAGTAAAAAATAAAAAAAAAATAAAAACCCCAGAAATGAATTCTCACCATCCGTAAATGCGGCCACTTTTGCGCAAACCAATCAATAAACGCCGATTGCGATTTTTTTTATCACAAATATGAGGAATTATATAAATCGGCCAAAAACGGTGAAAAAAATGTTTTTTTATATTTTTTTTTGGATTTGAATTTTAGCAAAAAGTAAGAAATTTGGGTTTTCTTGCAAAATGGTCGCTCTTCTTTTGTTTATAGCGGCGATAAGAAATGACGCAGAGGCGATCAAATACCACCAAAAGAAAGCTCTATTTGTGGGAAAAAAAGGATGCAAATTTTGTTTGGGTACAACGTCGCACAACCGCACAATTGTCAGTTAAAGCGACGCATCGCCGAATCGCAAAAAGTGCTCTGGTCCTAAAGTGCGAAATTCTTCCGGGGCTGAAGTGGTTAAGGAATTTATCAGTAAAAATAGAGATTTTTTTCTCTCCCCTACCCGGACTGACCACCATATTACAACATGACATAATTACGGAACCAGGAGTCCCCGTATATGTAAAACCCTACCGAATACCTGAGGCTAGACAGGAGGCGGTAGTGGAGTTAGAAGTGAGTTAGACGTGATGAGCCCCACAGCGCCTGGTCGAGCCCTATAGTGCTGGTCCCAAAGCCCGATTGCATCAGGTTCTGTAACGATATCAGGAAGCTGAATAACATGTCTAAGTTTGACACATACCCAATGCCGCGGGTTGACAAACTTGTGGACAGATTGGGAGGTACATAACAACCCTAGACCTAACTAAGGGCTACTGGCAGATCCCCTTAACAAAGTCAGCAAATGAAAAATACTGCTTTTTCTACCCCGAGGGGTCCTTCCCGTACAAGCGAATGCTATTTGGTCTGCATGGGGCCTCTGCATCCTTCCATGGATGGAATGGATGGATGGATGGATAAGACTGTAAGGCCGCATCACCCCTATGAAGCCGCCTATTTGGATGATGTGGTCATCCACAGTCCAGATTGGGAATTGCATCTGTCCCGAGTACAAGCAGTCATAGATTCTCTTAGGGTAGCAGTTTTAACAGCCAACCCAAAAAAGTGTGCCATTTGCCTGGAGGAGGCCAACGGAGTTAGAATAACTAGGCCCCGAACTAGTCAGGGGCTGGTTTTTGTACGGGTTCCATAAACCGGAGGAGGTCCGTTTACCGTGTGAAAAAACCCAACCGACAATTTTGACGATGGGATTCTCTTAGATACTGACGAACATGAGCCCTGTCTACGTTAAGGGTTAGACCTGACACCTACTGGTGTAGTAGGTTTATCCGCCGAAGTATCCCCACTACGCCGGAATGTCAGAATAGGTAGGTAGGTAGGT
>BLSH010411295.1:376890-395221 GCA_018402905.1 Glandirana rugosa | reverse complement strand
GAGTCGTCAGTCCTGGACTGTAGTAGACCACATAATTTTGGACCCCTCACGACACAATTAAACGGAACCATAACAGAGGAACACGGAGACGAGACACAAGGACACAAGGACCAAAGGAATTCGGGTAAAGGGCAGAGAACAGGGACCTGAGGTTGGAACTAGGACGCCGGACTACGGAAGGATGGGCGAGTCAGGCCGATGACTGGGGGAAAGGGACAGGACAGACGAGGGTCGGGAGGGGACGAACTAGAGGGTACATACTGGGACCGAACCAAATAACAGACAAATCCAATATATACAGCACGAGGGATATCCTAATCACAAACTTGCCAGAGCCAGGGTCATACATGGGAGATCAAGCAGGGGAGGGCTGGGAGCAGACAGGACAGGGAAAGGGGGTCAGTAGCCGGACTGAGCGGGTAGGAAGGCATCAGGCCGCAGGATCAAGGTTGGAGTCCAGGGACAAGAGACGGGAAATGGGCTTAAGGAAACCAGGAACACAGGAACACAGAGCAGAGGCACAAGGAGACAATACCAAGGCAAATTAACACAGCACTCCCCAGGTTTTAATACACCAGATGATGTCAGGTCCTGACTGCTGAGAGACACCTGCTGGTGGACACCGGAACTGCTCAGCCACTGACTGCTAAGGGACACCCACTGGTGGACACCGGAACTGCAGCCCATAGGTCTGGGGGCTACAGTGCCACCAAGAGGTGAAACCGTTCCTAACAGTACCCCCCCTTGAAGGAGCGACCTCTGGACGCTCCAACCAACCATAGCAGAAAGAGTCCCGAACGAAAGTGTCTCATGAGTCCAAGAAATTCCGGGTTCCAAATAAGAGGCCCTGCTGCCGGGATACAAAAAGTTGTATGTTCCACCACCTGGGTCTGGTAACTGGCTAGGTACCCCATTGGCCAGATTCCCAGAGGCATAGGACATTGATCCCTCCAAACAGTAAGCATCCCAATGCTGGTGTACCATGGGTTATTTGCAACCTTAGCCCTGGGGTCATGTGACAACCCCAAACCTTTGACACCGGAATGTCTGGTTGTCTCTAGCTTGCCTGATTTTCAGGACTTGTTTCCCATTTCAACGGCCATCCAGGTCTCCCCAAGACACTGGTTACCCAACACGGGTCCCCTAATGCACTTGGAGTCATGGCAACTGCATCTGGGTTGTGGCAAGGCACAAATGGTGCTCTACCACTCCCCTGGAGCTCACCACTACCATGGTCGTGAAGGTCAACATGGCTACAAATTGCAAAAGGTATGTCCAGGCCCCCAGGCTTTGGCGCTATCGGAGCAACGTATTATAGGAGGGACCCAATCGAGGCAACTGAGAAAGGAACCTTAGGCCAAACAGGTAAACCATGCCAGGTATACAAAGCCTCAGCCGTATCAGACCCAATGGCAAATGGAATCCTACCCTCCGAAGGACAATCCGCCATGGCAATAGGCATAGAGTCAATAAGATTAAGCTGAACTTCGGTCCAAGGATCATCAGAAGTGGGCTGAAGAGCATGCATTGGATCAACAGGCACTGGATTATCAGACTGTACAGCAGGCAGAGGAACACCCGGCGGTGCAACAAACAGAGGCACATCGGGCTGGTCAGTGGGCAGAGGCACATCAGGCTGTGCAATGGGCAGAGGCACATCAGGCTGGACAGCAGGCACTGGAATAGCAGGCTCAACAGCAAGCACCAGAACAGCAGGTACCAGAACAGCAGGCTGGGAATCAGGAACCAGATCATCAGACTGGACAGTGGACACCGTATTATTAGACTGGACAGCAGGCACCTGTACATCAGGTTGGACAGTGGGCACCAGAACATCAGGTGGGACAGCAGGCACCAGAACATCAGGTTGGACAGCGGGCACTGGAACATCAGTTTGGACAGCGGGCACCGGATCATCAGGTTGGACAGCGGGCACTGGAACATCAGGTTGGACAGTGGGCACCAGAACATCAGGTTGGACCGCAGGCGCCGGAACATCAGGTTGGACAGCGGGCTCCGGAACATCAGGTTGGACAGTGGGCACCAGAACAGCAGGCTGGACAGAGGGCACCAGAACATCAGGCTGGACAGCAGGCACCAGAACAGCAGGCTGGACAGTGGGCACAGAATCAGCAGGCTGGACAGCGAGCACAGGATCAGCAGGCTCCGGGTCATCAGGCACAGGATCAGTGGGCACCGGGTCATCAGGCACAGTATCAGCAGGCACTGGGTCATCAGACACTGGATCAGCAGGCACCGGGTCATCAGGCACAGGATCAGCGGGCACCGGGTCATCAGGCACAGGATCAGCAGTCACCGGGTCATCAGGCACAGGATCAGCAGGCACCGGGTCATCAGGCACTGGATCAGTGGGCACTGGGTCATCATGTTCAGGTCTGTCAGAAGCAGGCCAAACTCTATTGGCAATTGTGGAGGTAGACTGGAGCAAATTGGCTGGTGTGGAGGCTGGCTTGAGTAGGTTGGCTGGAGTGGAGGCATACTGGAACAGAGCGGCTGGTGGAGGAGAAGACTGGAACAGATCAGCTGGTGTAGAAGCAGACTGGAACAGATTGGCTGGTGTAGCTGAAGACTGGAACAGATCGGCTGGTGTAGGAGCAGACTGGAACAGATCGGCTGGTGTAGGAGCAGACTGGAACAGATCTGCTGGTGTAGGAGCAGACTGGAACAGATTGGCTGGTGCAGATCGGCTGTTGTAGAGACGGGCTTGAGCAGGTTGGCTGGTGTGGAGGCAGGACTGGATATTGGCTGAATTGTGCGGGTTGGGTCCGTTTCTTCTTAGGTTTAACCACTGAAGTTCTGTATGTGACTACAGGGCTGTAAGTAGGGGGCACAGCTGATGGAAGAGTATGGCTTTAGTATGGTAAAAAAGAGGGAGTGGTCACTAAGGGGGATTTTTGTGGAATTGTTGCAGGCAGCGGAGAAGAGGTAGGTGGGTTAAAGGCAGGGTAGGTACAGCAGGTGGAAACGGGGTACTGATATTTGGTTGATAGCAGAGTATATTAGGCTGTGACTGTGGTTGCAGTAGGTGAAGGAGAGAAACCTCTGAACAAACTGGTGGCTAGTGGATGGATGCATGTCAACAGATGCTGAGGAGGACAGATCCGACCAAGCTTGTCAATTTAAACTCTCCTTGTCTAACTAAAGAGTGTACTGCATTGATACAATCTAACAGAGCCTTTTGTGAATACGCAGAGTAATGTTCCAAAATATAACTTTTATCATCTTCTAAGAGCCAGACAAGCGACACCACCTGACATACATTAAAGGGCGGATTATAATCATCACCGCCAGTAGGAGTACTTGACAAAGCAAACTCTGCACAAACCTGAATCAAAGACTGAACTTCTCCAAATGACATACTGCCCTGATCAACTAGGGAATGAACAAGACGTATACATTCTAATAGCTGGTCACTGGTCTATTACTTCAATGTCTGGCGGCAATAGTCATGATCCTCTGTCAGCAGCAGCGAAAAATAAATAACCTCCTCCGGATACATGTTATCACAACCAAGATTGCTTTTCTGTGCAGCCACTTCTGGTCAGGATTGGCCTTGGTATTATGTCAGGGACCGGTGTGACCAGTGACCAGAAATGTGTGGACTGCAACAAAGTGTACCAAACGCAGGTAAAGTGTAAATTGTATGATTTATTATACGATAAATTAAATAACAAGAAAACGCACCTCCAATATAGTGGATAGTGAAAACAACCAGTAAATAAATCAACAGTGAATACACACACACCAAATAACAGAGAAATCCAATATATACAGCACAAGAGATATCCTAATCATAAACTTGCCAGAGCCAGGGTCATACACGGGAGATCAAGCAGGGGAAAGCTGGGAGCAGACAGGACAGGGAAAGGGGGTCAGGAGCCGGACTGAGCGCGTAGGAAGGGATTAGGCTGCAGGATCAAGGTTGGAGTCCAGGGACAGGAGATGGGAAACAGGCTTCAGGAAACAAGGAACACAGGAACGCAGAGCAGAGGCACAAGGAGACAATACCAAGGCAAATTAACACAGCACTTCCCAGGTTTAAATACACTTCCTGCAATCAGTCTCAGTTGATGCCTGATTGCAGGAGATGATGTCAGGTCCTGACTGCTGAGAGACACCTGCTGGTGGACATCGGAACTGCTCAGCCTCCGACTGCTAAGGGACACCCACTGGTGGACACCGGAACTGCGGCCCATAGGTCTGGGGACTACAGTGCCACCAAGAGGTGAACTCGTTCCTGACAGATGCCTCTGAGGTGGGACTAGGTGCTGTTCTGTCCCAGATCAGAGACGGTGAGGAGTACCCAGTTGTCTACTTAAGCATGAAGCTTAACAGGCATTAGAGAAGGAGTGCTTGGCAAACAAGTGGGCCTTAGAGGCACTGAGGTACTACCTCTTAGGAAGGTCATTAAGGCTAGTCACCGACCATGCCCCCCTGAATTGGATGTGTGAAAACAGGGAGGAAAAATGTCGGGTGACTAGGTGGTTCCTGGCCCTACAGCCATTTAAGTTCACAGTGGAACATGGGATGGGAAGACTCCAGAACAATGTAAATACCCTTTCCCTGGTCCACTATATGGTTGGGACAGTTGCTCAGCCGCAGGTGCTTGAGCAGAGGGGGAGGATATGTGACAGTATACAAGGCGAAGTGGTAGACAGACGCTACCTGTTGCCTCGTATGTGTTCATGTGGACTGGATTAAACAGAGTTCGGTCCGAATTTTACCAACCACCATGGCAGGGCTGGTTCCAGTCCAGAGTTTGTGGTCCACTGGAGTCCACCAGCAGGTGGCTTAAATAATCAGGAAGAGATTTCACTTGAGCTCTGACCTGGAACTTAGAGAGGGATCTGAGGGAGCTCTGTGTCTGTTTGGACTTTAAAAGACAAGGTTTGTATTGTGGCGTATGTTTTGTGGGTGTCAGGGCCAGACCCACACCGTATAGTGAGGAAACTATAATGTTTAGTTTAGTGCCAGACGGCAAGGATTTATTTTCTTTTTAATATGCAAATCTTTTACCAATAAACCTGGCAAACTGCCAGATTTTAAAGAAAGTTGCCTGCACGCTGACTATTTTCCTCAGGAAAGTTGATCCCCACAAGCTAATCTCCCACAATATATATATATATATATATATATATATATATATATATATATAGTACATATACAGTAGATATTCAGGGAATTAACGTAAAAACATTTTTTCAATCAAGTGTTTGTTATTATAGAGTCATCGTTCTTAACAATTTAAACAACTTAATACTGAACAGTCTGCTGTTTTGTAGAACATTTCCTGACATGTCTCACAAAAAGGATTAGTAAACAAAAATGTTATCTGCTGTCTGCTTACATTAACATTTTAGGGGATTCATTACATGGGATTCTGTGGCATGCCTGAATTGTAATAAGTATCCATTTATATCAATGGAAGGCAAGGCAGAACATGGCGGATATTGTTTCTCTAATAAATACACATGTAAAATAATTAAGAAAAAAATGTAACCGGTTGCTGAAACATATATCTGGTGCGGGCAGTCCTATAATATGTATATACTGTAGTACATTTTAGCCTACTCTAAAATAAGAATAACAACCTGCACTGTGTATTCGAGTTAAAAATGAGATAACCTTTTCCTAAATTAACAAGCAGAAAACTCATAACATGTCAGTGCATTGAAAATGTCTGCTAATGCAAATCTATTGATTGAACCAGATGAAGGTTTGCTAATTATAGGATTACCAATCTCATCACTTTGTGAGCCAGGAAGACAATTTTGATATAGAACATCAATAAGCTTAGCAAAGTTAAGATTAAATGATTTATTGGCTGCTGCTACACATTGATATAACTTCTGTAATTGGTATTATAAAGTGCTTTGAATTGGCAATAATTCTAACAGCAGGTATATATGAACAACCCATTCTATGCCATCTAATAGTAAATAAACGCTACATCTATAGATCACACTTTTTTTTATAACTGACAGGACCATTGTCACATTGGTAAAATGATTGGTGAATGGATGTTGTAGTTTCCTATGTCATGAGTTACTCAGTTTTCCTAACAGTCTTTTTTAGTATCATATAAGGAGGACTGTTAGTTTTGTCCTTTTAAAATCAATGTTTTATCCAATTACCATACAACCGCCAAAGAATGACTGGTAGGCATTATTTATTTTATCCTAAATATGCAATTAGTATTTATTTATGTATTTTTGTTCATGGGTCCCGAATCTACAGATTAAATATAAAACATGCCATAAACAGCCCAGTATAAGTAAGTGTCAAGATCAATTTGGGCATCACTGAGTAAGGTCAAACCATACTCCAATAATGAGCACTTCTGGGTGCTAGTTGCAGTTATTTTTTAAACTGCTGAGAAATATTTGCAGTTGCTCAGCTGTTATTAATTTGTTTTTATAAAAAGGGACATTTAATTCAATATATTACAACATACTATATGTTATGCTGACCAAGTTCGCTAAAAATATGTTTTTGTTGGCCTAGTAATTGACAAAAGCAAATGTGTTCACTTACAGTACCAAAAAAAAGTGTATTATAGACAGGTCAAATTGGATGAAGAAACAGGTTATTGCTCTGGGCAAATAAAGACAGTGTATAAATCCATCGAAACATGTAAAGTAAAAACACAAAACCAGACACAAACCCCTGTGCAGATTAATTATCGCACAATGGTGTCCTTCAGATCTTTAACTGCCATCACTGATCTAGTGTTATTTTCAAGCATGAGCCATGTTTACTATTGCAAGCAGACCTAGCTAAATATAAATGACCCCAACTGTAACAAAAAATAAAAACCAGTTGTGAGATATACTTTCTTCTGCATCTGTGATACATTTGACTTGGTGATTTTGGATCAGTTAAAGGATCTGAAGCTAAACAATTTTTAGCAGTTTTAGTATCTCTGTTATGAAGGATAGTATGCTATAGGTGAAATACACACAGGGGTTGATTTAGTAAAATGGGAGAGTGCAAAATCTGGTGCAGCCCATTCAGCTTAAAATAGAAATGAAAGGCAAAATATTTTTCCATAGATATAAAAAAACATTATAAATAACCTTTTTCCCTTTTTTGTATAAGTTATCAAATTCCCTTTGTTCTCAGCTGCATAAGAGCTTGGGGGGGGGGGGAGGGGGGCAGCAGCACACTGAGCTTGCCACTGAATGGCAGTGCAGTGGGGCATGTCAGGACAGGTCTGAACATTGGAGGAGAGCACACTGAGTTTGCATAGCTAGAGAACTGACCACGGCGTGCTCTCCTGCTTAGTGTGGTCAGTTTTAATAAGAAAGCAAGGGTACTGGTAGGAACACCAGGGATTTCACATAAATGAAGCAATACAAAGAGAACCGGATACTTTCTCATACAAGTAGATGGTACAACAGGCACATATCAGGAATATGAAGTGTTAGGGTACCAAATGTTTTAAGCTTTCACAAAAAACTGGAAGCTAAGCTACACCTGATTTCACACTCTCCAGTTTTAGTAAATCAACCGCACAGAGCTAATCAGAATTAATTAGGTTCCTAAATCATACCCTGAAGAAAAATCATAATATCAGCAATTTTATAAATAGGAACAAGCTAACCTGGGTTCCTTCTAGATTCCAATAAGCTCCCCAGGGTTGTGGGGAACAGTCCCATCAGGTCCTCATCAACCTGAGGAAAAAGTGCTTTTTCAGGGGAGCACAAACAGTCTTCTTAAGGACTACTTTTTTGTGTCAACAAAAACTGTAATTGTGCTGCTTGCTTATTGCTCCCCTCCTGCTGTCTTTTTTCTATCTTTTTTTTTTGGGGGGGGGGGGGGGTATTTGTCTTATTTTGATAAGGCCATTTAGTTGCGTACATTTGTTGATGGCACAGGCAAAGCTGTTTGCAGCAAATTACTGCTTACTACATATTTATTCCTGCTATAGCCATAGCTGTTATTAAGTTTAGGCAAAAAAATTAGGCAGGCCTTATGTGAAAGGCAGAGTTTCTGCATGTGGATGTAGCAGGGAGAGAGAGAAGGTTCTGCAAGGCAAAGTGGCTGCACTGTCTAGAGCAGGGTTTCTCAACCAGAGTTCCGTGGAACCCTAGGGTTCCTCCAGAGGCTGCTAGGGGTTCCTTGAGCAATGGTCAATTTCTACCTCTCAGATAAATTCCCAATGATATCAGTGATCTTTTTACCTATCTGTAAGGGGTAATTATTCCCAATGACCACAAGTGTAAGGAGCATTCTTCCCATTGAACATCACACTAATGTATCATGAGTTGTAGATTTTTAATTTTTAGCAGGGGTTCCCCGAGACCGGAGAATTATTTCAAGGGTTCCTCAGTGTTGAAAAGGTTGAGAAAGGCTGATCTAGAGTCAAGGCAAGCTTGCTTTTTGTATACAGTAACAGCATGTGCAGGTGGTAGTTCAGTGGCTGACAAAGCCTCCGAGGTAAAAAAACATTGAATTGTCTGCAACTGTTGCTAATACACCCTCTTCTTCCTCCTTTTCTTCTAATCCTGCCATAGCCCAGAAAACTATGCAAAGCTGACAATCAGAGGGCCAAACAGGGCCAAACAGCCATCTTAAAAGTCCACAATTCTTTATAATAACAATAATTTGATGACATGGGCCAAATGCTCACTTCATTATGACTTGTTTAATGTAGCAACAATATAAATTGGACTCATCAAAAAGAATTCCTGATGAATAGTTTCCCTAGGGGAAAAAACACATCTGTCTCAATGGACATGTAGAGGCACTGGTTGATGGTCCAGCTAAATAGCAATGAGGAGTTGGAGAAATTATTTGATCACATGGTCACTGGCTTGTTGTAGCAGCATGCTCTTCCTCATATGCAAGCTTTCCTCCCTTCAGATATGAGGATGAGAAAGGTAGCACCATGATCGTAGAGGGAGGAGGCATTAGACAGTGAGCAGAAAGAGGCAGTAATGTTCCAACAGTTGGAGCTTACTGAAAAGTGGGCTCTAGAGATGAGAAGGGGTGGATGATGAGGTGGCACACCATCTGATAGGCTCCTTCCATGAGTTAATGACCTGTGCTACACCATAGTGGTATGGTTCAAGAGGGGGCTGGACACTCTCTGCTCCCCCCCTCTGGTAGTCTTGTATAGACTTTTAGAGGAACTCCATGCTGTTTTTTTCTCTGGAACCCCCATACAACCCATACTGGACCCTCATCTGAGATAAGTCTTCGTTATAACTGAAGAGAATCCTCAGCTGCTTTGTTTACAAATGGGAAATGTCATTTAGTGGTCTGCAATTTAAAATTGTATTATTATATTTGTTAATGTCAATTTTGCTTGTGCGCAGGTTTTCTCATCACTATCGAAGGGGCCTAGAAGAAACACTATGGGATCTTTTTATAAAAAATAAAATGCTTTACGAACGTCTCAACTTTCATGCAAGAATAACAAATTATACCCATAATGTTTGCAAAATGCATAAAAGCTTCCTTGTTGCTTTTCTTTGGGGGATTGTAACATTCCCTAACATTCGGTCGTAAGAGAAAAATAGCTATTAAGAACATTCGATCATAAGACTTAACATTTTCCATTAGAGAAAATAGCCTAATACCATGGGCTAAGAATATTCAACCAGTAGGGGAAATAATATGAGGGAGACTTCTACGCAGCGTACAGTCTATGGAGAATCCTGTGCGAATGGCTGAATGAATGGGTGTTCAGCCAAACCTCCAGTTCAAGTGTGAATCAAAATATTAAAGCATTTGTTAACCTAAAAAATAAATATTGGTCCTGTTCCCTTAACCACTTCAAGACTAAGCCTGTTTTTTTAATTCTGTGCTTACGAGTTAAAAACAGTTTTTTTTTTTGCTATAAAATTACTTAGAACCCCCAAACATTATATATTTTTTCTTTCTAACACCCTAGAGAAAAAAATGGCGGTCATTGCAAAACTTTATGTCACACCGTATTTGCGCAGCAGTCTTCCAAGCGTGCTTTTTTTAATAAATTCTGTTTTTTTAGTTAAAAAATAAGAGAACAGTAAAGTTAGGCCAATTTTTTTCCATATTGTGAAAGATAATGTTACGCCAAGTAAAATGATACCCAACATGTCATGCTTCAAAACTGCATCCACTAGTGGAATGGCGACAAACTTTGCAACTTAAAAATCTCCATTGGTGATGTTTAGAGGAGGTCTAGTGCTAAAATTATTGCTCTCACTCTAAGGATCGCGGCGATACCTCACATGTGTGTTGACGGCGACAAAGTGGTTCGATATCGCAAATCGCCGTCATACGATGGCGGCTGCGAGATCGTGCACTGTGAGTGCACGCGCCACCAGAGGGGCGCCCGCACGCTCACTGTGTTCGGGGAGGGCCAGGGAGCGGGTGCGGTGGACTCGATCGACGCCGGCTACCCGCGATGCCCCCCCCGGAGTGAAAGAACGGAGGTCCGTGTAAGTAAACACGGACCTCCGTTCTGTGAGAGGGGGAAGGGCTGTGATCACAGCCTTCCTCTACATGGAAGCTGTGATCACTTCCCTTCCCCCGCTAGGGCAGTCCCTCCACAGTTAAAACACGCCCAGGGAACACAGTTAACCCTTAGAGCGCCTCCTGCAGGTTAACCCCTTCACTGCCAATGGCATTTACACAGTAATCAGTGCATTTTTATAGCACTGATCGCTGTATAAATGCCAATGGTCCCAAAAAAGTGTCAAAATGGTCCGACATGTCCGCCCCAATATCGCAGTACCGCTAAAAATCGCAGATCGCCGCCATTACTTGTAAAAAATAAAAAAAAATAAAAACCCCAAAAATGAATTCTCATCATCCGTAAACACGGCCACTTTTGCGCAAACCAATCAATAAACGCTGATTGCGATTTTTTTTATCACAAATATGAGGGAGAATATAAATTGTCCAAAACTGATGAAAAAAAATGTTTCTTTGTATTTTTTTTTTTTTTGGATTTGTATTTTAGCAAAAAGTATTTTATAGCGTTTATAGCAGCGATCAGAAATGATGCAGCGATGATCAAATACCACCAAAACAAAGCTCTGTTTGTGGAAAAAAAAGGACGCAAATTTAGTTTGGGTACAACGTCGCACGACCGCGCAATTGTCAGTTAAAGCGACGCAGCGCCGAATCGCAAAAAGGGTTCTGGTCCTAAAGTGTGAAATCCTTCTGGGGCTGAAGTGGTTAAAAAAAAATTGATCACTTTTATTCCTATTACAAGAAATGTAAACATTCCTTGTAATAGAAAAAAGCATGACAGGTCCTCCTAAATATGAGATCTGGGGTCAAAAAGACCTCAGATCTCATATTTACAGTAAAATGCAAAAAAAAAAAAATCTGAAAAAAATGACAGCTTAAAAAGAAAAAGGGCCCTTTAAGACCGTCAGGCGGACGTGACTTCTGACGTCAATTCCGCCCCACCGTATTATGGAGCTGAGTGAGCAGCTTCAGCCGCTCAGTCGGCTCACAGACACTGGGGGAGAGGGATCGGATCATCTCCGCTGTTGCCATCAGGTCCGGTAAGCGGCGGAGAGGACTGGAAAGCGGGGGGGGCACTTCTCCCGCCGCTGATAAAAGTGTTCTCGCAGTAAATCCGCCACTAAGACCACTTTTATCATGTGCAGAATCGTCTGCAGAAAAAACGGTATATGAATGGTGCTTGCAGCTGCAGGGACCAGTCAGATATCACCACTCAAACCCTAGGACGTCATATGACGTCCGGCGGTACGGAAGTGGTTAAAGCATGTTATATAGCACAGTGCTTGTGCTGTGTAATTTGGCCCCCTGTAAGACCCCAAACACCCTATTAGATTTTCTGCAGATTTCTGTCTTCAGATGTACCAAAACCATATAATATGAGGTCAAACCTTAAGGCCTCATACACACGTGCGTTTTTTAACGCCACGTTTTTGGGCGTTTTTTACAGCTCTCCATGTTATTCAATGGCCCTCTATAAACGCCAACGTTTTTGAGCAGTAGAGGGTGTTGGCGTTAGTGAGCTGTAACCAGAACGCGTGACCAGTGCATTCTGAAGCTGCAGCGTCATGGCGTTTTTGACGCCGAGGCGGCAAAACGCTCAATAACATGGCTTAACGTTGTATACACAGCGTTAAGCCTCGTCAGGCGTTCTATTCAAAATCAATGGTTCCCTATGGGAGCTCATTGATTTGAATATAAGTCACACCAGAAGTCGGCTCATGATGATCTGACTTGCGGCGCCACTTGTGTGCTAGGGATCTTGAAGGGGAACCCCCGAAAAAAATTTGCGTAGGGTTCCCCCAAAGAGCATTCCAGGCTCTATGATCTGGCATGGATTTTAAGAGGAACCCCCACATCAAAAAAAACGGCTTAGGGTCCCCCCCAAAATCCATACCAGACCCTTATCCGAGCACGCAGCCTGGCAGGCGTCACATCCTGGGGCGGGCCATCACTTCACAGCCCGCCCCAGGATGCGACGTCATGAGGATGGGGCTCATGATGGCGTCATCGTGTGGCCCCGCCCCATGCCAATATAAGGCAACCGCGCAGCATGGACCCGGCATTCAAGTGGAAGAGAGCGACGAGTCAACATCTCCAGAAGAGAAGAGAAGAAGAAGAAGAAAAAGCGGGAGAAGCTAGCCGAAGAGACAGCGACAAAAGAGCAGAAGACTGAAGACCCCGCAGAAGACCCCACAGAAGACCCTGCAAAAGAGCAGAAGAAAGAAGAGGAGGGAGAAGAGGAGAGAAGACGCCAGAGCTGATTTAATAAAATATTTTAAAACCCGTGTAGTGTGTTTATTTGTACCCTTTTTTCCAGGTAAATGGGTAGGGGTACGATGTACCCCATACTCATTTACATAGGTGGGGGGCCGGCATCTGGGGGCCCCCTTATTAAAGGGGGATTCCAGATTCTGATAAGCCCCCGCCCACAGACCCCAACAACCAATGACCAGGGTTGTCGGGAAGAGGCTCTTGTCCCCATACTCCCCATGTTGAGGGCATGCGGCCTGGTACGGTCCAGGAGGGGGCACTCGCTCATCCCTATGGATTTTGGGGGGACCCTAAGCCGTTTTTTTTGGCGTGGGGGTTCCTCTTAAAATCCATGCCAGATCATAGAGCCTGGAATGCCCTTGGGGGGAACCCTACACAAATTTTTTGCGGGGTTCCCCTTCAAGATCCCTAGCGCATAAGTCGTGCCGCAAGTTGGAACATCATGATTCAACTTCTGGTGCGGCTTCTATTCAAATCAATGGGCTCCCATAGGGAACCATGGATTTTGAATAGAGGCAGAAAAATGCAGCTGACAGGTAGCGTGGAAAAACGTACATTGAGGTCAATGCAAAACGCCAAGAAAAACTGTGATTTTTCCCTGACGTCGGATCTGGCGTTTTGCTTATTTTTTTGCAAACGCCCGTGTGTATGAGGCCTAAGAGTTTCAATTTGTATGCATTTAGGCAGGCCCTTGCATTACATGGGTTTAGTAAATCTAAAGACAAAAATTTGCAGAAAATCTAATAGTGTGTATGGGGTCTAACACCAAAAAAACCTGGCTGAACCTGCCTGGCTATACCCTCCCCCTGTATGCTGACTACAGTATATCATAGCTGCTGAGCCCTGGCACCGTTGTCAGCGTTCGTGCCTCCATCAGCTGCAGCTTTCCTGTCACTCCTCTCTGCTCTCCCCCTCCCTCCTTGCCTGTCTGCTTTGTTTCAAGTACCCACCCCCTCCCCTCCTTCTGCTGAAATAACATTTAAAATCTTCAATAATCGTATTTATCTCCTTATGTTACATGCTCTGTGATTTATAAAAAGGTCTCTGATGACGTCTTGAATGACAAAACGTGTAAGGCGGAGCTAGGAGTACGATTACGTCTAGTCCACAAGTGGGCTTCCATTTTTGATACTGGTTGTTTTGGAATGCACGCTGTCAATAGATGAGGCAGCTGCATGGGACCGCAGTGTGTTTGCTTCCAGTCTTTTAGCACTTTATACAGTGCAAATTTGGAGCTATTTTATGTTTTTAGCTTAAATAAAGCCTTTCATCCATGGTATTACACTATGAGTTCCCATTCTTCTCATTCCAACTCATGCACACCAGAGCTCTCTGGATATCAATTCATCTGCACAGCGGAGGTCCAACCCTTAAAGTGATACCAACACCAGTCAAGGCTTACATGCGGTTTACCCCTGCAAGGGTGCCGTTATCTGGTAAATGAGGACCCTAGAGAGGAGCACGAGTGGACCTCACATATCTGCACAATATTTAATGGATACTGTACAGAACACTTTTTGGATTCTGCTACCACATCCTAAGGGAATCTAGTGGGACTTATGTGAACTTTGATGATCATTCATTCACCTGTTATATAAACATCTTGGATCTTTTATAGCTTTTTATTGTCTGCCAGGTTATCTTTCTTATGAACTGCATTGTGGACTTTTTTACTTGCCAAAATTAGGTCTTTGTTTCTTAAAGGAGAACACATTATTTTTCACAAATGTATTTTCACTATTTATTTTGTGGAGACTAGTATGGGCAATATTGATTTTATATGCTTCTAGATTTCTCAGTGTATGTTACATCAATATATAGAAAGAAGAAGGGAGGGAGGTGCACCTAAGTGTAGTATTAAGAGGATGTTTATTGCACACAAAAAGATTGCACTTCTTTGGCCCATCAGGGTAGATAGATGAGCTGGAGGTCCAGGGCTGGGGTGCACACCGCGGGCTGAGCTCCGGCCTCCGAGACCAGAAGTGATGTCAGCGGATGTACCAGGAATCGAAGAGAAGACAGAGGATAATCAGGGCTACGCGCTTGGAGCACAACCGCTCCTTATAATGTCACCAGTGAACCTGCTTTTCCTTTGGTATTCCATTATGCCATATTACTGTGCAGCACAGTGCTGGTGAACCTGCTTTTCCTTTGTTACATTAATATATGTGACCAATTAAGCACGTGTTACACTTTATTGCATTTTTTGCACAGGTTTAATATCATGGACACTATTGACTTTATTAATTGTTTTGCTGATCGACTTGTTATACCACTATATACGATTATTTAAGCACACAATACACTTTATTGCATCTATTGCACATCCTTTGCATACCTTTTTTACTTCAATGATTTGCACAAATTACTGCACATAGGGCACTTTTTTAATAGGCAGTGCCACATTCCCCTTTTCGCATATCTATAAAAAAAGTCTTCTTTACCTGTTTTCAGAACACCGGTCGGTGATCACATGACCCCCCCGGCTCTCTCCTCCTCTCCTCCGGACTGACATCAGCGGGAGAATCTCAGCCCCACCCATTGCATCTGTCAGATGGGGAGAGCAGAGAGGCGGTGGGTCATGTGGTCTGGTGCGGATTTTAAGGGGGAACCTCATGAACAAAATAAGAAAAAAATATGTGAGGTCCCCATCGAAACCCATACCAGACCCTTATCTGAGCCTTGGTGGCTGGGATGGGGGGGCAAGAGTGGCATATAAATGGCATATAAACTCACACGCACTTTTGACAAGTCCTTTAATTAAAAAAAAAATGTCCCACATTGTAAATCCACCATTAATCACATTGTCCAAAGATGCAGATCCATATTATTCACAATGTCTAAAGCCCTTTAAGCTGCAGAAAAAAAAGCCACCCTCCAACAGGTCTGAACCAATTTCTTGACTCCAAATAATTATCATCTCCCACTACGTTCCGCCGCAGTATAAACAAAGGGGCTGGATTTTCAGGTGACATCACTGACCATACATGCTATTGACCAAATATGGCCATGCTGATCACCTAAATTCCAGAGAGGTCAGTGACAAAATTAGGTCATGTCCATATATAGTCAATGACATCACCCAGAAACCCCATCTCTTTGCATATATTGCAACGGTGGGGACTTGGAGATGACATTTGGCAGGAGTCAAGTGACAGGTTAGGACATGTTAGTGGATGGTGGGTTTTTACCAGACACAAAACATCTGTTATTATATTGGGGGAGGTTCAAATTGCATTTTTTGTTTTGTTTGGTTTTCATGGGGTCCCCCTTTAAATCCATAACAGGACTTAAGGGCCTGATATGAATTCACTGGTTGTTAGGACTCCAGCGGGTGCTGGCTCCCTAACAACTTGGAGGAAGCTGTCACATTTAGCAGAGCTAAATATTTTTCTCTGAACTGCATCTGGTGTGAATACTCATTTGTTTCTCTTTGTGCAGGATTTTCCAAAGATTGCACACTGTGCAGAAGTAACCCTCGTTTTAATTTCCTTGCTGGTCAAATGTTCTTAGCTTATAGTGTTAGGCTATTTTCTCTATTGGTGAATGTTAACACTAATGATGGAATGTTCTAAAGGCTGATTTTTTTTTAGGACTGAATGTTACGGAATGTTACATTCACTAAGCGAAAGGCAACAAGGAAACTATTATTATAAACATAAACAAAAATAAACACATAACAAACATTAAGTGAATGACTGAACTTGACAGCTAGATACCGACTTTTAAAAACTACAGTTTAGCCACATTTGCATGCCACATTTAGCCGCATTTAAAAAAAAAAAAAAAAAAAAAGTCTGTAAACGAAACGCTCCTAGACACGAGTTACCGCGTTTAGGCACATTTACAAGCTATTACAGGCATTTGGCGTTTCAAATGCCTCTGAACATCCATCTGAACGCATTTTTTTTTTGCTTTCTAAAAAAAGCTTCAGGTGATTGTAGCCGTATTAGTGCAATTGCAGTAGAGAAAATTGAGCACTGTCCGTGATACTTTTTTCGGGGTGTCCAAGCAGTACTGATTCACAAAAGTTTTAGCAGTATGTTAAAAAAAAAATCTTTGAGGGAAAGGAAAAAAAAAAATGGATTATTCAAACACACATGTCAACTTCCTAGACACTCCCATATACATCAGGGATGACAAGCTTCACACTTCAATATACAGAAAACCGACTGACCGATGCAGCTATCTCCATAGTTCCAGTTTTCACCCCCAACACACTAAACGGGCCATCATACACAGGCAGGCCATCAGATACCACTGAATATGTTCAGACCCAGAGGACAGAAATAAATATCTCAGAACACTGGCAGACTCCAACAACAGCATAAACACAGCCTTGAAAACTCAAAGAGAAAATCTCCTCCAATACAAAGACAAAAAAAAACAAATAACCGTGTACCTCTAGTCACTACATACAACCCAGCACTAGAAGTGATAAAAAAGATCATCAAAGATTTACAACCCATTATAACAGAGGATAAACTCTGAAAGAAATATTCCAACAACCCCCAATATTGTTTCAGACAACCACCCAACCTCAGACATAAACTAATCAGCAGTAAACTTCACTCTAATTATGAAGTCACAAATAATGTAAGCAAACATTGCAATAAAAAACGCTGCAAATTGTGCAACCATATCAATCTATCTAGAAGTGTCACACACAAATGGAATCTTCAATATCATGGGATCATACGGCTGTATCTCTATTAATGTTGTGTATCTCATTCAATGCAAATAGGTGCAGCAAAGGATCTTATGTTGGGGAAACAGGACAGAAGTTGCAAATAAGGATGAATTTACACAGACATTCCATCAAGGTACATAAAGAAGACAGTTATTCGCACCTGTGGGACATCACTTCTCACAATCGGACCACACTATTGAAGACCTCAATGTCTTAGCTCTTAAAGGGAATTTCAGAACTATCTAGGAAAGGAAAATGTTTGAAATACGAATGATACTTCTTTTCGACACAAAAAATAAAGGCCTACATTTAGATATAGGTTTCTGTATTCATTACACTACAGATTTATGACCCCCTCTGTGACTGTCACCCCCCCCCCCCCAGTCTATAGCTCTCCCTCTGTCTTATCTCAGTGACTCTACTGTTAGCTTTATTACCATCACCATATACATTGGTTTGTGTGTGTTTGTTTTTCCACTTTTTCCCTCAGAGATGTTTTTTTTTTTTTTTTAACATTCTGCTAAAATTTTTGTGAATCAGTACTTCTTGGACCTTGAAGAAGGGGACACACCCCGAAAGCTTGTACTGAAAAATTGTATGTTAGTGCAAATAAAAAAAGTATCACAGACAGTACTCAATTTTCTCTAAAAAGCTTCTAAACTCAACTGCCTGGAAACAACTAGTACATGTACTGATAAGATAACACAGAGGAGAGTTCTGGGGGAGCTGACAAAAATGCTTAACTGCTCCTAAACGTCTTCGAAAAATCTCTTTTAACTCATGACAGACACTATGAAAAAAATAAACGTGATTGTATGTTAAAAAGTCATGTTCGAAAGCCCCACACAGGGGAAGAAGTTCCAGGTTCTTCATGACTAAGTGTTT
>BLSH010411295.1:300872-312612 GCA_018402905.1 Glandirana rugosa | reverse complement strand
ACGGTCGGACGCTGTATAGACAAATATAAACGTCCCTTGACTATTGGGAATAGTATCTCTCCGTTACGTATAGAACGAGGAGACTATTTGAGGTTCCGAAGTCCGGTATCACTACGTTATTTCCTTACGTAAATACAAGGTCTCTAAAACATTAAGATGACAGTTTTTATTACTTTAAATTCACAGAAAGACTCTTTATGTCCCGAATAAGACTTTACATTAAGACATAATAAAATTTTTCGATATTTACCTACTTCATCCCTTTACTTTCAACCTAAACTTGATTGTACACTTCCTGTTCATCACCTGCTTTATCTCTCTGTCCCAAGTACACATTCTCCTTGAAATTTTCATTAATACCCTTTTAACCTCTACTTGTCCTTCACATGTTAGTTCAAATCCAACTTTCATTTCCCTACTTCATCCATTTATAGCTTTTTAAAATAATACAGAATTACATTTCAGAATAAGCCCTGTATTTCTCAGAAAGACACTTAAATTTCATTATTTTTGACAGTAGAATTACAAAATCTCTGGAACATAAATGCATTCCTTTATTGCATCACTATGGCCTGAAGCCTTGGAGTTTATCAGAGGAGCAAGATATGCATTGCCTCTCTATGATAAGGGTTATCAGTTCCCTGCAAATATAAACAGATATGTCGCAGGCTGGCATCTGCCAGACACTTGTGAATAGTGGAACAATTTACATTTAATTCTCTTTGTCTGTATTCTCCTAAGCATGCATATCAAACAATAGATTGAACAATTACTATTTGATATTTTGTATCACTCACAGTTAAAAACAATACATGTAACAGCTGCTTTTGTTTTAAAGACGTATGGACCTGCATCGATGCACAAATAAATAGAGAAGAGAAGGCATAAATCTTTTTCTATGTGTTTACATTCCATGAAATTGAGATATGGTTTGACAGGTAAAGGAAGATAATGTAGACCTGTCATTCTGAAGTAAAATCACAAAGGTATCTCACATACATTACAGGTATTTATCTAAATGACTGATGAAATGGAAAAATGCATAATTGATTCTGTTTGATTTTCCAATGTGACAAACTTATAGGATATTAGGTAACTCTGTTATTATTCATGGAGACTCTAGCTTCAAACTACAGACAAGTAAAAGAATAGAGAGGTAGAGTGGATGCACAGAGTAGAAAAAAAAAGGCAGACAGACAGACAGAAAGACCTGTCTTAGCACACACGCTAGCATACCCTAAGCTGGAGGACTGCAAGCATAAAAGAAATCTCCAATAAGGCTCTGAATTGTAAGACCTTGGGGACCAGACTGGTGTCTCAAAAGGGGTGCCATACAAAGAAAAGACACCTCTCTCAAAACATCAACCAAGATATCTCAGGAGGTAAAACAGAAAATGGAGGTTTGGATGCTAGTAACCAGAACCTATGGTTCACCATTGCCCTCCTTGTCAGTCTGCACACTGTAGAAAGCCGCAGAAGTTGGCACCTGTGTTTTGTCATCATCAGAGACTTGCTGCGCTCCGCAACAGAAGTGGTTGTGTATCGGTGCACTCAATGTCTTGCACTTCTAGGGCAGGGCTATGTGGATGGCCCACGGAAAGCACACCAGGAGAGTCATGAAAAAGCATAAGAGACTGCTGCATGACTTGGGGCTCAGACTGCTTGGATGATTTACAAGGGGCTGAGGTGAAAGACAGACAGCCCTGGGGTTCAGGTGCCAACTCTGAGCTTTCATCAAGGGACCAGGTGGGAGACAATGTGAAGGAACTGGAGGCATTGTAAGCCATCCAATCTACTATCGCCTGTACTTGTTCTGGCCTCACCATTCGTTGAGCGGGATTTGTGCCTACCATTCAACATTGAAGGGTCTGTCAGCTACTCGCACCTGAGGAAGGTGTTTCACTTGTGCGTGTAGCTGGCACAAATCGACCACGTCCTCTCTTTGCAACAGGAACTTCACCAACACCAGCAGCACCAGCAGCACCATGACCACATCCCTTATTTGATGCTCTCCTCATTCTGCATGCAAATGTACTATGTAGCACTATTTATTAATACAAAAAAAGAATAAAAAATTCTTCTTCTTTTTTTTTGGAAAACAACAACGTAGATGCACTTTTTATTTTTGTGCAAGAAATGCATCACTCACACCAGCAGCATGAACCTCTCCCTGTAGCACTATGAGATGATTTTAGAACAATAATCTGTCCCTCACAGGAGCAGCAGGATCCTCTCCCTCTAGCACTATGATGAGATGGATTTAGAACAATAATCTTTTCTTCACAGGAGCAGCGGGAACCTCTCCCTCTAGCAGTATGATGAGAGGGTTTTAGAACAATAATCTGTCCCTCACAGAAGCAGCAGGAACCTCTCCCTCTAGCACTATGAGATGATTTTAGAACAATAATCTGTCCCTCACAGGAGCAGCAGGAACCTCTCCCTGTAGCACTATGATGAGATGGTTTTAGAACAAAAATCTGTCCCTCACAGGAGCAGCAGGAACCTCTCCCTGTAGCACTATGATGAGATGGTTTTAGAACAATAATCTGACCCTCACAGGAGCAGCAGGAACCTCTCCCTGTAGCACTATGAGATGATTTTAGAACAATAATCTGTCCCTCACAGCATCAGCAGCAACCTCTTCCTCTAGCAGTATGAGATGATTTTAGAACAATAATCTGTCCCTAACAGGAGCAGCAGGAACCTCTCCCTGTAGCACCATGAGATCATTTTAGAACAATAATCTGTCCCTCAGAGCAGCAGCAGGAACCTCTCCCTCTAGCAGTATGAGATGATTTTATAACAAAAATCTTTCCCTCACTGCAGCAGCAGGAACCTCTCCCTCTAGCAGTATGAGATGATTTTAAAACAATAATCTGTCCCTCACAGGAGCAGCAGCAAACTCTCCCTATAGCACTATCAGATGATTTTAGAACAATAATCTGTCCCTCACAGGAGCAGCAGGAACCTCTCCCTATAGCATTATGATGAGATGATTTTAGAACAATAATCTGTCCCTCACAGGAGCAGCAGGAATCTCTCCCTATACCACTCTGAGATGGGTTTAGAACAATAATCTGTCCCTCACAGGATCAGCAGGAACCTCTCCCTCTAGCACTATGAGATGATTCTAGAACAATAATCTGTCCCTCACAGGAGCAGCAGGAACCTCTCCCTATAGCACTATGATGAGATGATTTTAGAACAATAATCTGTCCCTCACAGGAGCAGCAGGAACCTCTCCCCATGGCACTATGAGATGATTTTGGCTATCATGCACAGTTGCACTAGATTGTGCACTCTCCAGTTTTAGTAAATCAACCCAATTGTATTGTCATGCATTGAGGAAATGTGCATTATAATGTGGGTTTTAATTAATAAGTGTTTTCTCAAGCACAAAAGTATGAATCTGGTCTTAATGAAAGAAAGAAAACAAAAAGAAGAACCAAGCAGATAAATTACTTGCGATCAGCAGAAAATCATCTGGGACCTGTGCCAGTTGCAAATCTAGCTAATCCAGGTCAACCCTTGAGCACTACAGCATATTTTCCCAATATTTTCCATCAGCCAGTAATAAAAAATTCAAGAATATGTAAACAAACATTGCTGTATTGTCCATAGTTATTGAACAAGTTACACGGTCCCCAGTTCCATCTGATACAGTACAGATTTCTGTAGAGTGAAAAGCACCAAACAGGTAAACATTCTAGTGAAAGCATTTTTTCATTACTTTATCCTGCATAGGTTTGAAGATATACAGTATTTGTAAAGCAGTGAATGTCACATTCACCAAGCATTTTCTGCAGTTGTATCTTTCCGTTGCATGTGATTTCAATTACAATGATTTATTCACTTGTTGCTTGGTGAATGTGACATTTGCTGCTTTATAAATATGTCACAGAGTTCCTTGAAAGGCACAATGGATTTTTATATATATGTAGCACCCTGGGTCTACTGGAGGCAAGGAGGGACCGCCAGAGATAGGGGGTGAGCTAGCATTTACCCCAGGGCAGAATCCATGGCTCTAATGGGGAGTTTAGAACAGAAATTGGGCACCAGTCACTTTAGATATTTTCAAAGCTTTAATGCAGAACTTGAAAGGAGGTAGTAGGGGAGAGGATTAGGAGGTTTCAGATACCAATTGCAGATCACTTACAGACTCCTTAGATCCAGAAATAGAACAGCTTCACAGTACCAGAACCTTTAAGCCGACCCGGCGACACGGTAAGCATGTATTAGATGTAGGTGTGTCCTCCAAATGAGTCACCAGGCCCTCCTGAGAGACCAGCCTTCATCCTGGCTCTCTCCAGCAAAGATCCTCCCCTGGATCCTCTCAGCTTGACTTAGCTTCTTCCACACAGGCAAGACATCCTAAGGACCACCTCAGGATTAGTAGGCCCCAGACAGACTTCTGGGCCTACTTGCAGATCTCATTCCAGGAGCATGTCCTCAGGCCAGGAGGGCCTGAGGTAAGAGAGAGTGAGCACATGGCCCAGCCCAAATAAATATCCTTTCCCAGAATGCTCAGCGGCTAAGAACCACCAAATGAGCTGGCTGGAAGACGAATAAATATTCATAGCTCAACCTAGTTGTACTTCTCCTACTGACCTGTGGTACCAGTGAAACCTATTAGTGACAGTGAGAAATGCATAACCCAATTGATATTAGGGAAAAACCAGATAGACTGTATAATTAGTCTGAGTTATCTACTGCTCAGCCAAAAACTAAATTTACATTATAGCCCCAGTTTAGGACCAGGGGGAAACATATACAGTTGCGCTCATAAGTTTACACACCCTGACAGAATTTATGATTTCTTGGCCATTTTCAAAGAATGATAACACACAAACATTTCATTTCAATAGGTTTTATTGGATTTTTTCATAAAGAACAAACATACATTGCTCATAATCAAGGTATTACAGGTGTAGTAATCAAAAAATGGTGCAGCGCTTACAACTCCATGTAGGTGATTATTGTGTTGTGCATGAATAAATGTCACAATACCTACATTCAAACTCTGTATCTCTAAATATTGTGACCACTTTCAATAATATGAAAAACAAACAACCAAAAAGCAACTTCACATGACTTCACATATTAGTGCTCTAGTGTTCATAGGGAAAATAATATTCTGTGAAAAATGAGTACTAAATATAACCAAAAAATCGAATTCACTGGTGAAAAAAACAAAAAATAACTTCACATATTAGTGCAATAGTGTTCATACAGTAAACGATAATCCGTGAAAAAATAAATCAAAAATGTCAATCCATAGATGAAAAAAAATCCTTTTAAATAAATCCCAGTGGTGACCAAACGATATTCACAGCACACATGTGGTTAAATCCTCCACCAGGTGAATGAGCCTCTCACCTCAATATAGATAAAGCAGCACTTTTTACCCGCCCTGGGGTTACTGATGATCTCTGGGTTAAGTTTCCCTTCCAGTCTCCTTCTCCCCAACAGTATGGCTCTCTGACATCCAATCTCCCCAACCATTCAGCATAGATCATGTAAAATAAAGGGGCAATCTAGTGCTTTCCATCTAAAATACTCTAATGATCGCTAAAAGAGTAAAGTATGCGCTTACAATAAAAAGCACTGTAAAGCCGTGCGAGCTACAAACAGAAGCAAGCAGCTGGAGCGTGATGTGGGATAGTCGGCTCTTCCCCTCGGATGCGTATCATCACAGATAGGACTTCCTCAGCAAGGGGTGACCCCTAGATTGCCCCTTTATTTTACATGATCTATGCTGAATGGTTGGGGAGATTGGATGTCAGAGAGCCATACTGTTGGGGAGAAGGAGACTGGAAGGGAGACTTAACCCAGAGATCATCAGTAACCCCAGGGCGGGTAAAAAGTGCTGCTTTATCTATATTGAGGTGAGAGGCTCATTCACCTGGTGGAGGATTTAACCACATGTGTGCTGTGAATATCGCTTGGTCACCACTGGGATTTATTTAAAAGGATTTTTTTTCATCTATGGATTGACATTTTTGATTTATTTTTTCACGGATTATCGTTTACTGTATGAACACTATTGCACTAATATGTGAAGTTATTTTTTGTTTTTTTCACCAGTGAATTAGATTTTTTGGTTATATTTAGTACTCATTTTTCACGGAATAATATTTTCCCTATGAACACTAGAGCACTAATATGTGAAGTCATGTGAATTTGCTTTTTGGTTGTTTGTTTTTCATATTATTGAAAGTGGTCACAATATTTAGAGATACTGAGTTTGAATATAGGTATTGTGACATTTATTCATGCACAACACAATAATCACCTACATGGAGTTGTAAGCGCTGCACCATTTTTTGATTATTATTCATTTAAGGTGGAAATAGGGTGGTTTCACATTGCAGGTGTCAGCAGCTCAACCTATTGATTTATAATTATATCCTCACTTTCTTTAATTTATTTTGACACAATTTTTTGATACATATTTGCACTGATTTTTCACATATATTCTGTTGATTACAGGTGTAGTATCCGAAAACATTACTATATCTTACAGGGCGTTCTAATCATATCAAATAAGGTCACGACTTACTGCAGTGCTTAGGCAAAGGTGACCAGCGTTAGCTGGTTTTGTTGTAGTTTCAGATTGTGTTATAATTTCCTTAACTCTTTTAGTTCAAATGGTCTGAATCATTATTTTCTAAGTATTTTAACCTATTCGAGAGATTATTGAGGCTTGGGGTTTGGCTTACATGGTGTTAATTGTGTTAATGGGGACTTAGTGCTGATTGATAGCATGTTAGAGAAGGGGGGTGTTCCCCCTTCATCCCCCCGAGTCTCTCTAATGGCCGTGTTGACCAAGGGTTGCCCCCTTTAGATAGTTTGAGATATCTAGGGTTTTCAGGAAATTAGTTAATTTTGCGGACCCATTTGGCCCATGATTTCTCAAATGAGAGATCCAGTCCTGATCTACTAGCCGCGTGTTTTTCATAAGTGTAGTTAGTTTTGGTTCTATGGATTACCTCTGGAATTCCAGGCACTATTTCCTGTTTCCATTTGTTAGTGATTGACAATCTTGTGGCTAAAAGGATGTGGAAAGTGATTGTTCTATCATTTTTGGGGATTTGGTCCAGGTAGAGGTTGAAGAGTGCTAATAGGGGACATGGTTTCAGTTCAGTTTCTATGATTTGTGAAATGAGGGTAAATATGTCTTTCCAGATCTTGGATAGTTTGGGGCATGCCCAAAGAATATGGTATAGGTTACCTTTTCCTCCACACTGTCGCCAGCACATGGGGGAGAGGTTAGGGTATATGTGATTGAGTCTGGCCGGAGTCAGGTAACCCCTATATAGGGTCTTCACTGCATTCTCCCAGTGGGAGGTGCATTTTGATAATCTTGTAGACCAGCTCAAAGCTTTGTTCCAGGGCATAAGGGGGGCATCCTTCCCAATCTTTTTTTCCCATGTTAGAATTTGTTGGGGTTTGGGTAAGTTCTGGCTTTGATTTAGGTGTTTGTAGACCCATGAGGTTCTTTTTTGTGTAGCAAGGGGGTTTGTGCAAAGGTTCCAAATGCCTTCATTGACTTTGACTGTTTTAGGCTGAAAGGTTCTATGGAAGTGAGTAACCTGAATATGTTTGTATGTTGTCATCAGCTTATCGTATGTTTGAGGCATTGTCTCAGCTAATCTATCTGAGTGTTGCAGGGAGGCGCTGGTGTTGTCTGTGCGGAATTGGGGGATTAGGAATTCGTACGCTTTTGAGGGAATAGGAATTATTTTTGAAGACTCCTGGTTTTGTGTTGATTGGAGGGAATAGTTCCATGCTTCAACTAAGGCTAGGACGGTGGTGGTGAGGTTCGCATATAGCTTTTGGTGTGTGGCACTTGCCAGTAGAAGGGCTGGCAGGTCCCTGTGGCTTAAGAGAGATCTTTCTATATTGACCCAGTGGTTGTTTGGTGATGGATCAAACCACGTCTTCAGTTGTTCTATAATTGTCGCTTTATGATAGAGGATTATGTTTGGTAGGTTGATGCCGCCTTGGGATTTACTCCTAGATATAATGTGGCGGGTTATTCTAGGTTTGCCGTTATTCCAGATGTATAGGTTCATGATTTTATTAATAGAGGTGAAGAATTTTGATGGAAGTTTGATCGGTATTGTTCTGAATAGGTATAGTATTTTGGGGAGGGATAACATCTTGAAGGCCGCTATTCGACGTATCCATTAGGGTTCTGTTTTCCTGTAGGATGTTAAGTCTTGTTGGATTTTGGCTATAAGTGGTGGGAAGTTTTCTGAGTACAATTTTGTTGTTGGAAAGGTGAGTTTGGTTCCAAGGTAGTCTATTTTACTGTCGTTCCACGTGTAGGGGAATTCTTTTTTTAGGGTTTTACTGTCTATGGCACTAAGGTTGATGGTTAGAATGGAGGATTTGGATATATTTGTTTTATAGTATGATACTTGCCCGAATTTTTTGATTTCTTCTAGGATTGCCCTTAGGGAGGGTGCTGTGTTAGTGAGGGTTAAGAGGACGTCGCCCGCGAAGAGACCAATTTTATGTATGCTTTTGGCTATGGTGATTCCATGTATCTGGTGGTTATTTCTAATGGATTGTGCGAAGGGTTCCATAACTAATGTTAATATGATGGGCGATAGGGGACAGCCTTGTCTGGTTCCATTGGTGATTGTGAATGGGTCTGAAAGGAATGAGGAGGTGTATATTTGGGCCATGGGGGTCGAGTATAGTGCCATTATGGCTGTAAGTATAGGGCCCATGAAACCAAATTTTTGTAAGGTGGCTTGTAGGTAGCCCCAGTGAACCCTATCGAAGGCTTTCTCTGCATCTAATGCCAAGAAACCTGCTTTGGTTTTGGTCTGTTCTAGTTTCGTGAGGAGGCCTATCATCCTCCTGGTGCCATCGGATGCCTGTCGCCCTTTTACGAAGCCCACTTGGTCCATGTTTATGAGGGTTGGAGTTATTTCTTTGAGCCTATTTGCTAATATTTTTGAAAATATCTTTAGGTCCGTGTTTAAAAGTGAGATTGGGCGAAAGTTTTGTGGGGAAATGGGTTCTTTTCCAGGTTTGGGTAATGCAACTATGATGGCTTTAAGCATCTCCATGGGGATTTTACCTGTGGACAGTAGTTGGTTAAATAGGGACTCTAGTTGAGGGGTGAGGATAGGTTGGAAAGATTTATAGTACTCAGATGATAATCCATCTGCACCTGGGGATTTATTGTTGGAGAGGGATTTAATTACTTTTGTAATTTCTGATGCGGTAATGGATGAGTTTAGTGCTTGTAATTTATCTATATCTATTTTGGGTAAGTCCAGGGATTCCAGGTATCTGTCTATAGTGCTTTGTTCCGGCTGTGTGGTTGAATGATCATTTTGTAAGTTGTAGAGGTCGTGATAGTAGTCCTTGAGGACGTTGGCCATGCCTTTTGGGTGCGTTATTTTTTCTTGGGTTTTTGGGTTGAATATGAAGGGTATGGTGTTTTTTATTCTACGTTGTTTTAGTTGGGAGGCTAGGAGTTTGCCTGCTTTATTGCCCTGTGTGTAGTGGAGTGCCTTTAATTTGTGTGTTTGATGTTCCATATCTTCTATCATAAGCAATTTTTAGGTCATTTCTAGCTTTGGTTAGTTTTGTAAGGGTGGATGGGTCATGTGTATTTTTGTGTTGATGTTCCAATGCATTGATCAGTGCGAGTAGGTCAACCATTTCTTTTTGTCTCTTTTTCCTGTCTCTAGCTGCTAGTTGTATCAGGAGGCCTCTGCAATAGGCCTTGTGTGCACACCATATAGTGGGTGTAGTGGAGTCTGGGGTAGAGTTGAGTTGGAAAAATTGCTCAATTTGGGTTGGTAACCTTTCTCTGTGGGATTGGTTAGCAAATAACTATACATTGTTTCTCCAGAGGCGTGTCGGAAGGGTTTTGGAGTCTTCTGAAATCGTCACTTTTATGGGTGCATGATCAGACCATGTTATGGGAAGTATTTTGGCTTCCAGGGTTTTATATAAGCTATTTAGGTCTGTCAGGATTAGGTCTATTCTTGTGTACGTCCCGTGTGGTGCCGAGAAATAAGTAAAATCTTTTTCTTCCGCATGTAGGCACCTCCACGGGTCGTACAGTTGGTGGGTTTTAATGAATTGTTGGAGTGTTTGTCTTGGGCGCGAATTTGGTTTGGATGCATCAAGTTTCGGGTCAATTATTGTGTTGAAGTCTCCCATCACTAGGAGCAAACCCTTCCAGCACCTCTCTATTTTTTTAAACAAATTCTTCAATAGGCATAGAGGTTACAATTGTATATATTACATTATTAATACTGCATATTAATATTACATATCTTCCCCTTGGGTCTGTTAGGGTTTCGTGCCTTTGGAAAGTCACTTTCGAGGAGATTGCGATCATAGCCCCATTCTTCTTTACTGGGGCATTCGCTTTGAAGATGTGTGGGAACATATTGTGGGAGCAAAGTGGAGCTTTGGAGTCCTGTAAATGGGTCTCTTGAATACCAAGCACATCTGCTTGCAATTTTATGGCCTCTTTCCATGTCGCCCTTCTTTTAAAGGGGCTATTTAACCCATGGGCATTCAGGGAAACTAGTGTTAGAGGCATTGTGACAGGTGTGTGTAATGATTAAAAGTACTTTACCCGGTTGTGTTGTTGATCTTGGAGAAGTTCGCTGATGTTTGGATTCCTGAGGATTTTTTCGATTGTTGGTGCAAGAGGTGGAGTGAAGCAGTAAAGTCCATTTGCATAGTCGATGTGAAACGTTCGATCTATCTTGGCATAGGGTGATTTGATGCTGAATCGTTTCGGATGATAAAACAGAACATAAAACCGAACTGTTACTGAACTGTAACATTTTAAACAAAACAGAAAAGGAAACTAGGGTTGTAATCCTATGGACTACCGAGTAGCAGCCGCTACTCTGGGGTTTGAGGGGGGAACTTTCTGGCCCCATCCGTGCAGGCTCTTCTATGTTTAAATTGCCCGGAGTTATCGTGTGTGTAGAAGGGGCCTGCGGGTCTACTTCTTTTGTGTGTGTATTGGAAGGGATTGGTGAAGAACAGTCATTCTGATTTTCAACGCATCACCCATGCTTTTCCCATGTTGGATGTTGGTTCTTCTCTGTTGTTTCCCTTCGGGTGGTGGAAGGATTTTCCATTCTCTGAGTAGGTGTAGGCCCTCCTCTACCGTGGAGATTATATGTTGTCTGTTGCCCCTGGTAATAATGATTTTGGCGGGAGGCCCCCATTTATACAGTATTTTATGGTTTTGCAATGCTTTTGTAATTGTAATGAGCTGTTTACGGGCTGCCAGCGTGTGTTGCGAGAGGTCTGTGAACAGTTTCACCGCTGCATATGGGTCAGGTAGTGGATTTAGGCATCTGGATGCTTGCAGAAGTCCTTCTTTTACGTGGTAAAAGTGGATCTTTGCTATCACATCTCTGGGGATGTGTTCAGAGAGGTAGGGGGGGTTTGGAAGCCTGTGTGCCTGATCAATGATTAATTCAGCCGGCGGGGTTTCTGGCAGTAGGGAGATGATCATTTGTTGGATAAACTTTTTGAGGTCTCCCGGTTGTACTGATTCGGGACCCCCCTGAATTTCAAATTGTTCCTTCTGGAACGGTCTTCTATATCAGCTATTTTTGTTTTAAGTTTGTCGATGGTTAGAGTTGAGCGAACTTCTAGAAGTCTGGGTTCTGCTGGTTCGGCCGAACTTCAGGACAAAGTCCGGGTTCGGGTCCAGACAGAACCCGAACTTTGTCCCGGA
>BLSH010411295.1:244657-258945 GCA_018402905.1 Glandirana rugosa | reverse complement strand
AACCAATGACATATTACTTAATGTTATAAGTTTCTATGACAAATACGAAACTAACAATCTGTTTTGTCTTCTTTCCCCTTATTTAGGACTTCTTCGTTATCTCTAACGCTTTGCAGATATTGTTAGTAAGGTGGAAAGAATAGGGACTACATTATACTCATATCTATGATGTATATAACATATACCCTATCCCTAACAGACAGATACTCCTTAGACAAAATTTAGACTTAAACACCCGCGTACGCGCTTCGGCAGGTACGACCAGCGTATCCTAGCCTCGAGGCGTGGCCCACTCTTGCGGCGCCGACTGTGGCTATCGAAGCAGCTATCGGTGTCAGCCGCGGCGTTCTCACCCGGTGCGGAGCTCCGATCCTATGCGACCAGCATGGACGGCTTCGCGCATGCGCCCACAAATTCAGATTTAAAACAGATTCCTCATAGACAGACAATCCCTATCCCATATACAATATATGTAGTATCTATACTCATATTACATCAGGGATAAGAAAGGTGGAATGATTGTTATAGACGTTTCGCAATCTCTATTGCTTCTTCAGGATTTATTCCCCTTTCTTCTGTTTTGTCTAACAATCAAAGCATAAACAGTATCTTTGAATATTGTAATTCATTATACAGTAACCAACAATACAATTACATAACACATGCTCACCTATCCTTCATTAGTACAACAGCATGGCGGTGCTGCATGCATTCACCACCAGGGGGCCAATCTCCCTCCACTCTCCCTGTATAGAGGAGTGGTACCAGGTCCACCCCTCTATGGTATAGGTGGGCATCAAATTGTCCTCCAAGTAATAGCTTGACTGTATTCGCTACTGACTCTGGGTCTGTGAACCAAAGATGTGGTATGTGATTACTATTTGAATCATATCTATATAATATCGCACTGATGTCTTTACAATTATCCCCACTTGGCATAGACATAAATCAGCTCAACCCTCCCCTGTCTTTATTCGGGGTATGTGCTGCAAACACATGTTTAATGCCTTCCTCTAGAAGGCTTGTGCCCTGCAGGGATGGCAAGAGGGTCTAGGGTTTCCAACTTAGTCTGTTGGTTCATCTGCTGGTTACTGATGGGGCTCAGTGCCCAATGCTTTGACAAAAATTAGCCTCTAGTAGGCTGGCGACTTTCATGAGACGGTGGGTCCAGTGGTGAATTGGTATATTGTGGTTGGGTTTTTTTTCTTTTTTCCTTTTTTTCTTTTTTTTTCTTTTCTTTTCAATATATTTTTTATGTATTTTTTGTATTCTTCACAGTTATTGTGTATGCAATCATGTATTGTTTATACTGCATGATCTAATATATATGTGATTGGGGGAAAAAAATTTTTTTTTCTTTCTTTAATAACATTTCATTTGATGTATCTCCAGCAGGTGGTGCTGTCTGTTGTTCGGTATTGTTATCCAGTGGTGGCTGATTCTTCCTCCCCTCTCCGTCTGTGTAGGATCTAGGATGAAGCATGGTGCACGTCTGGGAGCGGGTGTTGGGCTTTTCCTAAGCCCTCACGTGTCTCTATCCCCCCCAGGTGAAAATTCACCTGGGGGAGACGGCGGTACCCAGGATTCCCACTAGCAGCGGACATAATATGTCGGCTGTGGAGTCGGGTCCTGCGCATGTGCCGTTCGTACAGATGGCAATGCGGAAATGACGCCGGGAGAGCAGAGCGGCTCTGTCACTTCCGCATATTCAGTCCTCAAAAAGGCCGGGGAAGCGGCGGTGTATGGAGGCATGGAGGCCCCGCTGCCACGTATCCCCGGTCTACTTTATATCTAGGTAAGTGAAAACCTTCACTCCCAAAGATGAGGCAATGTCCAGGCCCGGTGGGGGCTACTGGGGTGACTGCATAGAAGGGTGGAGGAGGGCCACGCTGTGCTAGGTGGCTCCTCCTTCCCTCCCTACAAGCACAATTACTATATTTGATTACTACACCTATTTGCAGCACATACCCCGAATAAAGACAGGGGAGGGTTGAGCTGATTTATGCCTATGCCAAGTGGGGATAATTGTAAAGACATCAGTACGATATTATATAGATATGATTCAAATAGTAATCACATACCACATCTTTGGTTCACAGACCCGGAGTCAGTAGCGAATACAGTCTAGCTATTACTTGGAGGACAATTTGATGCCCACCTATACCATAGAGGGGTGGACCTGGTACCACTCCTCTATACAGGGAGAGTGGAGGGAGATTGGCCCCCTGGTGGTGAATGCATGCAGCGCCGCCATGCTGTTGTACTAATGAAGGATAGGTGAGCATGTGTTATGTAATTGTATTGTTGGTTACTGTATAATGAATTACAATATTCAAAGATACTGTTTATGCTTTGATTGTTAGACAAAACAAAAGAAAGGGGAATAAATTCTGAAGAAGCAATGGAGATTGCGAAATGTCGATAACAATCATTCCACCTTTCTTATCCCTGATGTAATATGAGTGTAGATACTACATATATTGTATATGGGATAGGGATTGTCTGTCTATGAGAAATCTGTTTTAAATCTGAATTTGTATATGTCAAAATAAAAAAATTATATTTTATATATGTGTTATGTGCTCGGACCTATCACCAATCCAGTAAAATCCTACTTATTTTATTCAGATGACTTCGGTCATCTACGTACAATTGTCCTCATATGAATGTATTAGGATGGGATTGGTCTAGGGTCCCTTACACTGATCGGATCTAAAGAAATTTTATAGAATACTTCACCCTGTAGAACGTGACTACTCATACTACTCTGCATTACATACCTCATATTCGCGAATCAATTTCATTTTTGTAGATCATTACCATTTAGAAGGATAGGGTGAGAGAAGCTACTATTGAGGTGATGACACTCTCTGATCACACTCCAATCACAGCAAGATTCTCTTTGCCGATGACCCCTTCCAGATCCACCAACTGGAGACTTAATGACTCCCTCCTCTCTAAAACTATTGATGTTGAAGAGCTTTCTAACTATTGCCACCTCTATTTTGAGGAAAATTCTAGTAAAGATATTTCCCCAGCACTTAGATGGGAAGCACACAAAGCCGTGATAAGGGGCAAACTAATAGAATTAGCACACAAAAGAGAACATACATTTAAAAAACTCACAGATCAGAGAGAAAAGTTGAGAGCCCTCCTCTATGAGGAGCATAGATGGGATCTACAACTGATAAAGAGAGATATATATGAATGGGGAAATAAGCCAAGTAAATACTTGGCAAAAGCTCTGAAATCAACAAAATCATCTCTCTTTATATCTAAGATTAAAACCAGCTCAAACCATATGGCACGTACGTCAACAGATATAGCTAGAGCATTTAGAAGTTTTTACCAACAGTTATATAACATTAAAGGGGTATATTCCAACCCTAACACAGTTTCACATGAGACATTAATAGAAGCATTTTTATCTAAAAATAATATACCTAGACTACCTAAGGAAACCCTGAGCTCGCTGGAGACACCCATCTCGAAAGAAGAAATCGGTACTGTTATTAAAAGTCTGACGATTTGTAAAGCACCGGGGCCAGACGGTTACACTGCGAAACACTATAAAACATTCCAACATATTTTAATTACTCCTTTGGTTAATTATGCTAACAATGTTATGGAAGAGGGCTTATTTAGATCAGAGACACTTCACACACATATTACTGTCATTCCTAAGGAAGGTAAATATCAGACGTGCTGCGAAAATTACTGACCAATTTCATTATTAAATACCGATACAAAGGTCTTGGCAAATCGATTACTTCCACTTCTTCCACACTGGGTGTCCCAGGATCAGATGGGATTTATTTCTGGTAGAAAAATTAGAGATAACTCCCTTAGGACACCTATGCTGAGGACATATGCGTGACGGAGCTCCCAGCCCACCCTGTTAGTCTCCACGGACATGAAAAAAGCGTTCGACAGGGTGGACTGGGAGTACCTTTTCGCAGTGTTGTCTCATTTGGGACTTGGGCCTAAAATGCTTGCTCGAGTGACAGCCTTATATAGAAAGCCCACTGAGCAATTTATAATAAATGGTCTACTTAGTGAACCATTTACTTTACATAATGGTACACGTCAGGGATGTCCCTTATCCCCAATTTTGTTTGCTTTATCCCTCAAACCATTTTTAGCCAATATTCGGCAAAACCCAAACATTCAAGTATTAAAGTAGACCAAATAGAACATAAATATGCGGCCTATGCAGACAATATTCTTTTCTATATACAATACCCAAAGACTTCGCTGACCCACCTAATCTCTGCCTTTTCTGAATATGGTCTAGTTTATCATTTTAAAATAAGTCAGAGATCCTTAATATTAATGGCCCCGAGATGGACGTTAAAGGGTTTGAAACTTTGTTCCCATTCTTATTGAAAACTTCCTTGTTAAAATATTTAGGTATTCTATTAACTCCAGCACTGGGCAATCTATTCCATGCCAATTATATACCATTACTTAATACATTAAAAAAATGACCTGAATCACTGGAACTCCCTTTCTCACAGCTGGTTGGGAAGAGTGAATGTTATAAAGATAAATATACTTCCTAGACTACTGTTTATGTTCCAGCTGATAACAAAAGGCGTTCCGACCAGTTATTTTTCTCTTCTTTAATCCATTATTGGTAAATGCATTTGGAGACACTATAAACCACGCCTTTCTAGAACGAGTAGACCAAAGAATCGAGGTGGTATCGCTCTCCCAAATGTCAAAGAATACTTTACAGCGGTTGTTTTAAATAGAATTGGGGCCTGGTCTCCCCACAGGTCTAGCAACATCTGGATACAATTAGAACAGGATCTCTCTAAGTCTTCATTACACTAAATATCTTGGATTGCTAAAAAGTATAGAGATTTGGATTCCCTAACATCTCCTCTTAACTATGCAGCTCTTGACTTTTGTTTTCAGAAAAGGTAAGGTGAATTACAACTCACTCTTGTTACCTATAGTGGGCCATTCATATTTTCCCCCAGGACGGATGGATAGGGGGTTTTTAACTTGAGATAATACACCAAATCTCCCTCTCCATCATATAACTTACCAAGAGGAAACTAAATCATTAGACCAACTTAAAACAACATCTATAGTTACAGAGATTGACAAATGGCATCATCAGATCATTTAAAGATATTACGCCTAATGAGCAAATGTTTACCGATAAAGCCACAGAAAAAAGTATATCACAATTTTTTACAGCCCTACAAATAAGAGAGCATTTGGAATATCCGCAATATTTGTTAACCTGGGAACAGAACTTAGAGAGCCCAATATCAAACGTACAAAGAAATAAAATCCTTCAATTAGCCCATACCTCTTCTCTAGCCTCTAAAATGGCCGAAATTAATTTTAAAATGTTAACAAGAGGGTATTATTCACCCAAGTGTTTACATAGCATGTTTTCTGAATATAGCCCTATATGCTGACGAGGGTATGGAATGGAAGCTACCCATGCCCATGTTTGGTGGACCTGGCCCCGAATTAGACCTTTTTGGACCAAAATTAGATTCCATATTCCCCGGATTGCGGGAATATTGCTCCCTGATGATCCTTGGATTGGTCTGTTCCATTGTTCTCGCGAACCGGTTAAAACATAAATGCTCTATTATCCCCCATTTGCTAAACGCGGCAAAAGCTCTAATCCCTATTCTCTGGAAGAAACCAGAGGTCCCATCAATTAAATCTTGGATACAGAAGGTAAACCAGATACACGCTATGGTAGACCTTACCTCCACAATCCACGATACCTGTACTTTATTCACCAAAACATCAGAGGGTTGGCTGGCCTTCAGATCCACCTCAGATTACATAGATATTATGCTTCCTGATAGTAGCTAACCCCCCCCTTCCTTCTTACTTTAATTTTTCTTATACTTATTTTTATCTATCCTTTCCTGCTCACTATGTTTCTACTTAAAGAGAAAAGTATTAAGATGTCCATCTTAACTTGTAATCTAGTGTCTTCACCCTTTATTTAAGGGTATGAGGTATTGAAAGTTACGCTTTGTCCTAATCTTTGTAATTTCATATGGCATCTCAGTAAAGAGTATTTAAAAAAAAAATAATAATAAAAAAAAAAAAAATATATATATATATATATATATATAAGGTTGAATATATATATTAATACACTGCCTGCACTGACTGTATATATATTCTGTCTGCACTGTAATATATACTACACTAATATATATTCTACACTGCCTGCTCTCTGTATATATACTACACTGACTACACGCGCTACCCACTAACTAAACTGCCTAATCTCTCTCTAGTTCTCCACGTTATCACACTACATATGGCCGCTGTTTAAGCAGCCTTATATAGTGTGGGGCATGGACCACCCTGCCTTTGGCCAATCATGGCTCTTGCATCAGAGCAGGTCAGGTGCATGCGTTGACCAATCATATGATGTCAATGCACTGCAATCTCACAGTGCATTATGGGGCATTTCGCGGCTCTCAAATTTGTCGCAAACACCCCATAATGTTCGGGATTCGGCGAATACCCGATGTTCGAGTCGAACTTGCATCCCTAATGACTTTCCTAATTCTAATTTGCATACTTCTAAGTCAAGCGCTTGGGAAGTATTGAATCCATAAGCAATAAGCATAAGCTGTGTTTTTAGAGTCAGCAATTTATTCCGGCATACTCAGAGTGCCATGTATACAAACATTTTATCTAGATATTACTTCAGCTGTAATCTCATGATAACTTTAAGAAATATTTTCATTATATTATGTTGTATAGACCACTTGGCATTATTCAATAAAGTCAAATATTATTGAATCAACCTTTCAAATTTTTACTGGGATTTTTGGGTTATGTCCAAGAATTATGGATGCTAGTGCCCTAATTTTATGTTTTTTTTAAATGTATTACAGTTGTTACATTCAAAAGTATTCAAGCATCTATTACATAATGAAACTAATTTCCTATTATGCATCTCCTTAAACTCTGTTAATAGCAGCCAAGTAATGGAAATAATTAGAACACACTGATTGTACTATCTATTATAGCTCTGGAAAATAATGCTTTTGGAATGTTTTGCGCAGCAATTAATTTACCACCAAATAGTTCTGCTTCCATCAAAATTAAAGCAAGATGAAAAAAGACATTTCATTGACATTTCATTTGTTGCAATTAGGGTATTTTAGGGAAATACAGCAGCTTCTTTGTATTCCAAGCATCATTTGTATATCTTTGATGCACAATTAGAGGGTCCAGTTATAAAGCAGGGACATGACCTTGCAGCAACCTTATTGCTGCTTAAATAAAGCACTTTTAACCACTTTTTTTTCTCTCTATAGGATAAGGCTTTCAGATTTTCAAAATAAAATCCAAGGACACCTGTCTGACCATATTCATTTTTTTTCACTCCTACAAATCATGCCCCCATTTGTAGCCACGCCCACAAAATCATGCCTGTAGAGGCAGGCATTAAAGGTATAAATGCCCTGGACACCATGAGTATAGAAATACTGAAATGTGTTGAGCCGCGTTGAATTTTGAATGTGGCCAGACATAAGTAGCACACCAAGAGTAGAGCAGAGCATGAAGGGTAGAGGTCAGACGAAAGTAATGCAAAGGTTGCAGCTGTCAAATGTATGTAATGCATGGACAGCAGAGGACAGGTGTAAGAAGCACATGGAGACCAAAGATCAGGAGTAAACAATGCACAGAGAGTGGAGGACAGGAGTAAGTAATGCACAGAAAGCAGAGGTCAGACATAAGTAGCACTCCAAAAGTACTCCAAAAGCACTCCAAAAGCAGAGGTCAGGAATGGGAAATGCCCAAAGAGGAGATGTTAGGAGTAAGTAATGCACGAGGAGCAGAAATCAGAAGCAAGTAACACAAAAAGTGCAGGACTGAAAAATGCACATTTTGGTGGATGCAGTATATTCAAAATATATTATTTCTTGGTTGCACCTGGTTTCACCCACATGAAAGTCTGGCATCTGCTTATCAGCCTCCTCTTTCCCATTTGGGTAGATTAAAACTTGCAGAGAGCAGGTGCCAATTCAACAGTCACACTGTCACACTACTCAAGTGTCAATGAAAGCTAGAGCCACGAGTTTCCTGCAAAAAATCCAAATTATCCCGTTGCCCCATTTTCAATTGTTGTGTGCACAGTACAACGGATGAATTGGCATCTACGCACTGTAAATTTCATGCTACGATGCTGAGATCCCAGGGGTGCCGGTTTCCCAGGGACAGACCCTTCACAATGGTCAAATGGGGACAAATGGTAACCTTACTATAGGAACAGAAAAATCAGGTAGTGGTCTCATGGCGAAGACAGAGCAGAATCTGTCCAGCCCCTCATAAAGTAAGAGATCACTTTACAGTGGTCTGTACTGGCTTATCAGTTACAATGAAAACTATTTGTTGATTTAAAATTATAAACTACAAATTGTAAAACAAAGCATTTTACATTATGGAAAAAAATATATGTATACAGTATATCCAGTATATATATAAATATATGCTAAAAGACAGGGCCGACTCCCTCAATCTATACATAAAGCAATTATTGTGGTGTTATTAAAAGCAGGAAAAGATCTGATGGCAGCATATTCTTATAGAGCAATATTCCTGCCAAAAACAGATCTTAAAATACTGGCTAAGGAGTTGGCTATTCACCTATCTAAAGTTATAGTAAAACTTGTACATCGAGATCTATCAGGATCTACTCCTGATTGGTCTACTGCTATTTACATCTGAAGACTGTATCTTAATCTCCAAATCTATCTCCAGAGCGATCCTGTCTTTAGATGTTATTGAGGCATTTGATAGTATGGGATGGGGTTACCTTTGGTGAGTTCTGGAGAAGAGGTTTAAATTAGGACAATAATTTATTACATGGGTTAAGCTGATATATCAATCACCAACAGCCCGTCTTAGAATAAGTAATACTTTATCTGCACCATTTATGTTGAGTAGAGGTACCAGGCAGGGATTTCCACTTCTTCCTCTTTTATTTGCTTTGGCTTTAGAGCCTTTGGCGGCAGCTATATGGGGGTAGGGATGGGCCGAACTGAAACCTGTTCGGTTCGCACCAGAACTTTAGAACATCGCGAAAGCCCGGACCCAAATAACAAACCCCATTAAAGTCAATGGGACCCGAACATCTAAGATCAAAAGTGCCCATTTTGCAGGCCTTTATGTAAGTAATTCGCATACAATGGTTATAGGGGTCCGGGTCCTGCCCTGGGGGACATGTATCAATGAAAAAAAAGTTTGGAAAAAATGCCATTTTTAAACGAGCAGTGATTTTTTGATTTTTTAAGTGAAAGCGTAAAAATTAAAAATTCCTTCCAGTATAGTGCCTGGGGTTTCCCTTAGTCTACCTGTAAAGTGGCAGGTCTGTACCATGTCTAGAATCTGCTGCCACAATAAATGCATTTATAAAGCCAAAAAAATGACATTTTCCCTGCAAGTTGCCTTTATTTTGCTCAGAAACAGCTGGGGAGCCAGAGTGTATGATGAGGCCACAATGTAGTGCACTGGGAACAAGATTAGAGATTTTCTGGATAAATTCTGTTGTCACTTTGATTTTGGATAGAAGTAGCGGGTGCAGAAAAATTGGTCTTTAGGTGTCGGTGGCACCTTCCCACCATAACCCTATAGAGGTACTCTTGATGAAAGCAACAATTGGTCTTGCTGTAAAAAATTGCAATGATATGCACCGGGTGCAGAAAAATTGGTCTTTGGGTGTTGATGGCGTCTTTCCACCGTAACCTTATAGAGGTGCTCTTGATGAAGGCAAAAAAAAAAATTGCAATGATATACACCTGTCAAACAGGTGCTGAAAAATTGGTCTTTGGGTGTTAATTGTGCCCATGAAACCTTTACCAAAAACATTCTTCCAGGTGAAATGATTGAACACCCTCAAAGCTAGGCAGCCTCAAAGTCCTGCAGAGATTCCACATCCCAAAAACACTTAATCAGTGACATCGGCATCAGGGGCTTCATAGCTGGTAATCCAGGACTGATTCATTTTTATAAAAGTCAAATGGTCCACGGAGTCTGTGGACAGATGCGTTCTATGATCAGTAATGAAACCTCCTGCAGCACTGAATGCCCATTCTGAAAGCACGCTGGATGCAGGGCAGCTCAACAACTCAATAGCATACTGGGCAAGTTCTGGCCAGCAGTCTATTCTCATGACCCAGTAAGCCAGTGGATCGTAAACTGGAAAGCTCTCCATCTCTGTTTTGGCCCCGAGGTAATCGCCCACCATGTGATGCAGACGCTGCCGATAGGATGTGGAAGCTGACAGCCTCACTTAGGCGGACGCCTTCTCCAACGCTCCTCTCTTGACCAACAGAAGACTCAAAACTATGTTTTCCCCGACACTGTAACCTACTGGAGTTGAAAAAAATGTTCAATAAACCACTTTAACATGTCCTCAAGAGATTTTATCTTCTGTAGTCTCTGTAAGGACAGGATGAGTTCTGAGACCATCCCCTAATAGTGGTGATCAAGGAGGGTTGCCAACCAGTAATGATCATTCTCCTTTATGCCACATATTCTTGGGTACTTTAGCAGGCTTTGAAGTCTGAGGTTCCCCATGCGCCTCAAATTTGCAGAGGCTTGAGAAGCAGACTCCTCGGGGTCACTCAGGATGACAGCATCTGGAACTTACTCCTCCCAGCCACGTACTACTCCCAAGGGTCCTGGGGTTGGAAAGCCATCACTTACAGATTGACACATGTCTTCCTCTTCTTCGAAGCCTACGAAAGTGCCAGAATCCTCCTCCTCCTCCTCCTCCTCCAATCTCTCCTCCTGTGTGTTCTGTGACATAGGGATGATGGTGTCTGGATAAAGTGGGCCTTGAGAAGAAAGGAAGTCTTCCTCTTCCTCCTGCTGCTCTGCCTCCAGTGCCCTGTCCATAATGCCACGCAAAGTTTGCTCCAGCAGGCACACAACAGGGATTGTGTCACTGATGCATGCACTGTCACGGCTCACCATCCTTGTGGCCTCCTCAAATGGTGACAGTACAGTGTATGCAAACTTAATGATCAGCCTTTGGTGCGGGGAAAAAAACAGAGGCGGCCTGAGCCTGTCGTCGAGCCATACTCGCACAGGTACTCATTGATGGCCCTCTGCTGCATGTATAGCCACTGCAGCATTGCCAAAGTCGAGTTCCACCTGGTGGGCATGTCACAAATCAGGCGGTTTACGGATAGGTGGAATCCCCGCTGAATTTCAGCCAACCGAGCACTGGCTGCGTACGACTGTCTGAAATGGCTTACGTATGGGTACGTATTTAGGAAGTGCTGCACCACCAAATTGAAGACATGTGCTAGGCATGGCACGTGTCAACTTTACCTGTCTGAGGGCGGACAGGAGGTTTGAGCCATTATCCCACACCACCATTCCTCGCTCCAGCTGGTGTGGTGTGAACCACCTCTGGGCCTGTCCCTGCAGAGCTGCAAGAATCTCTGCTCCGGCATGGTCCTTGTCCCCTAGACACACCAGCTGAAGCACTGCATGGCACCTTTTAGCCTGACACATGGAATAGCACTTTGGACGCTTAGGGGATACCAGATGTTCATAGGACAATTCTGCAGAGGAGGCCATGGAGGTGGTGGAGGAGGAGGAGGAGGAGGGGTTAGAGTTCACAGGTCTGGCATCATCACCACCAGCTGTATGGAGACATGGGGGCACAACAAGCTGCAGCACCGAACCCTGTCCTGCATCCTTCTGAGTTGCATGCAGCTTTACTCAGTGTGCTCTGAACGAAATATATCATCCCTGCCCATGCTTGCTGGACCACATGTCAGCAGTAATGTGGATTTTATGGATGACTGCCTCGCCCAACGATGCAAGAAAATTTCCTTCCACGTGATGATAGAGAGATGGAACGGCCTTACGTGAAAAGTAATAGCGACTGGGAACCTGCCACTGTGCTACAGCACATTGTGCGAATTCACGCAAGGGGGCAGGATCCACAAGGCTGAAAGGCAGAAGTTGGAGAGCCAAGCTTGCATTTAGACGCTGGGCATGTGGGTGGCAGGGACTGTATTTTTTTTTCCGCTGCAGCAGATGGGGCAGAGAAATTTTTCCGGCTACAGTCTACAGCTGGTGGTGTGCTGATGGCAGATGTGCTGCTAGGACCTGGGACATCCTGTGCTATACCATCAGCCCTGTCAGTGGAGGCTGCTGAGAGGTCATGACTAGAGTTGAGCAAAGACCTGGATTTTCGGGTTCGGCGGGTCCAACCGAATTTCGCGAAAAAGTTTGGGTTCGCTACCGAACGTTACCCGAACTTGACCCCGAACCCCATTGGAGTCAATGGGGACCCGAACTTTTCGGCACAAAAATGGCTGTAAAAAATTCCTGGCAAGTGCTAGAGGGCTGAAAAAGGAAGTAAAATGGGGGTAAGAGTAGGACAAGTGCCCTACAAAAAAATGGGGATAGGGAAAATAACTTAAAATCAAATAATAAAAATAAAAAAGGAAAGGGGAGGGTGGATGTGGAGTAGGAGCCTAGAGGTTGACTAGGCCGTGACCGTGGCAGTGTAGGTGAAAGTGGCGGTGGTGGAGAAGGAGTAGGAGGAGGAGGAGGTAGCCAAAAATTTTTGTTGTTTGTTTTTTTTTCTAATTGGGGTAGCCCCCAAAATATTGAGGCATATTCAAAAAACAAGTATAAAAATGGCTGTGTGAGGCTGGTCTAAATGTCTTTTCTGCACAAGGTACAGACAAGTCTTGTGGGATCCATGCCTGGTTCATTTTAATAAAGGTTAGCTTAACCACGTTGGCTGGAGACAGGCGGCTGCGCTTGTCTGTGATAACGCCCCCTGCCGTGCTAAACATACGTTCAGACAATACACTGGCTGCAGGGCAGGCTAGCACCTCCAAGGTATAAATGGCAAGCTCAGGCCATGTGCCCAATTTGGAGACCCAGAAGTTGAATGGGGCAGACCCATGAGTCAGTACGTGTAGGCGTGTGCACACATACTGTTCCACCATGTTGCTGAAATGCTGCCTCCTGCTAAGACCTTGCCTATCAGCTGGTGGTGCTGTTTGTTGTGGCAAAGCTTTGCCACATTTCGGCCATGCTAACCCTGCCTTCTGAGGTGCTGGCGGTGGCACAGCTGCATTGGTGGCCTCTTCCTCCTCCTCCTCTGCCTTCGCCTTGTGCTTCCACTGAGCCCCCTGTGTCATTTGGGAATGCCCTCAGCAGCGCCTCTACCAGTGTGTGCTTGTAGTCACGCATCTTCTTCTTATGCTCCAGTGAGGGAATTAAGGACGGCACGTTGTTCTTGTAACAGGGATCCAGCAGGGTGGCCACCCAGTAATCAGAACAAGTTACAATGTGGGCAACTCGGCTGTCGTTGCGCAGGCACTGCAGAATGTAGTCGGCCATGTGTGCCAGGCTGCCCAGAGGCAAAGACAAGCTGTCCTCTGTGGGAGGTGTATCATCTGTGTCCTCCGTATCCCCCCAGCCACGCTCCAGTGATGCCCATGAGCTGCATTGGGTGCCACCCTGCTGCGGTTCCTCCTCCTCATGATGATCTTCCTCGTCCTCCTCATCCTTCAGAACTGGGCCCTGGCTTGAATATTTTTGACCTGGCCTATGCTGGTGCAGGAACCCACCTTCCGAGCCACTTGTGACTGACTGGCCTGATAACCTTGGAAATGACCCCTCTTCCTCCTCCTCCTCCTCATCCTCCTGTGCCACATCCTCTTCCATCATGGCCCGAAGTGTTTTTTCAAGGAGACATAGTAGTGGGATAGTAACGCTGAGAACAGCGTCATCGGCACTGGCCATGTTGGTGGAGTACTCGAAACACAACAATACGGTACACAGTTCTCGCATGGAGGCCCACTTGTTGGTGCTGAAGTGGTGCTGTTCCGCAGAGCGACTGACCCGTGCGTGCTGCAGCTGAAACTCCACTATTGCCTGCTGCTGCTCGCACAGTCTCTCCAGCATGTGCAAGGTGGAGTTCCACCTTGTGGGCACGTCGCATAGGAGGCGGTGAGCGGGAAGGACGAAGTTCTGCTGCAGCGCAGACAGGTGAGCAGCAGCAGGGTGAGACCGCCGAAAGTGCGCACAGACGGCCTACACTTTATGCAGCAGCTCTGACATATCCGGGTAGTTTTTTAGAAATTTCTGTACCACCAAATTCAGCACATGCGCCAGGCAAGGGATGTGCGTCAAACTGGCTAGGCCAAGAGCCGCTACAAGATTTCGCCCATTGTCGCACACCACCAGGCCGGGCTTGAGGCTCAGTGGCAACAACCACCCATCGGTCTGTTAAACCACCATGT
>BLSH010411295.1:159295-190465 GCA_018402905.1 Glandirana rugosa | reverse complement strand
ATAGGCCCATCAAAAAATCTTTTAAGACATGGTGGTTTAAGTCGTGTACGCAGTCCGTTCCCTACACGGAGTTTAGTCGAGTCGGGTCTCGGCGATGCTCTAAAGCCGGTAACAACGTGTGGTGGTCCGGCCCGAACTCCGAGTCACCGTTGTTGGTGAGTAACCAGACAACAAGTTACGGGTAGGTGTCGAGGACGCGTCATACCCCAAATAGGGGTTTGTATAGTCAAAATTTTGTAGGACGACAGCAAAGGGGGACCTACACGACTACAACCACCACTTCCACAATGTGACTCGCCTACTCACCCACCAGCTCCTCCTCCTTCGCGTCATCCTCCTCCTCCGTTGTCCTCCGTGTTGCCTCCTCCTCCTACTGCGCTTCCTCCTCCTCGACCACCCACTCATCCGCTCAGTGTAACACCTTCACCACCAACATCAGCACATCCAGGGGGAAACGACAGCAGGATGTTTTAAAACTGATATGTTTGGGGATAAACCCCATACTGCGCAGGAGCTGTGGATGGGCATTGAACAACAGACCAATGAGTGGTTGTTGCCACTGAGCCTCAAGCCCGGCCTGGTGGTGTGCAACAATGGCCGAAATCTCGTAGCGGCTCTGGGCTGAGCTGATTTGAGGCACATCCCTTGCCTGACGCATGTGCTGAATTTGGTGGTACAGAATTTTCTAAAAAACTACCCGGATATGTCAGAGCTGCTGCATAAAGTGCGGGCCGTCTGTGCACACTTTTGGTGTTCTCACCCTGCTGCTGCTCGCCTGTCTGCGCTGCAGCGGAACTTCGGCCTTCCCGCTCACCGCCTCATATGCGACGTGCCCACAAGGTGGAACACCACCTAGCACATGCTGGAGAGACTGTGCGAGCAGCAGCAGGCAATAGTGGAGTTTCAGCTGCAGCACGCACGGGTCAGTCGCTCTGAGGAACAGCAACACTTCACCACCAACGAGTGGGCCTCCATGCGAGACCTGTGTAGCGTATTGAGGTGTTTTGAGTACTCCACCAACATGGCCAGTGCCGATGACACTGTTCTCAGCGTTACTATACCATTTCTATGACTCCTTGAAAAAAACACTTCGGGCCATGATGGAAGAGGATGTGGCAGAGGAGGATGAGGAGGAGGAAGAGGGGTCATTTCCACGGTTATCAGGCCAGTCATTCGCAAGCGGCTCGGAGGGTGGGTTCCTGCACCAGCATAGGCCAGGTCCAAAATATTCAAGCCAGGGCACAGTTCTGGAGGACGAGGAGGACGAGGAAGAGGAGGAGGAGGAGGAATTGCAGCAGGGTGGCACCCAACGCAGCTCATGGGCATCACTGGAGCGTGGCTGGGGGATACAGAGGACACAGATGATATACCTCCCACAGAGGACAGCTTGTCTTTGCCTGTGGGCAGCCTGGCACACATGGCCGACTACATGCTGCAGTGCCTGCGCAACGACAGCCGAGTTGCCCACATTGTAACTTCCTCTGATTATTGGATGGCCACCCTGCTGGATCCCCGTTACAAGGACAACGTGCCGTCCTTAATTCCCTCACTGGAGTGTGAGAGGAAGATGCGTGACTACAAGCACACACTGGTAGAGGCGCTGCTGAATGCATTCCCAAATGACACCGGGGGCTCAGCGGAAGCACAAGGCGAAGGCAGAGGAGGAGGAGGAGGAAGAGGCCACCAACGCAGCTGTGCCACCGCCAGCACCTCAGAAGGCAGGGTTAGCATGGCCGAAATGTGGCAAAGCTTTGCCAGCAGCCCGCCACAACAAACAGCACCACCAGCCGATAGACAAGGTCTTAGCAGGAGGCAGTATTTCAACAACATGGTGCAAGAGTATGTGTGCACACGCCTACACGTACTGACTGATAGGTCTGCCTCATTCAACTTCTGGGTCTCCAAATTGGCCACATGGCCTGAGCTTGCCCTTTATGCCTTGGAGGTGCTGGCCTGCCCTGCAGCCAGTGTATTGTCGGAATGTGTGTTTAGCACGGCAGAGGGCGTTATCACAGACAAGCGGAGCCGTTTGTCCACATCCAACGTGGACAAGCTAACCTGTATTAAAATGAATCAGGCATGGTTCACACAAGACTTGTCTGTACCTTGTGCAGAATAAACATTTAGACCGGACTCACACAGCCATTCATATACTTGTTTTTTTGAATAGGCCTCAATATTTTGGGGGCTACCCCATTATAAACAAACAAAAAAAAAATACCATGTTGGCTACCTCCTCCTACTCCTCTACCACCGCCACTTCCACCTACACTGCCATGGTCACGGCCTAGTCAACCGCTAGGCTCCTACTCCACATCCACCCCCCTTCCCATTTTTTAATTTGATTTTAATTTATATTCCCTATCCCCATTTTTTGTAGGGCACTTGCCCTACTCTTACCCCCATTTTACTTTCTTTTGCAGTTCTCTAGCACTTGCCAGGACATTGTTACAGCCATTTTTGTGCCTAAAAGTTCGGGTCCCCATTGATTTCAATGGGGTTCGGGGTCCGTACGAACGTTCGGGTTCTGTTCGAACCCGGACTTTGTCTCGAAGTTTGGCCGGACCAGCAGAACCCGAACTTCCAGAGGTTCGCTCAACTCTAGTCTTGATCTTTTCTGTGTCACTGGAGATGCACCGATGGCATGTCAAGAGTGTGTTATGTCGGCTCCGCAAGCATGGACTTTGTGCCAAAGCCAAAAAATGCGACTTTGAGCAACGGTGCATCCAGTTTTTTGGGCCTAATCATCTCCACTGATGGGATTAAGATGGATCCACAGAAAGTTTCAGCGATACTGGATCGGCCAGCCCCCACAGACAAGAAGGGGATACAATGTTTCATGGGTTTTGCCAACTTTTATCACGAGTTTATCAAGAACTTTTCAGCCATCACCCACCCTATCACACAGCTTACCAAGCATTTTTGTTGTTCTGATGAAGCACTGGTCACTTTTGAAACTTTGAAGAGAGGATTTACTGTTGTACCTGTCCAAAGCCACCTGGACTCTGCTCTACCCTACATCATTGAAGTAGATGCCTCAGAAAGCGATATCGGGGCCATTCTGTCACAGCGCCAAGGCCTCAAGGAGTTGACCAGCCGAGAAAATCTACGATGTAGGAGAGAACTGTTGGCGATTAAAGCTTCTCTGGAGAAGTGGAGATATTTGCTGGAGGGAGCAGCACATCCGATACTGTTCTACACGGATCATAAAAATTTAGAGTATCTGAGGTCCACAAAACGCCTGAAACCATGACAAGCCCGTTGGGCACTCTTCTTTTAAAGGTTCACATTTCATATAACCTACAGACTTGGATTAAAATATACCAAACCTGGCACGTTATCACGCATGTTTGAAGATCCAAAAGACATTCCAGATCCAGATACAATTCGACCAGCCGGGAATTTCTTACTGCTGCACACCAGTTTACTGTCACAATTGCAATTAACTTCTGCAGGGTTACACAGTCCCCCAGAGATCACATTACAAGCAAAGAATGGATTATTGTGGAGGGATGAGCAGATCTTCGTACCCAAAGGAACTCGAACAAAAGTGCTGGGGTTTGCCATGATCATCCTTTGTCGGGTCATTTTGAAATCCACAAAACCATAGAGCTGGTACAACAATCATTCTGGTGACCAGGATTGGAAAAAGACTGTCAAGCCTATGTGAGCACATGCACCACCTGCATTCAGAATAAAACTTCCCAAAACAGGGCCTGGAAATTACTCAGACCCCTACCTATAGCTGACAGACCTTGGAAGATGATTTCAATGGATTTAATAGTTGAATTACCACCCTCGAATGAGTGTACCTCTATCTTCGTAGTTGTGGATTGACTATCAAAGATGGCTCATTTTGTTCCCTTGAAAAATACACCTTCAGCTGCAGAAACTGCTCAAGTCTTTGTAAAAGAGATTGTCAGACTCCATGGTGTTCACAAAAATATTGCATCTAACCGCAATGTCCAATTTACTTCCAAGATTTGTAGAGCCTTATGTGGGACTTTATTCAACTCTCTTTTTCATCCGCTTACCATCCCCAAACCAACCGGCAGACAGAACGGACTAATCAGACCTTGGAGCAATACATCCGGTGCTTCACCTCCTTTGTACAGGACAATTGGGTAGCAATTGGTGTATATAATGAGTACGGGTGATGTGACAGGCTAAGCTCCCGCGCTGAGGAAGTCCCGCCCAGGACGCAACGCGTACGTGGAGGAGCGGTGTCTGACGTCACCCGCGGCCATCTTTGGTGTCAGCAGTGGATGTACTGTTGTTGGTGTCCACTGCACCTGAACACGCTGTGAATCCAGCACTCGGATGAGTGCATTTTATGTGAGTGTAACCTTTTATTCTATGAGCAATTAAAGCACCTTTTATACAGAGAGCATTAGATGTGGCAATTTCTTTTTTACATGGGAGCACATCACCTGTGGGAAGCAAGGAAATAGTTAGCTGCCATCGATTGGAAATTGCTGCTCGGAGTTGTTAAAGTGCATTATGGGGCTTGTGGTCCTGAAGGGGAGGTGAGAGGCAGTGTGTTTATATGTGTGGTGGAAGACTCTGTTTACACATCTGCACCTGTATGTCGTCTTTCCCAGCACCAAGGGGACTCTCTTCTGATTCTATAGACTGTTATCATTTAAATAGAGAGCACTAGATTTCTGTTTTTTTCCTATATGCTGAGGACAATTGGTTGGCCAGACCTGTGGAGATAGTACCTGGAAATCCATTGTGGTACAAAACGCCAGAAAGGCTTTATAGCCTGCATCACTAAGGTGATCGGCCACCAGTACTAGCATTCTATACCTAGGAATACTGCTACGGTTTTGGAAATCAAAAGGTCTCTTTTATGAACTTTTTATATTAATTGTATTATTTTGCATAGCGCTGCACTATTGATTGAATACATTGCTTTATGGTGTGGTGAATTTCCCATGAGTGTTCAGCTAGCTATGCACCATTGATATTTTGTGATATTTTGATTTAATGTGCGCTGAATACTTGTATATTTTGATTGTAGTATACTTCAGCCTCCTGCTACTGGCATAAATGATATTCAGCTATCCTGGCTTACAAGTGATATCTAGTAGAGTTGATCGAACCATTCGGGTTCGGTTCGGGTTCGGTAGGTTCGGCCGAACTTTGGAAAAAAGTCCGGGTTTGGTACCGAACTTGACCCAAACTTTATCCCGAACCCCATTGAATTCAATGGGGACCCGAACTTTTCGGCACAAAAATTACTGTAAAAAAGTCCTGGAAAGTGCTAGAGGGCTGCAAAATGATTTTAGAACAATAATCTGTCCCCTACAGCAACAGCAGGAACCTGATCCTATAGAACCAGGAGATGATTTTAGAACAATAATCTGTCCCTCTAAGCAGTAGACTCTACCTAGTCCAGTCAGATCTTTCTGTAATGCAGGATGAGATCTGCAATCTGTCCCTAAAAGCAGTATTAGTAGTAATCTCTACCTATCTATCTATCTGCAATCCGTCCCTAAAAGCAGTAGTAGTAGTAATCTCTACCTATCTATCTATCTGCAATCTGTCCTTCACAGCACAGGCAGAATCCTCTCCCTACACTACCCAGAGAGCATGTGACATGTAGCACTGTGACTCCAGCCTCAAGATGGCTCCAGCTCTTCCTCCATGCTGAACATGCGGACCACTGGATCACGAGGGGGACAGAAACATGGGCTCTCCCCACACTTGGCTGATATCTCCCACCTGCACAGTCCTCTCTCTGGCAGCCCAGAAAAGTCCATATTCAAAATAAGTGACCATACACAGCAGCAGTGTGAGGTAAGCTCTAATCACTCACAAGATGATACTAGAGAATTGCCAGACTCTATCCACACTTTCCCCACCAACAATCAACCTGTATTGGACACCACACTAAAGGACATGTTAGTCTCTTTGAGAAGCACACTACACTGACATGATATCCTGCATGCAACGTTTTAATACAGAGTTGTCAGCAGTGGAAAATAGGGTCACACACGTGGAAGTAAAAATGGGGGAATTTGCTGAGACAATAAACGATCTGGTGGACGCACACACTGAATCTGAGTCCAACCAAGACTGGATCAGAACAAAACTTGCGGATTTGGAAGACAGATCCAGACACAATACTATAAAAATAAGGGGGATCCCCGAGTTTGTGTGCGCCGGGGACCTGAGAGCATATGCTGAATCTCTTTTCTCTACCATTTTGCCTAACCTCACGGACACTAAAATCATCATTGACTGCATTCACCACTTGCCAAAACCCTCCTTCATTCCTGATCACCTACCACATGATGTCTTACTGCGAATGCATTTTTTCCATGTAAAAGAATTGGTTATGCAAACATTGCATAAGATGAAAAATCTCCCGTCACCCTATGAGAATCTCCAACACTTCATAGATCTCTCGCAACACACTATGCAGTTGTGAAGAAACCTGAACACAGTCACCAAGGCCCTCAGGAATAATGATATTCCATATCAGTGGAAATTCCCCACCAAACTAGTGATCCAGTGGAAAGGTACTTCACACACTATTACATCCTTGGAAAGAGGATTACAACTACTTAAAACATGGGACATCCTTCCAGACCAATCACCGCCATCCTCTTCCCGTAAAGAAGGCACTAAGGAAAATGCGGATATTCTGCCAAAGAATAACAACTCTCAGGAGGATACCTGAATACTGGGCTGAGTGTTTCAGGACCCTACTTCTCTTACAGAGCTAGCTCCATGCTTTCAGCACTAAGAAAGTTTTTTTTACAACTTACTACTTCCCCCTTATCTCTGAGCAGTTGAATGCTGCACACGGGTCCAAGACCCTCCTTTTACCTTGCTCTAACTGTTATAGTATTTTTGTTTCTACGTTTTCTTGTTCTGTTTTTTGTGTGCATTACCAGAAACTAAGAGAACAGAGGAGCTTCGCTGAGAACTGTCTTACCAGCTTTGACCAGTAGATGTCACCGTTAGACTGCTGAATCACTCCTGACATAGATAATTGCCCACAGGCAACTCTCACCAAAGGACTGTGAGTACAGCTCTACACACTTTTTTCCATTCACTCTCCATCACTTCTCTTAACACCAATGGGCCTCCAAAAATGGGAATCAATATCCTATCCTTAAACGTAAGGGGCCTGAACCATTTGGCCAAGAGAGCATTGTTGTGGAAAGAGGCCAAAATAAACAAAAGTGACATTCTATGTGTGCAGGAGACGCACTTCCACCTCCACAACCCACCCTCCTGCACACACACAGAGTTTCCTCATATTTTTACGCTAGCATTCCAGCAAAAAAACGGGGAGTAATGGTGGCAGTGAGAGATTCTGTGACCTTTGCTCTGCATGAGCAACACATTGATCTTGCAGCCCGCTAAATCATTTTGATATGCACGATTAATTCTGTAAAATACACATTGCTAAATGCTTACGTCCCCAACACCCATCAGATCAGATTCCTCAACTCCCTTATCCAAAATGTTAGAAAAATTCAGCAAGGATCTTTACTTTGTGGGGATTTCAACATTACAGCTGATCCACAACTGGATTCCACCACAGACAAGACAACACACCTACCCTCACTCAAGAAATTCCTCTTAGACAATGACTTGTTTGGCGATGCCAACATTCTCATGAAAGGGATTATTCCTACTTTTCACCCAGCCATGGTTCCTACTCCAGGATAGACTACTTTTTGGCTGATAAGTGGCTCCTTCAGAAGCTCTCTAACTCCTCCATCCATACAATTACATGGTCGGATCATGCGCCTATTACACTAACTATCAGCGACCATTACCCTAGAAACTCTACATTCGTGTGCAGAGCAAACTCAAAACTCATCCAATCTCCAGAAACAAGGAAGATCATTGAGGATAACCTACTATCCTTTTTCTCAAACAATGTGAATAGCCCATTTATATTGTGGAATGCCCATAAGGCATTCATTAGAGGCATCTTTATACAGTTGGGGGCTAGGGACAGGAGGATGAGACAGCATCAATTTGAAGCCCTGACTACCAGGATCTTTGCCCTGGAGGTGTCCAACAAACAAAAATCCACACCCCAAATTAGTACGCAATTGTCCAAACTCAGAGAGCTTATTTTACATTCCTTTGAGCGCACTTCCCAAAGATTAAAAATGATTCATTATTCCTTGGGCAACAAGGCAGGAAAATACTTAGCGAGGAGGCTACAAGGCCATAGATCCAAAACCAAAATTCTATGGAATTTTATCTTTCATCCCACCTCTCAAAAGCAAACATATGACCCTCAGGAAATAGCTGATGCCTTCAGTGTTTACTATAGCACACTCTATAACTTGAAGGAAGACAGCCTAATGCCCCAAACATTTCCCCAAGAAATCACAACATTTTTATATCAAATTCAACTCCTCAAACTAACAGAAGAGCAGCTTGAGGCATTAAATACACCATTCTCGGCTCTAGAAATCAGCAAGGGGATAAACACACTACCTAATGACAAATCCCCGGGCCCAGATGGTCTAACAGGGAAATATTTAAAGCATTCCAGGGCATTCTAGCTCTGCATTTAAACAAAGTATTTGGAACAGCTGCTGTCTCGTCCTCCTTCCCTGATGAAATGTTGGAGGCTTTGATTGTTATGATACCCAAAGCGGGGAAACCTCCAGATGAACCCCAGAATTTTCGTCCTATATCACTGTTGAACAATGATGTCAAGATCTATGCCAAACTTATAGCCAATCGCTTAGCAGAGTATATACCCTTCCTGGTTGACCTGGACCAGTCTGGATTTGTTAGAGATAGACAGTCTTCCGATGCCACAAGGAGGTTAGTGGAAGTTATCCATACACTGAGACAGACAAAGATGCCTTCTCTGCTCCAAGCTTTGGATGCAGAGGAGGTGTCAAAGCAAGTCATTAGCCTCTTTGCTGATGACATTATCTTAATACTAACCAATCCAACAGACTCATTAGCCGCAGTATACCAGTCACTGCAACTTTTCAATAACATCTCTTACTATAAAGTGAATGAGTCGAAGTCCCATAATTTAACCTTGGGGATAGACGACCGAGCCAGGAAACACTTACAAAAAACACCCATTCTTCTGAAAAGACAAGGGAATACCATATTTGGGTATAACCCTTACTAAATCCACAACAGTACTATATGCTACTAACTTTCTCCCCTGGCTACAGAAAATCACAGGACATCTCTCCAAGTTGGCCCAACACGAACTGTCCTGGTTCCTTGCGGCATTTAAAATGCAAATACTCCCACAAATTTTATATATTTTTAGAACAGTCCCAATTCCAGCTCCAAGGTTATTCTTCAAAACCTTACGGATCAAGATAAACTCCTTTTTGTGGCATGGGAGGAAGGCACGCTGTGCATTTAACAAACTGATCAAGCATAGAACGGCAGGAGGTATAGGACAAGTGAACATATACGATTACTACTTAGCTGCGAATTTGGCTCACAGTAAACATTGGTTTACTCAACCACACACTACATTATGGGGGAATTAGAAAGTGAGATGATACCCCATTGCAACCTAACCACGTTGTTACATGCTTATCTGATTAGCCCAACACTACCCTAGACCATACCTCCCACAGTTAGGGCCACAATACTTACATGGGCAGAGTTCATATCCATGGCAAAAGGGCAGGATTTTCTTACTGAAATCCCTTTCCCCCTGACAACTTTGTGCAATCTTATACCTGATCTACCTCTATCTCACTGGCATCAACAAGGCATCCAAAATATATCAGACCTCTTCAACAATACAATCCTCAAACCCTTCTCCTCTTTAAGCGTAGAGTACAACTTGCCATACACAGAACAGTTCACCTATCTTCGTATAGTGTCTTTTCTAGGCAAAACTCCTAATATCAAATGCAAAGTCCCCCCACAGATAGCACGCTATTTAAGACTTAGTGTACACATTAAGGGAGGTATCTCAAAATTCTACATTAGCCTGAATGATAAATTAAACTTTACCAAGTCTACATCTCACCTAGCATGGGAAAAAGACTTAGGAGAATGCTTTTCAGAGGATCAATGGAGGATAGCTATAAATACGAATCACTCAGCCACCAAATGTGTAGGACTGTGGGAATTGTCCATCAAGATTATGCTCTGCAGGTTACCTAACTGTGGAAATCTTCTAATGTTCCTTCTAGGACTGAAATAATAGACCTTGTCCAAACAAACTCCTCATATGAACTTAGCTTTGCTCGCACTCAGGGCAGGTACGGGGAGCTTCTCCAACTCTGGTCTCCATGGTCAACCTGGTATGCATCCACCTATCGTAGATCCTAAAGATGTTCTTGTGATACTTTTGTTCCTTTCACTCCTTGTGATAGACATTTGAGACAACAATTGACTTTTTATTCCACATTACTGAAAAGAAGTTAATTCAGGGACTTCTACCTTCGCCCAGGGCATAAATTAGATCCCAGTGGGGTGCTGTGTGAGGGGGGGTCTCCCAATGCTATGTCTTGCAACATACTTATTGTAATCTATAGGAAACTCTCAATTTGTCTATGTATAAGCACTCTACTTTTGTTGTAAACTCATGTGTCCCTTACAACACTCACACTGTTTATGTTGCTCTTGTTCCTATATAATGTTTAATACTCTTGTATGCTATTATATACCAATAAAAACTATTGAAACACAAAAAATAGAAAAAAAAACAGTGTCCCCTAATATACAGTAGATCCACTGTGAATCACAACACCACCACCTTCATACCCGAAAAGAGAAAAATCGCAATGCCGTCCAGTAAGGCAAATGCCTCCTCCGACTGTTGACAGTTCTTAGATACAAGAAGACAAATCATACTGCGCTCTCAAGAAAAGGCTATACAAGGGCAGTGTGAAACAGCGTAACCTATGATAACAGTCCAATAATGTCCATAAATAATACTGGTAGGTGGAGTGAAATTAAACTGTCCTTAGTCGCTGCTGGCTGGCATGGAGCAAGGAAAAACTTTGTAGTAAGGAAGCAAGCAGAAAAGCAGAGCATACTAAGTGCAGTATGAAAGTAAATTTCATGAATAAAAACAATAGGATGTACACTCACAAAAGGAGGTAGTACAAAAACATGGTAGGTATCAGCTAGGTGATCTTCCACTGTAACAGGAATACAGTGGAAGATCACCCAGCTGACACCTACCATGCTTTTGTACTAATTCCCTTTTTGAGTGTACATCCTATTGTTTTTATCCATGAAATTTACATTCTTACTGCACTTAGTAGACGCTGCTTTTCCATTTGACAGTTCTTATATAGGTAAAGGCAGAGGTACTTGGCGACCCCTTGTGACATCACGGAACCGGTGCATGCTGGGTCAGTGATGTCACAAAGGGGGGTGCCACCAGGTGCGGTCACCAGGTGGCCCCCCTTACCTATATAAGAACTGTCAAACGTCAGAGGAGGCATTCGCCGTTTTGCCTTACTGGACGGCGGAGCAATTATTTTTCTTTTTTGGGTCCGAAGGTGGAAGCAAGCCATTTGGTGGTTTGCCTTAATTGACAGTGGAGCAATTCTTTTTCTTTATCTGGTCGGTAGTGGGTGTTGTGATTTATAAAGGATTTACATCAGGGGACACTTTTTTTTTTTTTTTAATAAAGGAATTGTCAAAAACGGTCTCTGTGTTTTCATTACTTTTTGATAGACATGTGCACGGCCAAAAAATTAGTTTTTTTTTGTTTTTTGTTTTTTTCAATCTAAGCTTTTTTTTCTTTCATTTTTTCCATTTCTCAGATTTTTCATTATGATCGAAATTTGTTATTTCAAATAAAATTGTAATTTTGGAACATTCGAATTTGGTTCGTTCTATACGTATAGATGCGGTATTCATTTTTATTGGTAATTCAGGAATTCTGAAAAATTTGATTCAATTCCTTCCATTATTATAGATGCGATATTCGTTATTTTCAGTAATTTGCAAATCCAGAAACATTCAAATTCGGTTTGTTCCATTTGTATAGATGTGGTATTTGTTATTATTGGTAATTCAGAAAAATTTGTTCACCAACAGGCAGAGAAACTTGAAAGGAAATGCCTATACCTAACTAATTTAATAATTTATAACTATTATTATAGTTTTTATTATTATTATTTATTATTAATAAATAATAATAATAAACTATAATAATGGTTAATAATTCTTTACATTTTCAGAATTTTGTTCTTTTGAATTTTTGGATTTTCGTTATTACTTTTGGATTGTCGTTCTTTTGTATTTTCGGATTTTCTTTCTTATTTTCGGATTTTTGTTTCTTACTTTCAGATTTTCATTATTTTGAATTTTCAGAATTTCGAATTTCGGATTTTCGTTCATTTGGATCTTCGAATTTTGGATTTTCGTTCATTTGACACTTTTTTGGTGAATGGTTAAGGGTAATTTGCACTTCATGGTCATTCACATGGGGGGGCGGGATCTCCTTGTGAAAGGGGGCTTCCAGATTCCGATAAGCCCTCTTCCCACAGAAACCCACAACCAGAGCCCAAGGGTTGTGGGGAAGAGACCCTTAACCCATCAACATGGGGACAAGGTGCTTTGGGGTGGGGGGGCATGTGGCCTGGTATGGTTCAGGAGGGGGGTGCTCGCTTGTCTCCCCCATTTCTGGCCTGCCAGGCTTTGTGCTCAGATGAAGGTCTGGTATGGATTTTGGGGGACCCCACGCCATTATTTTTTATTTTGGCATGGGTTTCCCCTTAAACATTTTTCTAAACATTTTTCTATTGCCGGAAATGGTATTGTATTACCGGCAATTTAAATATCATTTCATACATTTTTTTTTCTTTTGAAATGTCATGTTTGCTGCAGCATGTTCTGTACATGCTACAAATGTGCCACTTTACAGGCACCCCCAGACACTATATTTAAAGTTTTTGTTTTCATTTTTGTTGTTTCACTTTACACATCAATAAAATCACTGTTCTTATAAAAACAAACTTTTTAAAAAAAAAAATGTTTGCATTGGTACATGTGCCCCAGGGCAGTACCCGGGGTCCCCATACCCTTTTTATGTCCAATTACTTGCATATAATTCTTCAAAATAGGGACCTTTGATTTTTCAAGTTTTGATCCTATAGACTTCAATGGGGTTCGCGTCAGAACTTTTTCTCTGTTCGGGAGTTCTGGGGCAAAGTGAACAGGGGGGTGTTCGACTCATCTCTACTGATAATTGGTTTTATGAGTAAGCTGAAAAATCCTTTGTACTTTATTAAGACTTATTGTCTATCTAACAATGAATTATAGCATACTGTATGCCTATTTATATATTTTTACCTCATAGAATGGGAGTACCATACTTTTAGCCCCCTACTGTGGCCCACATGTTGACACCCTCCCTCAGAATATGTGGGGGGTAGCCACCTCTGCTGGGTGATTGTGGGTGTCTTGCAGACTTTTTCGAGTGAACAGAACATGTGAGTGTGGTTTACATAGTGATAGTGATGTAAATTATGTTCATTACTACTGATAGTTGTTCTAATATGTGTCTCCTACAATACAATAATTTCAAGTAATACATCTTACTAACAAAAGAAATATATGGAAGACACTACTTGCTAACATCTGTATAGATTATTATGTGTACCAAGTTACTGGACATTTGTAACAACTGTATACATTTGAATACATTATACAGTAACAGTATGTGCAGGTTTTGGATATTTACACATTTTTTTTTTTTGCTGATGGAGTTTATATTTGGATTTTGCCATAATGAAGTAATGCTTTTATTATCATTTTTGTGTGAAGAGTACTGGTGCCCTTAAAAATTCCTGCAATTGATATTTAATGTCCTTGCAAGTATATGTCTGAGGTCAATAAGAGGAACAGGCTACAAACTAAACAAATAGGTGACCACTGCCTTCGGCAATATAAATAATATATAAGAACCTGGAGGGAAGTCTATTGTTTAAAATTTGGAAACAAATCAGGTCACTTCTTAGCCAACTTAGAGTGAGAGAAATACCTCACATGCCACCCAATACTATTCTCCTACTACTTAAATAATGGGCACTACATGACATAAACAGATCCAACATAACACTCTACAATTAAGATACAAGACACAGTCACCACCTGGTGGGAAATGGGGAAATTCATGTAGTTCCATGGCCCCATCTCTCCATTAATGCCCCTCGTTACTTACCCAGTGCTTCACTAAGAAACTGAATCCCTGGTACTTAGACAGCGGCACTCAAGGCACACAGAGAAAATACATAAACTCTTAGACCTCCCAAGGCTCGAATTTACAACAGAAATATGCAGTTTCCACCAAACAGTTCTTACAAGATTCCCAAATTAAATATTTCCTTCAGACTAAGATTGGGTACCGGCAGAGTGTCATCATCCCTCAGGGACTTTTCCAAGCTTTAGAGAAACCCTTGGAAAAAACAAAACATATCTTAGTTTTACTTAACCCTCTGAAAGACCCAGTGTGCTGACTCAACACTACCACAAAAGTTCTCAACCAAGTGGGCAACTTTTCTAAATCTATTACTCAAGGAGAACTGACAAGCCTTCCATCAGAGCTGGTTAAAAACAAAATAATTCATAATAGGCAAATCATAGGCAAATCATAGAGGGACATTCAATTTAAACTTATACATAGGGCTTATCAGGCTAAAAGACCCCCATACTAATTGTCTTGACCACTGCCCTAAATGCAAATTAGATCACCCTAACTTTATCCATCTGATGTGACAATGCCCAGACATAGAAACATACTGGAACTAATACTATCATACATTCATAAACTATTAGGCAATCATAAACAGTGCTGTCTCTCTTTATGTCTTCTATATGTACCCTCTGTATTTATGCAGTCAGTAAATATAAGTCAGACCTTTTCCTTCAAAAAGATGGGAAATACCATGTCTACAGGCAAACCAAATAAACAATTCTAAAACATTAACTCTCACCTAATCCCCCAAACTAGCAGATTTTCAAACCATTCTTCCCTCCCTAATGTTAATATATACTGTAAAAATACTATCCTGAGAAACAGATCCCTTTTTAAAAAAATATATTTTATTGGATTTTCCATGGTTCCATACAAAAAGGCTTACAAAAAAATGACAAGCCTTAATAAACAACAACAAACGTACAATGTCTCTTGTGTCTCAACAGAGAATTTGCACTAAAGGAGGGGGTAACAAATATTACAGGTATCACTATATAAGAACAAATTTAAAGTACACTAGCACAGAGCACCAAATATGACTAATTTAACACCCTGGATCTAGAGAGGTTAATGTAAGCAGGCTGGAGACCCATTTTTCCCAGAGTTTATCAAAAAGGTTTGTTTTCAAAGGTTAGTCTGTACAGAGGATGTGTATAGTTAATTAGCTTTAGTCAAGAGTTTAGTGTAGGGAGGGTCATCCCTTTCCAGGATACTAAAATATTTTTTTACCAAAGAAATACAAAAATTCACAACATTTTTTTAGCATAATTAGAAAGCACCAGATCACCAAAAATGCCCAAAAGACAATTTTTTGAATGCAGGATATTAGGAAGGGCCAACGCCAATGAAATAAATTAACCAATATCATCCCAAAATTTTTGGGACCAAAAACAATGTAAGAAATCACATAGTATGCCCACAGCTGTGGAAGCACTCAGCTATAGTAAATAGGCCCATTTTATGCAACCGGGCAGGGGTTAAATGAGTATGATGAAATTATTTCAATTGAATGATTCTATCCTTGGAGGAAACCAATAAGATCTTATAAGTATCACTAAATCCAGACCAGTCTGACTCCTCAAAGTGTATATCCAATGAAGACATTTAATCTGAGCAATAGAGAACCTAGGGTTGGAATCTATCATCAGGGCAGAGTAAAATTTAGAAATAAGTATTGTTGGCTCAGGGCATCTCAGTAGTTTCTCTAGAGGTGGGAACATCAGGGAGACATCTATTGACCCAAACTTTGCTTTTACTATGTGACGTAGTTGATAATAATAAAACAAATAGGATCAGGGAAGGCCAAAGTTTTCCTGCAGCTGGAGGAACATTTTAAAGCCCTTGGCTGTAAAGAGATAACTACAATATTTGATCCCCCTAGATGACCACTGCTGCGGGGGTATTTGGCACCTATAAATCGTATTAAAGAAATAATGAAGATTCTCCAATGAGGAAACAATAGCTGCTTCAGTAGTTGTGCAAGCATTAACTGATGTAGGGTGTAACCAATCATGAATATGTATAAATTGTGATGCCAAATAATATAAATAGAAGTTAGGAAAAGCAAGCCCTGCTAGATGGGATGGCAATTTCAAAACATCCAAGGCAAATCCAGGGGTTCTATGCTGTCAAAGGAATGTTGTACAAATATAATCTATTGTTTAAAAAGTACCTTTGGTATCTTACAAGGGGAGCAAAGGGGGCTAAAATAGCAGTTTGTGTAAATAAACAAACCCATGTGGTCCAAATGGAGATCCATTCATCGCATTGCTTGTTGTTTAAATTGAGCAATCAATGGGCAGACATTGTTAGCAATATATGAGTGTAAAGGCATTTGCACCACAGCTCCCAAATATCTAAAGGAATCAACAACTCGCAATGTCAATCTGCATGGATCACCTGCATAGCAGCAGGATCTAGGAGGAAGAGGCTGGATTTGTCCAAGTTCACCCAAAAGCCAGAATAATTTCCAAAGACAGTAAGCAGATTGTAAGAGAGAATATAGGGATACATTGGCATCTGTCAAATACATCAACGTATGATCAGCATTAAAAGAGACATGTTCTTCTATCGTACCACTAGTGAGACCTCTTATAGTGGGGGCAGTCAGAAAACAGCAAGAGGCTCAATGGCCAGGGAAAATAAAAGAGGGGATAATGAGTGTAATGATATCACGTGCGGGACAAACAAAACTTGCAGCCAATTGGTTAAACGTAAGCCATGACCGTTTCAGCTTTAAGGAGACAGCCACCCTGCAATGAACAAACCCCTCTTCCCCCCTCAGTCAGGTTAGGAATTCCTAGGTCATCTTATAAGGTGCCAAGAGGTCTGACTGTGTTTTCCAGGCATAAACAAATAAATCAGATTCATTAAGAGATAGCACAGGATGCCTGGAGATAATGAAGGGTCGTAAAATTCAGGCAGCTGTGACATTCTCAGAAACCCTTGATCAATTTTAAGCTTAGAATTGACCCATGTTTCATAGCTCCCGATAGGAATATGACATCTTAATAAAAAGTACATATGTGAATGCGGAAATTCAAACGGAACAAAATGAATCCAAACATCGATAAGTCAGGTCATATGGGGGACCCCTGGTCATCTCTGTCCCCCCAGGGTAATGGAATAGTGACAAATCTGTCATGTTTAGACTTATTTTGATGCACTTTGCATGCTGAGCTCAAATTCCTTAATGTCGGGTCTTCACTGTGATCCTATCCCGAGATATGATTTTTATACTGCAAATTGCATATCAGGGAGGGTTGTTATTGCACAATCCACCCCGGTCCCTCCTTACCCATGTGAGTGGTCAGGGGCAGATGGCTCCACCCCTTTGATTCCAGAGAAAAAGGGAATAGACTGGACAATGCCCAGTTCTCACTTTACCATCAAAGAACAACCATATGAGAACCTGTGGACTCATCTACCAATCTCTGATCAATCGTGGACATTTAACTGCAAGTATCTTTCTCCCCTTCCATTCTGCCTTATCTCTTTGCTGCTGTATATTATGTCTCTAATTGCTTTGTAACACCATTTTTCTGTAAATATTTTATCTGGGCCAATTTTGACCTTTGCATTATTAACCACTTCCTTACTGGGCACTTAAACCCCCCTCCTGCCCAGACCAATTTTCAGGTTTCAGTGCTGTCGCATTTTGAATGACAATTGCGCGGTCGTGCGGCGTTGTACCCAAATAAAATTGATGTCCTTTTTTCCCCACACATAGAGCTTTCTTTTGGTGGTATTTGATCACCTCTGCGGTTTTTACTTTTTGCACTATAAACAAAACCAAGAGCGACAATTTTGAAAAAAGAACAATATTTTTTACTTTTTGATCTAATAAATATCCAAAAATAAAAAATAAAAAAAAAATTATTCATTGGGTTTGGCCGATTTATATTCTTCTACATATTTTTGGTAAAAAAAATCGCAATGGACGTTTATTGATTGGTTTGCACAAAAGTTATCGCGTCTACAAACTATGGGAATTGATTTATGGCGTTTTTATTATTATTATTTTTTTTACTAGTAATGGCAGCGATCTGCGATTTTTATCGGGACTTTGATATTGGGGCGGACATGTCGGTCATTATTGACACTTTTTTGGGACCAATGACATTTATTCAGCGATCAGAAATGTAAATGTCCACTGATTACTGTATAAATGTCATTGGCAGTGAAGGGGTTAACCTGCAGGGGGCAGTGAAGGGGTTAACTATGTTCCCTCGGTGTGTTCTAACTGTGGGGGCGATGGGTTGGCCGGGACATAACAGATCTAACTGATCCCAGTGACAGGGATCAGTAGATCTGTTTGTCCCCCTCTCACAGAACGGGGAACGGCCGTGTTTACATCGGCGGTTCCCCGTTCTACAGCTCTGTAGGCGATCGCGGGTCAGGAGCAGACATCGAGTCCGCCCAACCCGCGGACACGCCCACGCAGCGTGCGGCGGCCCCGCGCGCGCGCTACCGCCGCCGCCCAGTGCGCACAGGGGGCGGATTTTCAGATCCGCGCTGTAGAAGTCTTTCGTCTGTAGCGCGGATCTCTAGTGGTTAAACCTTATTTTGAAAAGTGTTAATCTTGTCCCTAAAGTTCTTAATGCAAGCTATAATGAACCTGTTCCTTTGAAGGGTGCTACTGTTTAGGATAACTCATCTGAATATTCCTGTCTGTGGTCACAGTGTGTGTTACAGTTTATTATTCTAAAATCATAATTAATGTTAATTGGTGGAAACTCTGACTCTTCCGTAAATCAACGGTCATTGGTGGTAGTGAAAGGGTTAATTGCTTGAATTATCCGGTAACAATTGCTCTCAGGCAGCTGGCACTTAGACAGTGGTCCTGCAAGCTGGAAAATCTTTGTGCTTAAACAATTAGCATGGACTTTAGCCAGTATTTTAACATCAAAATTGATTAAATATATGGGTCTATAGGAGTCACACTGAAGGGAAACTTTCTGTAGATTCAAAAGGACAATTAATGCCTCTCGGGGAGAATCACCAGCATCTAAAGCCTTAGTAAATGTACAAATGTTTGAATTTAGCATACCACTCAGCTGGGAAGCCATTCAGACCAGATATTTTATGAACAGGCAGTTGCGTAATGGCAAGTTCTTCAGTGGAGATGGGTGCATCCAATTCCCTGCTGTGACGAGAGGACAGTGAAGGGAGAGACAGCTGGGCAAGATTGACTGAAAGTTGTTCATCAGAGTACTGCATGAAGATGAGTAGAGTTTAGCGAACCCGAACTGTCCGTGACCCGGACTCGAACCCGGACATTTGAAAAAAAGTTTGGGTTCGGGGTTTGGGTATTTGATCCCGCCTGTTGAATAGCTGCAGGGCAGCCAATCAACAAGCGTTTCACTGGTTTGCCCTTAGAAGCCATCACAGCCATGCCTACTAATGGCATGGCTGTAAATGGCCAGTGCATCAAGTGACCCAACCTCTGTATAAGCTGGAGTCACGTAGTGCTGCATGTCACATGCTCTCAGGCTAGTGTAGGGAGAGGATGCTGCCGGCGCTGTGAGGGACAGATTGCAGATATAATAACATCACATCCTGCATTACAGAATGATCTGATTCTGGACTAGGTAGAGATTACTACTACTGCTTTGAGGGACAGATTACAGATCTCATCCTGCATTAGAGAACGATCTGATTCTGGACTAGGTAGAGATTACTACTACTGCTTTGAGGGACAGATTGCAGATCTCATCCTGCATTACAGAACGATCTGATTCTGGACTAGGTAGAGTCTACTGCTTTGAGGGACAGATTATTGTTCTAAAATCATCTCCTAGTTCTATAGGGTCAGGTTCCTGCTGTTGCTGTAAGGGACAGATTATTGTTCTAAAATCATTGCCTACTCCTATAGGGTCAGGTTCCTGCTGTTGCTGTAAGGGACAGATTATTGTTCTAAAATCATCGTCTACTGGTATAGGGTCAGGTTCCTGCTGGTGCTGTAAGGAACAGATTATTGTTCTATAATCATCTCCTAGTTCTAAAGGGAGAGGTTCCTGCTGGTGCTGTAAGGGACAGATTATTGCTCTTAAATCATTTCCTATTTCTATAGGGAGAGGTTACCTCCTCCTCCACCACCACCACTTCCACCTACACTGCCATGGTCACGGCCTAGTCAACCTCTAGGCTCCTACTCCACATCCACCCCCCTTCCCATTTTTATTTTTTTTATTTGAGTTTAAGTTTCCCTATCCCCATTTTTTTGTAGGGCCCTTGTCCTACTCTTTCCCCCCATTTTACTTCCTTTTGCAGCCCTCTAGCACTTGTCAGGACTAGGCCGTGACCTTGTCCTACTCTTTCCCCCCATTTTACTTCCTTTTGCAGCCCTCTAGCACTTGTCAGGACTTTTTTACAGCCATTTTTGTGCCTAAAAGTTCAGGTCCCTGTTGACTTCAATGGGGTTCGGGGTCCGGGGTCAAGTTCGGTACCGAACCAGAACTTTTTTGCGAAGTTCGGCCGAACCCGCCGAACCTGAACATCCAGGTGTCCGCTCAACTCGATAGATGAGTACAATGTAGAATAGAAGGAAGTGAAAGCATCCAAAACCTCATAGGGACAGTGCCTATTTGGCACTAGGCATTTGAACACAGGGGATGGAGGTAGGAGTAAAATCAGGCCTAGTCAAATACGGCAATAGACGGCCAGCCTTATTACTATGTTTAATTTTTTTTTTGCGTAGAATATAACATTGTCTTTTTAGTAAGATTTAAAAGGCAGCAATAATTATTTATGAATCCAATCCAACCTAGTATGTGGAGAGGAGTCAGCAAAATAATTACCTTCCGCCTGAAGCATGGCAGTTTCTAATTCTTCAGTACGCATTTGTGCATTTCTACGCAATACACTGATAATGGACTTGAAAGTATCATGAAGGGTAGTCTTAAAGACCTCACTCAAATGAGGGCGAGGCAGTATTGACGTTTATGTTCCAATAGCCAACTATGCCTTTTGTATACTTTCCCATGACCACGTTATCCTCCAACCACTGCGAGTTAAGGCACCACACAGTGGAGCTGGGTCGGGGAAGGAGATTTAATAAAAGGGGTGCATGGTCAGAGATGTCCCTAGGAAGAAAGGAGGCATCCGTTGCAAAAGGAAGGGTAGTGGAGGAAGCAAGGGCCAGATCTATGTGGGACATAGTGTGAAAGGAATCAGAATGGCAGGAGTATTGTCGAGTATCTGGATGCTTTCACTCCCAAACATCTGTAAGACTGTAAGTCTATATCCAGTCTAGAAGTGCCTGAAACATTTTACCACTACCCCTTAAGTGGCCCCTACTCGGGTCGAAGGCCACGTTAAAATCACCAATAAATATCAGGGGCCACTGGGTAGGTCCAAAGAAATAAGAGAGAGCGTATGAAGTAAGTCGGGGGAAAAAGGTGGTGGGACATAAACATTCACCATGTTCAGAGTAATGAGGCAATTTGTAAAGTAAGGATTACAAATCACCCATTTGGGTCCATTTTTACCTCAATGACATCAGCAGGGAGAGGCCTAGTCAGTAGAGTTGAGCGAACCCGAACTGTAAAGTTCGGGTCCATACCGAACTTTGGGGTGTCCGTGACCCAGACTCGAACCCGGACATTTGAAAAAAAGTTTGGGTTCGGGTATTTTATCCCGCCTGTTGAATAGCTGCAGGGCAGCCAATCAACAAGTGTTTCACTGGTTTGCCCTTAGAAGCCATCACAGCCATGCCTGCTAATGGCATGGCTGTGATTGGCCAGTGCATCATATGACCCAGCCTCTGTATAAGCTGGAGTCACATAGTGCTGCATGTCACATGCTCTCAGAATAGTGTAGGGAGAGGATGCTGCCGGCGCTGTGAGGGACAGATTGCAGCTATAATAACATCTCATCCTGAATTACAGAACAATCTGATTCTGGACTAGGTAGAGATTACTACTACTACTACTGCTTTGAGGGACAGATTGCAGATCTCATCCTGCATTACAGAACGATCTGATTCTGGACTAGGTAGAGTTTACTACTCCTGCTTTTAGGGACAGATTGCAGATCTAATAACATCTCATCCTGCATTACAGAACATTCTGATACTGGACTAGGTAGAGTCTACTGCTTTGAGGGATGGATTATTGTTCTAAAATCATCTCCTAGTTCTCTAGGGTCAGGTTCCTGCTGTTGCTATAAGGGACAGATTATTGTTCTATAATCATCTCCTAGTTCTATAGGGAGAGGTTCCTGCTGGTGCTGTAAGGGACAGATTATTGTTCTAAAATCATCACCTACTGCTATAGGGTCAGGTTCCTGCTGTTGCTGTAAGGGACAGATTATTGTTCTATAATCATCTCCTAGTTCTATAGGGAGAGGTTCCTGCTGGTGCTGTATGGGACAGATTATTGTTCTAAAATCATTGCCTACTGCTATAGCGTCAGGTTCCTACTGTTGCTGTAAGGGACAGATTATTGTTCTAAAATCATCGCCTACTGCTATAGGGAGAGGTTCCTGCTGTTGCTGTAAGGGCCAGATTATTGTTCTAAAATCATCGCCTACTGCTTTAGGGTCAGGTTCCTGCTGTTGCTGTAAGGGATAGATTATTGTTCTAAAATCATCGCCTGCTGCTAAAGGGTCAGGTTCCTGCTGTTGCTGTAAGGGACAGATTATTGTTCTATAATCATCTCCTAGTTCTATAGGGAGAGGTTCCTGCTGTTGCTGTATGGGGCAGATTATTGTTCTAAAATCGTCTCCTAGTTCTATAGGGAGAGGTTCCTGCTGCTACTGTAAGGGACAGATTATTGTTCTAAAATCATCGCCTACTGCTATAGCATCAGGTTCCTACTGTTGCTGTAAGGGACAGATTATTGTTCTATAATAATCTCCTAGTTCTATAGGGAGAGGTTCCTGCTGCTCCTGTAAGGGACAGATTATTGTTCTAAAATCATCTCCTACTGCTATAGGGTAAGGTTCCTGCTGTTGCTGTAAGGGACAGATTATTGTTCTATAATCATCTCCTAGTTCTATAGGGAGAGGTTCCTGCTGTTGCTGTATGGGGCAGATTATTGTTCTAAAATCGTCTCCTAGTTCTATAGGGAGAGGTTCCTGCTGTTGCTGTAAGGGACAGATTATTGTTCTAATAATCATCTCCTAGTTCTATAGGGAAAGGATCTTGCTGCTCCTGTAAGGGACAGATTATTGTTCTAATATCATCCCCTAGTGCTATTTTGTCAGGTTCCTGCTGTTGTTGTAAGGGACAGATTATTTTTCTATAATCATCTCCTAGTTCTATAGGGAAAGGTTCCAGCTGGTGCTGTAAGAGACAGATTATTGTTCGAAAATCGTCTCCTAGTTCTATATGGAGAGGTTCCTGCAGCTCCTGTAAGGGACAGATTATTGTTGTAAAATCATCGCCTACTGCTACCGGGTCAGGTTCCTGCTGTTGCTGTAAGGGACAGATTATTGTTCTATAATCATCTCCTAGTTCTATAGGGGGAGGGTCCTGCTGCTCCTGTAAGGGACAGATTATTGTTCTAAAATCATCCCCTTCTGCTATAGGGTCAGGTTCCTGCTGTTGCTGTAAGGGACAGATTATTGTTATATAATCATCTCCTAGTTTTATAGGGAGAGGTTCCTGCTGCTCCTGTAAGGGACAGATTATTGTCCTAAAATTATCGCCTACTGCTATAGGGTGAGGTTCCTGCTGTTGCTGTAAGGGACAGATTATTGTTCTATAATCATCTCCAAGTTCTATAGGGAGAGGTTCCTGCTGGTGCTGTAAGGGACAGATTATTGTTCTAAAATCATCGCCTACTGCTATAGGGTCAGGTTCCTGCTGTTGCTGTAAGGAACAGATTATTGTTCTATAATCATCTCCTAGTTCTATAGGGAGAGGTTTCTGCTGCTCCTGTAAGGGACAGATTATTGTTCTAAAATCATCGCCTACTGCTATAGGGAGAGGTTCCTGCTGTTGCTGTAAGGGAAAAATTATTGTTCTATAATCATCTCCTAGTTCTATAGGAAGAGGTTCCTGCTGCTCCTGTAAGGGACAGATTATTGTTCTATAACCATCTCCTAGTTCTATAGGGAGAGGTTTCTGCTGCTCCTGTAAGGGACAGATTATTGTTCTAAAATCATCGCCTACTGCTATAGGGAGAGGTTCCTGCTGTTGCTGTAAGGGACAGATTATTGTTCTATAATAATCTCCTAGTTCTATAGGGTCAGGTTCCTGCTGCTCCTGTAAGGGACAGATTATTGTTCTAAAATCATCGCCTACTGCTATAGGGTAAGGTTCCTGCTGTTGCTGTAAGGGATAGATTATTGTTCTAAAATCATCGCCTGCTGCTAAAAGGTCAGGTTCCTGCTGTTGCTGTTAGGGATAGATTATTGTTCTAAAAGCATCACCTGCTGCTAAAGGGTCAGGTTCCTGCTGCTGCTGTAAGGGACAGACTATTGTTCTATAATCATCTCCTAGTTCTATAGGGAGAGGTTCCTGCTGGTGCTGTAAGGGACAGATTATTGTTCTAAAATCATCGCCTACTGCTATAGGGTCAGGTTCCTGCTGTTGCTGTAAGGGATAGATTATTGTTCTATAATCATCTCCTAGTTCTATAGGGAGAGGTTTCTGTTGCTCCTGTAAGGGACAGATTATTGTTCTAAAATCATCGCCTACTGCTATAGGGAGAGGTTCCTGCTGTTGCTGTAAGGGACAGATTATTGTTCTATAATCATCTCCTATTTCTATAGGCAGAGGTTCCTGCTGCTCCTGTAAGGGACAGATTATTGTCCTACAATCATCGCCTACTGCTATAGGGTAAGGTTCCTGCTGTTGCTGTAAGGGACAGATTATTGATATAAAATCATCGCCTACTGCTACCGGGTCAGGTTCCTGCTGTTGCTGTAAAGGACAGATTATTGTTCTATAATCATCTCCTAGTTCTATAGGGGGAGGGTCCTGCTGCTCCTGTAAGGGATAGATTATTGTTCTAAATTCATCCCCTTCTGCTATAGGGTCAGGTTCCTGCTGTTGCTGTAAGGGACATATTATTGTTATATAATCATCTCCTAGTTCTATAGGGAGAGGTTCCTGCTGCTCCTGTAAGGGAAAGATTATTGTCCTAAAATTATCGCCTACTGCTATAGGGTGAGGTTCCTGCTGTTGCTGTAAGGGACAGATTATTGATCTCAAATCATCGCCTACTGCTATAGGGTCAGATTCCTGCTGTTGCTGTAAGGGACAGATTATTGTTCTATAATTATCTCCCAGTTCAATAGGGAGAGGTTCCTGCCGGTGCTGTAAGGGACAGATTATTGTTCTATAATCATCTCCTAGTTCTATAAGGAGAGGTTCCTGCTGCTCCTGTAAGGGACAGATTATTGTTCTAAAATCATCGCCTACTGCTATAGGGTCAGGTTCCTGCTGTTGCTGTAAGGGACAGATTATTGTTCTATAATCATCTCCTAGTTCTATTGGGAGATTTTCCTGCTGCTCAAGTAAGGGACAGATTATTGTTCTAAAATCATCGCCTACTGCTATAGGGTGAGGTTCCTGCTGTTTTTTCAGCACAGATTATTGTTCTAAAATCATCGCCTACTGCTATAGGGTAAGGTTCTTGCTGTTGCTGTAAGGGACAGATTATTGTTCTAAAATCATCTCCTAGTTCTATAGGGAGAGGTTCCTGCTTCTCCTTTAAGGGACAGATTATTGTTCTAAAATCATCGCCTACTGCTCTAGGGTCAGGTTCCTGCTGTTGCTGTAAGGGACAGATTATTGTTCTATAATCATCTCCTAGTTCTATAGGGAGAGGTTCCTGCTTCTACTGTAAGGGACAGATTATTGTTCTAGAATCATCGCCTACTGCTATAGCGTCAGGTTCTTGCTGTTGCTGTAAGGCACAGATTATTATTCTAAAATCATCGCCTACTGCTAAAGAGTCAGGTTCCTGCTGTTGCTGTAAGGGACAGATTATTGTTCTATAATCATCTACTAGTTTTATAGGGAGAGGATCTTGTTGCTCCTGTAAGGGACAGATTCATTTTCTAAAATCATCCCCTACTGCTATTTTGTCAGGTTCCTGCTGTTGCTGTAAGGGACAGATTATTGTTCTATAATCATCTCCTAGTTCAATATGGAGAGGTTCCTGCTGCTCCTGTAAGGAATAGATTATTGTTCTAAAATCATCGCCTACTGCTATAGGGTCAGGTTCATGCTGTTGCTGTAAGGGACAGATTATTGTTCTATAATCATCTCCTAGTTCTATAGGGAGAAGTTCCTGCTAGTGCTGTAAGGGACAGATTATTGTTCTAAAATCGTCTCCTAGTTCTATAGGGAGAGGTTTCTGCTGCTTCTGTAAGGTACAGATTATTGTTCTAAAATCATTGCCTACTGCTATAGGGTCAGGTTCCTGCTGTTGCTGAAAGGGACAGATTATTGTTCTATAATCATCTACTAGTTTCATAGGGAGAGGATCTTGTTGCTCCTGTAAGGGACAGATTCATTTTCTAAAATCATCCCCTACTGCTATTTTGTCAGGTTTCTGCTGTTGCTGTAAGGGACAGATTATTGTTCTATAATCATCTCCTAGTTCAATATGGAGAGGTTCCTGCTGCTCCTGTAAGGGACAGATTATTGTTCTAAAATCATCGCCTAATGCTATAGGGTCAGGTTTCTGCTGTTGCTGTAAGGGACAGATCATTGTTCTATAATCATCTCCTAGTTCTATAGGGAGAGGTTGCTGCTGCTCCTGTATGGAACAGATTATTTTTCTAAAATCATCGCCCTCTGCTATAGAGTCAGGTTCCTGCGGTTGCTGTAAGGGACAGATTATTGCTCTAAAATCGTCGCCTACTACTATAGGGTCAGGTTCCTGCTGTTGCTGTAAGGGACAGATTAATGTTCTATAATCATCTCCTAGTTCTATAAGGTGAGGTTCCTGCTGCTCCTGTAAGGGACAGATTATTGTTCTAAAATCATCCCCTACTGCTATAAGGTCAGTTTCCTGCTGTTGCTGTAAGGGACAGATTATTGTTCTATAATCATCTCCTAGTTCTATAGGTAGAGGTTCCTGCTGCTCCTGCAAGGGACAGATTATTGTTCCAAAATCGTCTCCTAGTTCTAAAGGGAGAGGTTCCTGCTGCTCCTGTAAGGGACAGATTATTGTTCTAAAATCATCGCTTACTGCTATAGGGTCAGGTTCCTGCTGTTGCTGTAAGGGACAGATTATTGTTCTAAAATCATCGCCTACTACTATAGGGTCAGGTTCTTGCTGTTGCTGTAAGGGACAGATTAATGTTCTATAATCATCTCCTAGTTCTATAAGGTGAGGTTCCTGCTGCTCCTGTAAGGGACGGATTATTGTTCTAAAATCATCCCTTACTGCTATAAGGTCAGTTTCCTGCTGTTGCTGTAAGGGACAGATTATTGTTCTATAATCATCTCCTAGTTCTATAGGTAGAGGTTCCTGTGCTCCTGAAAGGGACAGATTATTGTTCTAAAATCGTCTCCTAGTTCTAAAGGGAGAGGTTCCTGCTGCTCCTGTAAGGGACAGATTATTGTTCTAAAATCATCGCTTACTGCTATAGGGTCAGGTTCCTGCTGTTGCTGTAAGGGACAGATTATTGTTCTATAATCATCTCCTAGTTCTATAGTGAGAGGTTCCTGCTGGTGCTGTAAGGGACAGATTATTGTTCTAAAATCATCGCCTACTGCTATAGGGTCAGGTTGCTGCTGTTGCTGTAAGGGTAAGGGACAGATTATTGTTCTAAAATCATCGCCTACTGCTCTAGGGTCAGGTTCCTGCTGTTGCTGTAAGGAATAGATTATTGTTCTAAAATCATCGCCTACTGCTATAGGGTCAGGTTCCTGCTGTTGCTGAAAGGGACAGATTTTTGTTCTATAATCATCTACTAGTTTCATAGGGAGAGGATCTTGTTGCTCCTGTAAGGGACAGATTCATTTTCTAAAATCATCCCCTACTGCTATTTTGTCAGGTTTCTGCTGTTGCTGTAAGGGACAGATTATTGTTCTATAATCATCTCCTAGTTCAATATGGAGAGGTTCCTGCTGCTCCTGTAAGGGACAGATTATTGTTCTAAAATCATCGCCTAATGCTATAGGGTCAGGTTTCTGCTGTTGCTGTAAGGGACAGATCATTGTTCTATAATCATCTCCTAGTTCTATAGGGAGAGGTTGCTGCTGCTCCTGTATGGAACAGATTATTTTTCTAAAATCATCGCCCTCTGCTATAGAGTCAGGTTCCTGCGGTTGCTGTAAGGGACAGATTATTGTTCTAAAATCGTCGCCTACTACTATAGGGTCAGGTTCCTGCTGTTGCTGTAAGGGACAGATTAATGTTCTATAATCATCTCCTAGTTCTATAAGGTGAGGTTCCTGCTGCTCCTGTAAGGGACAGATTATTGTTCTAAAATCATCCCCTACTGCTATAAGGTCAGTTTCCTGCTGTTGCTGTAAGGGACAGATTATTGTTCTATAATCATCTCCTACTGCAATAGGGTCAGGTTAATGCTGTTGCTGTAAGGGACAGATTATTGTTCTATAATCATCTCCTAGTTCTATAGGGAGAGGTTCCTGCTGGTGCTGTAAGGGACAGATTATTGTTCTAAAATCGTCCACAGCCAAAGTAGATAAGCTAACGTTTATTAAAATTAACCAGGCATGGATCCCACAAGACTTGTCTGTACCTTGTGCAGAATAGACATTTAGACCAGCCTCACACAGCCATTGGTATACTTGTTTTTTTGAATAAGCCTCAATATTTTTGGGGCTACCCCAATTAGGAAAAAAAACAAACAAACAACAAAAAGTGTTGGCTACCTCCTCCTCCTCCTCCTCCACCACCGCCACTTCATGGCCTTGTCAACCTCTAAGCTCCTACTCCACATCCACCCCCCTTCCCATTTTTATTTTTTTATTTGATTTTAAGTTATTTTCCCTATCCCCATTTTTTTGTAGGGCACTTGTCCTACTCTTATCCCCATTTTACTTCCTTTTGCAGCCATCTAGCACTTTCCAGGACTTTTTTACAGTCATTTTTGTGCCCAAAAGTTCGGGTCCCCATTGACTTCAATGGGGTTCGGGGTCCGGGTAAAGTTTGGGTCAAGTTCGGTACCGAACCCAAACTTTTCCGCAAAGTTCGACCGAACCCGCCGAACCCAAACATCCAGGTGTCCCCTCGACTCTACTTACAATCATGGCTAAAGTGGACAGTTAAAGTCTATAGGCTTAGAAAATTAAGTTTGTAAATGATAGAAATCTGGTTAACCACTTGCCGACCGTCAACCATAGGTTGACGGCGACAAGTTGGCTCGTTATCGCAAATCGCCGTCATACGACGGCGGACGCGATCACGAGCAGTGCGCGCGCCTCCTAGGCACGGGTACTGCAGCGCCATTGGATACAGGGCAGATCACTCCACAGTGCCAGGCCAATGATTTTTGGCCTGGCCCTGTAGATCGCCCCTGCCAATGAAATGTAAATGTAAACAGAGGCAGAGGAAGTTAACTCCTCTTCCTCCCTGAAGCCCTTTTTGGTTTCAGCGAGGAAGAAGAAGCATCTGGAAACGTGAGTTACACAATCACTACACTGACACCAGGTCACATAGGCACATTTAACCCCTTGATCACCCCCTGATCGCCCCCCAGTTAGCCCTTTCACTCCCTGTCACTCCCTGTCACAGTATCACATAGTGCAGCGATCTGATTTTTAGCGATCGCTGTACTTGTGACCCTTGTGATGCTAAATCAGTGTTAGGTTAGGCTAGTACTAGGCCTAGTTAGGTGAAAAGACCCCCCTTGCCCCCCCCAATAAAGTTTTTAACCCCTTGATTGCCCCCTGTCACCTGTGATCACCGTAAAAGTGTCACGGGTGACGCTAGTTAGATAGATCGTTTTTTTTCCAATCAGATTACCCGTCGTATATACCTTTTATAGGTTTTAACCCCCGATCGCCCGGCGGTGACTCCAGTTAGCTTTTAGTGTGCGTTAGGGTCAGTGTAAACGCCAGGCAGGGCCAGTTAGCGAGGTACTCTGACACGCACGCACGCACATTAGGTAGGTGCTAGATATTATTGTAATATCTGATCAGATCAATATCTGCGATCTGATCAGATATATATTAGCGCCCCCACTAGATTAGGGTTCTAAAAAACGCAGTGTTAGCGGGATCAGCCCAGATAACCGCTAGCACCTGCGGTTAGCCCCTCCGCCCATCCCAGCCCACCCAAGTGCAGGATCAGTAGATCGCTGTCACTTACAAAACACAACACACATATCTGCAGCCTTCGCAGAGATCACGCCCGATCCCAGCAAATTCTGACAGTGAATTTGGTAGCGTTTGAAGCAGGCTCTGACAACCAGGTGTGCTTTTTTGCCTGTGAGTCACGCTAGTGTACGCAGATACGACAGTGCAAATTTCTACGGCGACTGGTCTTGTGGAGAAACCCCTCTGTGTCCACGAATATAACCTAAATATGGGAGGGGTGGACCTCAATGATCAGTTAATGGCGCCGTACCTAATTGCCCGTAAAGCGAGACCCTGGTACAAAAAAGTGTCTCTATTAGAGTTGAGCGAACACCTGGAAGTTCGGGTTCTGCTGGTCCGTCCGAACTTCGGGACAAAGTCCGGGTCCGGGTCCGGACGGAACCCGAACGATCGCACGGACAACGAACCCCATTGAAATCAATGGGGACCCGAACTTTTAGGCACAAAAATGGCTGTAGGAAAGTCCTGGAAAGCCCCAGAGGGCTGCAAAAGGAAGTAAAATGGGGGTAAGGGTAGGGCAAGTGCCCTACAAAAAAATGGGGACAGGGAAATAACTTTAAATATTTTTAAAAAAATAAAAACTTAAAAAATGCAAAAATGGAGGTGAATGTGGATCATCTTCAAACTGTGTCTGAAAAGTATTAATTAACGGTAGAAGCCATATAACTGTTCTAAAATCATCTTCAAACTAGGGCAAGTGCCCTACAAAAAATGGGGAGAGGGAAAA
>BLSH010411295.1:139316-154376 GCA_018402905.1 Glandirana rugosa | reverse complement strand
TGTACTTGAAATAAGTATAAGCGGTTATGAACGAACTTGGTTTGGGTCCACAGAAACGGATAGTCATAAATATTTAACCAATTTTTCATTCCCAAGGATGAGATTTGTAACCACCATTGGTGATTGTTGGAATCTGGTAACTCTCGTACTTAGTAATTAGTAATCAGTAATGAGAGACCTATGTCAGAAAATTGGTGAAGTCGGGGCCTTCCTAAAGGTCGAAATCCTGGACTCGTGAAAAAAGTTAAACCGTGACGCGGCGAAGTTTACCATTAACGCGGCAGTACGTTACGTCATGGGTTTGTTTTAAACGCAGGAAAAAAGGGTGTTTATCTCGAAAGAAAACCACCATAGTTTATATCGCAAAAATTAAAAAGCGCAGTGGTGAACAAATACCACCAAAAGAAAGCTCTATTTGTGGGAAAAAAGGACGCAAATTTTGTTTGGGTACTGCATTGCATGACGGCGCAATTACCATTTGAAGCGGCGCAGTGCCAAATTGAAAAAAGTGCTCAGGTCCTAAAGCTGGAAATCCTTCCGGGGCTGAAGTGGTTAAAAGACTGTATCCAGAGAGTAATGACTAATGATTAATGATTCATGCTCTCAATGGTCTAAGGTTGTTAGTGGTTACCACCAATGTTTAGAGTAGGAACCCTTACTTTTTAACCAATTTATAAATACTGATAGGCAAAGACACCTGGGTTTGGTTCAAGCAAGTATTGGCGAATATGAATAAAGTTCATGTGCTCAATCCAAACTCCTCCTGAGGTGGGTGAGAGCCAAATGCTAAAAATCAGTTCTCACTTTTTTCTAGTCAATGAGACAAAGGACTGTTCAAAAAATGACAAGAGGGGCTGGGCATTGCCATGATGGACATGTACAAAAGCAAAATTTAAAAAAAATTATATTTGGCAGGGTGTAGAGATATTAGTACCACCTAAAGCGAAATATTAAAAATGCAAAACTCCATTAGATAACATGCCTATGGGATGCCTTGACCCTATCTGTGAAGTGATGCATCTGTGCAAAGCTTACAACCTACTACTGCAACATTTACAATTTTAAAAAGGAAAAACTGTGTTTAACTCCTTTACGACCAACGTCAAAACAAACCTGAACACCCAAACCCAATTTTGCAACTTTGAAATATGTTAGTAAAACACGTCATATTTTTGCAGCTACCCCACCCTTATACCAGTATAAATTTGAGCACCCTTATGGGGTCAGCACATTGCTGGGGGAGCACATTGCAGGGGCTTCTTTCTCTAAGTGATTCTTTCTACAAGTGATATGCACTTCAGCGTTTGCACAAAGCGAATATACATAGCAAACTGCACTGAAACCACCCAGCAGGCTGCAGGTGACTCTGTCTCTCTATTCAGCTCTCCTTCCACTCTATAACATGCACTCTCTACCACTCCTTCTGGGACTTGTGTCCTCTCTCCTCAAACTCTCTTACCTTCACCCCTCTTCTCCACCACCCAGCTTTTATATATCACCCCACCTTCTGCCCTCTCCCTATTACTGCTCCCACCAACTTTTTCTCGTTCTACATGCATATACAGATAAAACCACCAGGACTCTTAGGCATGCCCCTCCGTATAAATCACACTCCCACATTACCTCCCTCACCCTCCTGCTTTTCCTAATCTCTGGTGATAGTTCCCCAAACCCTGGGCCTCCATCATCTGTCTTTGCCCGACACTCCCAACTCCCAACACCATCTGGCAGCAGCAGCAACCCCCAGAACATAGTCTCTATTTCCCTTCTTTCTAATACCAGCCTCCCCACTGTGCCATGTAGAATGCCAGCTCTGTCTGCAACAAATTTGCCGCCCTCTATGACCTCTTTATCACAAATTCCTTTAACCTACTTGCCATTACCGAAACCTGGCTTCATGAATCTGACACTACTTCTCCTGCTTCCCTCTCCCATGGTGGCCTTCTCTGGACTCACTCCCCCAGACCAAGTGGGCGGAAGGGAGGTGGAGTGGGAATCCTTCTAGCCCCATGCAGCACCTATCAGGTAACTTCACCTACCTCCCTCTCTGATACTCTCCTCTTTTGAAGCACATTGCATTCACCTATTTTCTCCTATTCCTCTAAGAATTGCTGTCATTTACCAGCCCCCTGGGCCGGTATCAGCTTTCCTTGATGACTTCTCTGCCTGGCTACCCTACTTTCTCTCTTCTGAAATCCCCACAATCATTCTCGGCGACTTTAACATCCCTGTTAACGCTATCACTACTCTTACCTGAAGCAATGGATACAGGCTCCTACTCACTCCAACGGCAACATCTTTGACCTTTTCTTCTCTTATCTGTGCACTTCATGCAACCTTTCCAACAATCCTCTCCCCCTCTCTGATCACTACCTTATTAGTTTCACTCTCTCCCTGTCTTCCACCTCCTCTCCCTCCAACCGCCTAACAGTTACCCGTAGAAACCTTTGCCACCTCAACCCTTCTCTTCTCTACTCTGCTACTGATCATCTTTATGACCAAATCTCACCCCTGTCCAGCCCCAACCTAGCCACACTCGTCTACAACAGCTCACTGTCATCCTCCCTAGACAAGCTCGCCCCCTCACTACACACAGAATCAGGCCCTGGCCACTACAACCCTGGCAAACAGATAACACCAGAAGTCTCAAAAAGCATAGCCGACTCTTAAGCGTCTGTGGCATAAGACTAAGCTCCAAGAAGACTTCAAACATTACAAATCTGCCCTCCTCAAATACTATTCCTGCCTCCAAACTGCCAAACAGACCTATGTTACCACACTCATTAACGCATTATCATCCAGTCCCTGTCAACTCTTCTCTACCTTTAACACTTTACTCTGTCCTCCATTGCCTCCACCTTCTAATTCACTCACTGCCCAGGAGATTGCCAATCACTTTAAAACTAAGATTGATCACATTCATGAGGAGATCTCCAATGCACAGAAACCACCCCCATTCAACACCCCATGTCCACAGATACATTCACTACTTTCCACATTCAACCCTGATAGTATTAGCAAGGTTGCTAAACTTTTATTGAACACACATCTAACTACCTGCCCCTGTATCCTGCTCCCTCGCAAATGCTATGCTCACCCTCTGACTCAATTCTACACCCTCTAACTCACATTTTCAACCACTCCCTCTCTTTTGGCATCTTCCCAAACTCTCTAAAACAAGCACTAGTCACCCCTATCCTTAAAAAGCCCTCACTGGACTCAACCAATCTTAACAATCTATGCCCATCTCCTTACTCCCCTTCTTCTCCAAACTCCTCAAAAGACTGGTCTACAACCGACTGAGTGACCATCTGACCATGAACAAACTTCTTGATCCCCTTCAATCTGGATTTCGCCCTCAACACTCCACAGAAACTGCTCTCCTTAAACTCACAAATGACCTACTAACTTCTAAAACCAACGGACACTATTCTGTAATACTACTCCTGGACCTCTCTGCTGCCTTTGACACATTGGACCACCCCCTCCTCCTTAAAAAACTCCACTCCATTGGTCTCCATGACTGCGCTCTTCACTGGTTCTCATCCTACCTATCCCACCGCTCCTTCAGTGTCACCTACAACTCTACTTCCTCCTATCCTCTTCCTTTCTCTGTCAGTGTCCCCAAAGGTTCTGTTCTTTGACTTCTCCTCTTCTCAATCTACACCTCCTCACTTGGTCAGTTGATTGCCTCCAATGGCTTTCAGTATCATCTCTACGCTGATGACACACAAATCTATCTCTCCACCCCCCAGCTCTCTACTTCTGTCTCCTCACGCATCACCAACTTACCAACTGACATATCAGCCTGGATGTCACATCACTTCCTCAAACTCAACCTATACCAAACTGAGTTTACGGTCTTTCCTCCCCCACGTGCTAATTCCCCAGATTTCTCTGTCAAAATCAATGGCTCAACTATTAACCCATCCCCCCCACGCCAAGGTCCAAGGTGTAATTCTGGACTCCAAACTAACCTTTTGGCCCCACATCCAATCACTATCCAAAATTTGCCGCCTCAACCTCCGCAACATCTCCAAGATACGCCCCTTCCTAACCAATGACACTACAAAGCGTCTAATCCACTCACTGATCATCTCTCGCCTCGACTACTGCAACTCCCTCCTCACTGGCTTACCTCTAAATAGGCTATCCCCACTTCTGTCCATTATGAATGCTGCTGCCAGGCTCATCCACCTTAAAAACCACTCGGTGTCTGCTACACCCCTATGTCAATCTCTCCATTTGCTGCCACTCAACCAACAAATTAAATTCAAGATACTAACATTAACTTATAAAGCCATCCACTACTTGGCCCCCAGCTACATCACTAACCTGGTCTCAAAATACCAACCAAATCGATCTCTTCGCTCCTCCCAAGACCTGCTGCTCTCTAGCTCCCTTGTCACCTCATCCCATGCTCACCTCCAGGAATTCTCCGGAGCCTCTCCCATCCTCTGGAATGCTCTACACCAATCTGTCCGACTTTCTCCTAGTTTGTCCACCTTCAGACGATCCCTGAAAACTCATCTCTTCAGAGAAGCCTATCTAGCTCCCACCTAACAACTGTACATTTATATTCTCCATCAGCACATCCCCCACAGTTACTACCTTTTGTAACTTTTGATCTTCCCTTTTAGATTGTAAACTCTAACGAGCAGGGCCCTCTTACTCCTACTGTATTTAAGTGTATTGTATTTGTACTGTCTACCCTCAAGTTGTAAAGCGCTGTGTAAACTGATGGCGCTATATAAATCCTGTATAATAATAATAAAATAATTATACCTCATGTTTTTCAGGACAGTTTGATGGTTGATGTTAATGGAAATCTCCTGATTTATGATTTTGGCAATACCACCTATATGTGTGTTATTTGTTCTTTGTACCCATAATAAGACACAATAGTATGCATTGTATCCAAAATGCACAAACCACCAAAGTTCAAGCTGAACCTAGGTATATGTGATACTGATTTGGGATTAAATGTACCATTTCTGTGTTTGCAGATGACACTTATATATGTGGTGGAAAAAAGTTCTTATGGAATGTCTCCAACTTACAAGCAGACAGTGGTTAGTACTACCCCCCTGGCAGCACTAGGTTGTTGGTTAAAATCCCAACCACAGTACTATCTGCATACTCTCCCTGCACCTGCATGTGTTCCCTTTGGGTACTCTGGTTTCCTCCCACATTCCAAAGACATGTTGGTAGGTTAAATAGCTCCTGTCTAAATTGGCCCTAGTATGTGTATGTATGCATGTGAGAGTTAGGGACCTTAGTTTGTAAGCTCCTTGAGGGTAGGGGCACATGAGAATGTATACAAATATATTTAAGCACTGTGTAAACTGATAGTGCTATATAAGTACCTGCAATAAATAAAAAGTTCACTGTTTAATTGGGCAACTATGAGAGAGCAAGACACATGTATTAGTGCCCCTGTGCAAAGCATTAGTAAGATCTCATCTGAAATATGCAGTTCAGGATTGGACACCCATTTACAATATAGCATATCAGAGAACTAAAGAAAGCACAGAGACAGTCAAATAAACTGATAAGAGGCATGGAGGAGCTCATCTATGAAAACAAAAAAATAGCTGAACTGAATTTATTCTCTCTTAGGCCCCTCAGTATTTTGTAGCTTGAATCTCGAAGCTTCAAAATGCTGGAGGAGAAAAAAATCTATTATTCTCTATGGAGATATTCACATCTCCACTACAAGTCGCCTGAAGCCATATGCCTGAAGCTCAAAAAAGTTCTGGAGATTTTTTTGTTGCTCAAATCGGACAGATTGCTGCATTTTTGAAGCTTTTTTTGTTCCATAGAAATGCATTGAAAAGCTTAATTTGAGCATTTGTGAGCATTTTAGTGTATTTTGTCTCACTTTTTTGAGTGTTTTTCTGCTCAAATACAATAATTAAATGAACATAAATAATAATAATATGTATTATTATGATTATGATTATTCATATTAATAATAATAAATACATAAATAAATACATTTAAAAATAAATAAAATTAAATAAATAAATAAAAACCTAACCCCAACCCTTAACCCTAAAATTAACCGTAACCCTAATATTAACTCTTAACCCTAATTCTAAACCCTAACTCTGATATTAACCCCTAACCTTAACTCCTAACCTAACAAAATAAAAAAAATAAAAAATAAGTAAATAAATAAATAAATATTAATAAATAAATTACCCCCTAAACTTTAAACCTAACCCTTAACCCTTTACAAAAAAAGTAAAAAACAATTAACAAATAAATAATAATACATAAATAATAAATAAAAGCAAATTAAAAAGATGAAAAACATGGAAAAAAATATGAGACAGATGATATTTTTTCTATTGGCTAATTTAAAAAAGGCAAAGCTCAAAAAAGCTTTAAAAACATTATACACAAACGTTCGTAAAAAAACGCCTGAAAAAACTTAAAAAATGCAGTGCTCAGGTGTGAATGCAGCCTTAAGAAGAGACTATTAAGGGGGGATGTTATCACCATGTATAAGTACCTACTGTAAGTAGTCCATATAGTGAACTTAGTGTAGAGTTATTTACTTTAAGGTCATTACAAAGCATGAGGGGGCACTCTTTACTTCTGGAGAAAAAGAGATTTATCTTCCAGATAAGGACAAGTTTATTCACAGTAACAAGTGTGAGAATGTAGAATATACTGTACTCCCTAAAGAACTAGTTCTGGCCAGCTCAGTAGATTGTTTAAAAAAAAAGAGCTGGATGCATTCCAAAATGCACAAAATATAACTAAATATTAACAATCAGACATAATAACTCCAGAGTTTGTTGATCCAGGAAAATGCTGATTGCCTCAAGAAGGAATTTATTTTTCCCCTTGAGCAAATTGTACCATGTTTTATATGGTTTTTTTGGCTTCCTCTGGCTCAACTGTGGGTATAGGGTTCTGTATATGAGGTTTTCAATTTTTGCATTTTATTTATTGGTTTCTCTTGGTTGAACTAGATGGAATTGTATCATTTTCAACCTGATCAACTATTTAACTATTTGACTATGTAACCAGTGCTATGAATGTTCATTTTATAAAATTGCTCACTTTTAAAAGTTTACCTCCCTCTGCATGCATTTTAAGATTTGTAAACAGCGATATTTGTTGCAATACTTGAGAAATTGGACCACCTATTGTCAGCTTGTGTGTGTGTGTGGTGTTAAAAAATATGTACATTTCAGGAGCTTATTATTCATTATTCACTATGTAAAAGAGAAGAGCCTTTTATGTCTAAAGGCATCTGGAGAGCAACTATGGTTACAAAGCAGAGTAATAGCATTGCTCCACGTGAGGTCTATATTTACAGATTTCTCTGGGGAGATTTGACAGAGAAATGCTGCCGTTACATCTGTTTACCACGTATATAACATATGATTTTAATGGATTGTATGCATTATCACCTTATGATTATGTATACCAATAATAACGATGGTTCTATTTTATTTATTTAACAGTTCCAAGTTTCTTCTTATTAACAATTATAAATGCAAAGGTATAATGATGTTTCCATTGTTTTCCTGTTTTGTTTTTGCAGTTACCCTTTAAATAAAAAGAAAAACCTGGATGCTTTAAGGCTCCCTTAGGCAGACCTTGTGTTCTGTTGTGGAGGGTTACTGCAATGCATTTTATTAAGGCAGCACATTTATTTAGAATGGGCAGCCAATGCAAAGTAACAGACAAAAAAAAGTCCCTGCACCTATTTTTTAATGCAGTATACTACATTGCATGGCATGTTTGTTATGTTGCAATTAAGTTAAATTAGCACCTACTGTAGTTGTGTATTGGGGTGCCTCTCAAAATAAATAGCTCTAAAAAGCATTGTGCAAAATGATTTGTGTTACCAAGTGTTGCAGTAATGCAAAAGGAAATTGTTAAAAATATCCAGTTAAGGCATACATTTTTCCTTATAATAGGAGAACAGCTGCTATGCAACTGTCATCTGCACACATTTCTGTACCTATTCCCATCATTCTGACTGAAAGTTCTGACCCCCTGTTACTCAGCTAAGATGTACTGAGGAAGAGCATTGTCTATACAAAAGCTACAATTCATAGGTGATATGAGGCCAATTAAGAAATGCAGAAGAGTGAGACTGTTCCTGATGATGTCCTGTGAGACAAAATGTGTTGGGAGGAGCGAGGTTTGCATGGTGATGCACATGCAGGCACAGAAACAGGAAAGGCTAGTGGTGCATGGCTCCTTCAGGCTAATAAGTTGTTATCTCTTAGCGCTGGGCTGAACACTCTTTATTGTAAGTGAGATCTGTGTTTTTAGTTTAATTAAAACATTTTTTATGCTATGCTTCACAAAGGGGAAGCTTAGTGTTTGAAATTACACTGGAGAATGAAACATGCAGCATTTATTTGGATCAGTACTTCATATAGAAGTGGATAAAAGTTTGAACTAACACAGAGGGGTATATTATACAGTATCTCTATATACATATACAGTTGTTTGCAAAAGTTTAGGAACCCCTGACAATTTCCACGATTGTCATTTATAAATATTTGGGGGTTTGGATGAGCAATTTAATTTTGATCTATCAAATAACTGAAGGACACAGTAATAATTCAGTAGTGAAATTAGGTTTATTGGATTAATAGAAAATTTGCAATATGCATTAAAACGAAATTAGACAGGTGCATACATTTGGGCACCCTTGTCATTGTGTTGATTTGAATACCTGTAACTACTTAGCACTGATTAATTGGAACACACAATTGGTTTGGTGAGCTCATTGAGCCTTGAACTTCATAGACAGGTGCATCCAATCATGAAAAAAGGTATTTAAGGTGGCCAATTGCAAGGTGTGGTTCTCTGTGACTCTCCTCTGAAGAGTGGCAACATGGGGGCCTCAAAACAACTCTCAAATGACCTGAAAACAAAGATTGTTCTACATTATGGTTTAGGGGAAGGCTACAAAAAGTTATCGCAGAGATATAGGCTGTCAGGGTCCACTGTGAGGAACATAGTGAGGAAATGGAAGACCACAGGCACAGTTCTTGTTAAGGCCAGAAGTGGCAGGCCACATAAAATATTGGAGAGGCAAAGGTGAAGGATGGTGAGAATGGTAAAAAACAGCCCACAGACCACCTCCAAAGACCTACAACATCAACTTGCTGCAGATGGTGTCACTGTGCATCGTTCAACAATTCAGCGCACTTTGCACAGGGAGAAGCTGTATGGGAGAGTGATGCGAAAGAAGCCTTTTCTGCACACATGCCACAAACGGAGTCACTTGAGGTATGCAAACGCACATTTGGACAAGCCACCTTCATTTTGGTCATAACAAGGGGCGTTATGCATGGCGGCAAAAGAACAGCGTTCCAAGAAAAACACTTGCTACCCACAGTAAAATTTGGTGGAGGTTCCATCATGCTGTGGGGCTGTGTGGCCAGTGCCGGTACTGGGAATCTGGTTAAAGTTGAGGGTCACATGGATTCCACTCAATATCAGCAGATTCTTGAGAATAATGTTGAGGAATCACTCACAAAGTTGAAGTTATGCCGGGGCTGGATATTTCAACAAGACAACGACCCAAAACACTGCTCAAAATCTACTTGGGCATTTATGCAGAGGAACAAGTACAATGTTCTGGAATGGCCATCCCAGTCCCCAGACCTGAATATCATTGAACATCTGTGGGGTGATTTGAAGCGGGCTGTCTATGCTCAGCGACCATCAAACCTAACTGAACTGAAGATGTTTTGTAAGGAAGAATGGTCCAAAATACATTTGTACTCAGAGTCTCTACTTAATCGTGTTTGAAAGCGAACCCGAGGAGGATGAGCAAGTGACCTGTGGTGGGCCGTAGTCACGTGGTTGGTACACCTAAAAGGGGGCATACCCAAGTGAAATGAATAAGGTATAGAGATATTCTTTGTTTTTGTACAAAAAAAAGGGGAAGGGTGGGAGGGACACGAGAAGGAAACCGACAGGAAAGCAAGGAGGAGAAGGGCGGGCATTTATGTGGCCCGGCTCCTCCTATAAATTCAGGCTGACCTGCAGTCAGCCTTCCCATTTGTACTCAGAGTCTCTACTTAATTGTGTTTGAAAGCGAACCCGAGGATGAGCAATTGACCTGGGGTGTGTTGTAGTCATGTGGTCGGTACACCTTAAAGGGGGCAAAAATAAGACCGTAGGATGAGTTTGAACCAAAAACAGATTTATTTGTCATACACTGTGAGAACCTAATCGACCAAATGCATAAATGCTCGTGACATTTCAACTTGTGGATCCAGGATATATCTAGAGAAACATGAAGAATTCCATCGTCCCAATTTTTTAATTATATGACCAAGGACTTCTTGACGAGAGGCAGCGGAGGCCGCACCTATTCTAAAAGAATGTCCTGAGTATGCCCTGGAATTCAAACTGGTTCGAAATCAGGGTGCGGCAATGTTTTACAAACTGTGATGTTGACAGGGGAGCGCTCGGAAAAGGCAACAATCACCAACAGTTGGTCTAAGACTGCGACCAGACACCAGACATTGTTCGTTTTGAACAACCTGATGTTGGTGCCAGTACTTGTCTGCTGCGTCTTGCATGCCTCTAAGTGCAACTGAAAATGATCAGAATGCCTGACCAACTAATTGCCCAAGAGAACACGTGAACTTGACCCTGTCCGAGTGAACTCGCTCGGTTTGAGGAAACTGGTAGGCCAGAAACATAGCTGCTTTTAGCACCAAACTAGGTGTCAGCCTGAAAGGGGACCTATTGAGCATGTCAGATATGTCCCTGAACATCTGGCCTGTGATGGGCAGTCTACTAGCCTTGGTAGGTGGGCTGCTCTTCTGAATCCCTTTGAGAATCGCTTTAACAGGATGTGCTGAAAAAATGGATGTCCTACTGGGATCCTGTAGGGTCAAAAAATGTTGTACGCCTGCAAGATATGTCTTGAACGTACTATATGATAACCTCAGTTGTGAGTGACAGTAAGCAATGAAAGATAGCAAAAAACGAAACCGAATGTCCTGGCCATCCTTCCCGGGAAACCACTTCCAGAAAGACTGAAAAGTTCTCCAAGCTACCTTGTAAGCCTTCTTGGTATTGCTGGCTAGAGATTTATTGATCAACATGGCTGCACCAGCCCAATGCCTATCTAGTCCATCAGTAGCGTTGAGTAATGCGGAGATGGTGTCGCATGGGTGTCTGTACCTGGGACCTGCTGAAAAAATAGTGGAAAATTAAATTGGGAAAGGGAATCAGTGTTAGCAGCACCACTGAGAAATCTGCACTGGATGTGAAACCGAGACTGAAGCGACAGCCAAATCAGCCTACGTACAAATGACATGATCAACACGGATCTGGACCTGCCTTTGTTCACAATCTCGGCAGTAGCCTGATTATCTGTGTGGAATATGACCGTTTGTCCTACCCAGTATTGCCCCCATGTCTGGGCCGCAGCCACTATAGGGTAAATTTCAAACAAAGCTGATGTCTCTACAAACTCGGGCATAGCCAAGATCTCATTTGGCCATGGCCTTGCTAGCCAATGAGTGCCAAAAATGGCAGAATAGCCCCTAGAGGCTGCGGCATCAGACCAGACTCGCAGAGAGGACCTTGATTCTGCCGGGATAAACATTGCAATCCCGTTCCAGTGTTGAAGGAACTCATCCCACATGCGTAAGTCTGATAGAGCCATGGAATCCAACTTGACCCGTGAATCAGAGTCCGGGGCTGAAGGTAGCAAGGCCAGCAGGTGGGAAATTAAGGACCTCCCTTGAGGGATGATCCTCATGGCAAAATTCAGCATACCAAGTAAGGACTGCAACTCTACCCGGGAACCTGCCTGTGAGATCGTGAACGCATGAATACGCTCTCTGATTCTGTCTAGTTTGTCAGCTGGTAACCTAGCCTGCATGGCCTAAGTATCCAACATGATACCTAAAAAAGTGATACTGGCCCCTCCATTTTATGCCATGCCACTGCCAGAGTGATGGCAATATAGGAAGGAGTTTGAAGGCATCCACAATATCTGCCTTGGACAGCCAAGCCCCCTTTCCTGACCTAATGATGCTTTGTATGGCTTGATCCACGGATGCATATTTCAGCGAGAATTCTTCAGACGGAATCAATGAGTTCAGGCTTGGTATGTGCGACCCTTGGGGGGCTGATAAATCATAAATCAAACGACGTTTGTTGGAAAACTTCCCTTTGACCAGACCTAGGGGATTAACCCTCCAATGCTGAAAAGGGGGTGTCAAAAAAGGTCCTATGAGGAAACCTTTCTCAAGTACTGACTGGAGCAGCAAACCTACGGCATCAGTCTCTGCATCTGCTGACCTCAGGTTCTGACATTCATGTGTTTCTAATGGCAATGAAATTAAACCTGTATGGAAACCTCTTGAAAAACCCTCACCTGAAAATCCCTTAAAGTGGGCAATGGATGGGAAGCCAAGCAGGCCTGTAAGTATGACACATCAGTACGGCTTAGTCATGAAGATTTATTTTTAAGCGTGCAGGCTGATTTTGAGTGAGCTCTAAAACAAGCAGTACACACATGCAGCAAACGGCACTGGCTATAGTTACCTACACCGTGGTTAAAATTGTTGCATATTTGAGACTTCCCCAAAAAATATATAGGCCGACCTAACTTATTGAATGAGGAAGACTGAGCCGGGGTCGGGAGCAAACTAGGAAAAGACCGTGATGTGCTCAGTAAGGCAGGAAGTTCCCCACTGGGTCACCAATATGGGGTGTGAGACACTGATTGGCAAGTCGCACAGACCGGCGACCTCAGCCCTGCAAAGTGCCTGCAAAAAGGGTCAGTGTCTATGCTACTCCACGCTGCCACCATCTGGTGCTGGGAAAAAATGACGGCTGCTTTGGCAGAAAAAGATCTATGGTAGTCATAGAAAGCTGACCCTCCGTACTTCTGACCTAATTCTACTACCATGTAGAGGTAAAGATCCAGTTCCTGCCTCCTTCCGCGATTGACAGAGCAAATTATGTCTCTGAACAGACTAAATGCTAGAACAAATTCACAGATGGAGAGTTTCCCATTGAGACTGTGGTCCCTAGTCTTAACCACCACTGACACATGACCGCAAGCATATGATTTGTTATCGGCTACGTCATGAGCTGCGATGAGCAGAGATGCCAGGTTGACGTCTTTGCCATCTGAAATGTCTTTTTTTATGTTTGCCGGGATGAAATGGGCTGAGGTAATGGAAGGAGTATTGGTACAGTTACCTATGGCTGCAGACACGGACAATGGAGACGAGGGAGTCTCTGTCCCCGTAGGAGTTCCTGTAATGGCAGGAGCATCCAGGGCTGGGCCAGGCTACCTTTCCAACACCTCCACCCTAGCATGCAACTCCTGGCAAGAGGTTGCCAGAGAACTGAGTGTGGCGTGGATCTGCGAACGTGATGCTGCAACCGTCCTCAATGTCACCTGCTCAGCATCTGAGCCAGACGTATGGGGAAAAAAGAAATCTAAATAGTTCAGCTTTCCGGGCAGAGGCTGGGTATGAAATACCCCTGTGAGTCAATTCTGCCATGAGTCTTGGGATGGTCCAAGTCCTGAGCGAGGATGTACTGCCATGTTCCGAACCTCTAGCCGGAGGAGGAGGAGTGGAGGCAACCTCTTCAATGTCTGCAGCTTGTGAAATGACCTATGTAACCCAAAACAGCACTGGTCAAGAAACGTATAACTTGCCTTGACCAACCCCCCTCCCCCCGCCCCAACTTAGGGCACTGAAACACACCTGGCAACCATGCGTTGTGAAGGTAAAATGTAAGAAACATTCAGAACGTGTATCGTATGACCAACAGGTGAGGAGACTTGCCACTGCACAAGTCAATTAAGCTATGAAACCATCTCAACCCATTGGTACCTATGAACGTGATAGGTAAGCTGAAGTGGTAACACCGTGACCTGAAGTTTGACACCAACCTACATATCCAATCTATGTGTGTGTGATTATGCAACCAGCCTGCCTGTGTGATCGGCTGGACCTAAAATGCCCATACATGAGCAGGACTGTAACGTGTCCATCCCCTGAAAGTATCTAAGCCGAGTAACCTGAGGCGTGACAGGTAATTACAGAACGATAAACTCAAGCCTATTAACCTGAGAAAAAGTGTCAGGCAATGAAAGGAGTATGAAATTTCAAGATGCATGCATACAGTACATGTGAGAAACGGATGAGGAGACTTGCCATGCACAAGTCAATTAAAAATTCTTGTCTCAATTAGAGTTGAGCGAACCCGAACTGTAAAGTTCGGATCCGTACCGAACTTTGGGGTGTCCATGACCCGGACCCGAACCCGGACATTTGAAAAAAAGTTCAGGTTCTGTGTTTGGGTATTTGATCACGCATGTTGAATAGCTGCAGGGCAGCCAGTCAACAAGCGTTTCACTGGTTTGCCCTTAGAAGCCATCACAGCCATGCCTACTAATGGCATGGCTGTGATTGGCCAGTGCCTCATGTGACCCAGCCTCTGTATAAGCTGGAGTCACGTAGTGCTGCATGTCACATGCTCTCAGGCTAGTCTAGGGAGAGGATGCTGCCGAAGCTGTGAGGGACAGATTGCAGATATTAATAACATCTCATCCTGCATTACAGAACGATCTGATTCTGGACTAGGTAGAGATTACTACTACTACTTTGAGGGACAGATTGCAGATCTCATCCTGCATTACAGAAAGATCTGATTCTGGACTAGGTAGAGTCTACTGCTTTGAGGGACAGTTGCAGATCTCATCCTGCATTACAGAACGATCTGATTCTGGACTAGGTAGAGTCTACTGCTTTGAGGGACAGTTGCAGATCTCATCCTGGATTACAGAACGATCTGATTCTGGACTAGGTAGAGTCTACTGCTTTGAGGGACAGATTATTGTTCTAAAATCATCTCCTAGTTCTATAGGGTCAGGTTCCTGCTGTTGCTGTAAGGGACAGATTATTGTTCTAAAATCATCGCCTACTCCTATATGTCGTTGTCGTCCTTGGAGTGGGATATCCTCATCCGCTACTAAAATCTTGTTATTAGACAGGGAATGTCGTTGTCGTCCTTGGACTGGGATAT
>BLSH010411295.1:120336-133359 GCA_018402905.1 Glandirana rugosa | reverse complement strand
GATAAATTCTTAAATAATGATGTTTTTTTACTTAAAATCTTGTTATTAGACAGGGAATGTAGTGGTCACCCTTGGAGAGGGATATCGTCATCCTCTACTAATATCTGTTTATTAGACAGGGAATGTCGTGGTCGTCCTTGGACTGGGATAACCTCATTCGCTACTAAAATCTTGTTATTAGACAGGGATTGTCGTTGTCGTCCTTGGACTGGGATATCCTCATCCGTTACTAAAATCTTGTTATCAGAAAGGGAATTTCGTTCTCGTCCTTGGACTGGTATATCCTCATCCGCTACCAAAATCTTGTTATCAGACAGGGAATGTCGTTGTCGTCCTCTAGTTCTAAAGGGAGAGGTTCCTGCTGTTGCTGTAAGGGACAGACTATTGTTCTAAAACCATCGCCTACTCCTATATGGTCAGGTTCCTGCTCTTGCTTTAAGGGAAAGACTATTGTTCTAAAATCATTGCCTACTCCTATAGGGTCAGGTTCCTGCTGTTGCTGTTAGGGACAGATTATTGTTCTAAAATCATCGCTTACTCCAATAGGGTCAGGTTCCTGCTGGTGCTGTAAGGGACAGATTATTTGTCTATAATCATCTCCTACTGCTATAGGGAGAGGTTCCCACTGGTGATGTAAGGGACAGATTATTGTTCTAAAATTCATTTTTTTGTAGTAATAAATTCTTAAATAGTGCTACATAGTACATTTGCGGGCAGAATGAGGAGAGCATCAAATAAGGGACGTGGTCGTAGTGTTGCTGGTGCTACTGGTGTTGCTGGTGTCGGTGAAGCTCCTGTTGGAAGGAGAGGACGTGGTCGATCTGTGTCAGCTACACGCACAGGTGAAACACCTTCCTCAGGTAGCCGACAGAACCTTCAACATTATATGGTAGGCCTGAATGCCGCTCAACGAATGGTGAGGCCAGAAGAAGTACAGGTGATAATAGATTGGGTGGCTGACAGTGCCTCCAGTTCCTTCACATTGTCTCCCTCCCGATCACTTGATGAAAGCTCAGAGTTGGCACCTGAACCCCATGGCCATCTGTCTTTCACTTCAGCCCCTTGTAAATTAGCCAAGCAGCCTGAGCCCCAAGTCATGCAAGAGACTCTTATGCTTTTTGATGACTCTCCTGGTGTGCTTTCCTTGGGCCATCCACATAGCCCCAGAAGTGGAAGACATTTACTACACCGATGCCCAGCCACTTCTGTTGTAGGATGAGGACATAGAAACACCAGCGCAGCACGTCTCTGATGATGATGAAACACATGTGACAACTGCTGCAGCTTTCCTCAGTGTGCAGACTGACAAGGAAGGCAGTGGTGAAGGGTGGGTGGAAGATTATGTGGAGGAGGATGATGAGGTCCTAGACCCCACATGGTAGTCGCACAGAGGCTCCAGCACAGCAAAAGAGGAAGCAGGTCCCCTAGACAGTAGACCTGCTACTACCCACCGCACCCAGGGACCTAGCACACCAAATGCAGCTCAAAGGTGTTCCCCCGTGTGGCAGTTCTTCAGACAATGTGCTGACGACAAGACACGAGTGGTTTGCAAGATGTGCAATGATAGCCTGAGGCGAGGACTAAATGTTCTAAACCTGAGCACAACCTGCATGATCAGGCATCTAAATTCAAGGCACAAGCTGCATTGGAATAATTACCTCAAAATCCTAGAAGGGTCTCGGCCTCCTCCTGCTTCCTCTTCTGCTGCTGCATCGGCCTCTACCTCCACCTCTACAGTGCCAGTATCACCTGCCACCCAGCAAACAGAGCATGTGACAGCAACGGCACCATGTCCGCCACCGTCCCCAAGCATTTCCACACAGTCCCATGGAAGCTTACAGCTCTCCATCTCCCAAACACTGGAGAGAAAGAGGAAGTACCCCCCTACCCACCTGCGATCCCTGGCCTTGAAGGCCAGCATTTCAAAATTCCTGGCCTTTGAAATGCTGTCATTCTGTCTGGTGGACACGGACAGTTAAAAACCTGAAGGCGGTGGCGGTCCCACAGTTTGAGGTTCCCAGCCGCCACTACTTTTCCAGGCGAGCATCCCTTCCCTGCACAAACAAGTCGGGGACAAGATCAAGTGTGCACTGCGCAACGCCACCTGTGGCAAGGTCCACATAACCACTGATACATGGACCAGTAAGCACGGGCAGGGACGCTATATCTCGCTAACTGCACACTGGGCAAATGTAGTGGCGGGTGGGCCTGAGGCGGCTAGCCATTTGGCGCATGTCCTTCCGCCACTGAGGATTGCAGGGCATTTCTATTTTCCTCCTGTTGCCTCCTCCTCCTACTGTGCTTCCTCCTCCTCTACCACCTCCTCATCCGCTCAGCGTAACACCTTCACCACCAACTTCAGCACATCCAGAGGGAAACGACAGCAGGCTGTTTTAAAACTGATATGTTTGGGGGATAAACCCCACACTGCGCAGGAGCTGTGGACGGGCATTGAACAACAGACCGATGAGTGGTTGTTGCCACTGAGCCTCAAGCCCGGCCTGGTGGTGTGCGACAATGGGCGAAATCTCGTAGCAGCTCTGGGCCTAGCCGGTTTGGCGCACATCCCTTGCCTGGCGCATGTGCTGAATTTGGTAGTACAGAAATTTCTAAAAAACTACCCGTATATGTCAGAGCTGCTGCATAAAGTGCAGTTCCTCTGTGCGCACTTTCAGCATTTTCACCCTGCTGCTGCTCGCCTGTCTGCACCTTGCACATGCTGGAGAGACTGTGCGAGCAGCAGCAGGCAATAGTGGAGTTTCAGCTGCAGCACACACGGGTCAGTCGCTCTGCGGAACAGCACCACTACTCCACCAATGAGTGGGCCTCCATGCGAGACCTGTGTACCGTATTGCGGTGTTTCGAGTACTCCAACAACAGGGCCTGTGCCGATGACGCTGTTCTTAGCGTTACTATCCCACGTCTATGTCTTCTTGAAAAAACACTTCGGGCCATGATGGAAGAGGATGTGGCACAGGAGGATGAGGAGGAGGAGGAAGAGGGGTCATTTCCACAGTTATTAGGCCAGTCATTCACAAGTGGCTCGGAGGGTGGGTTCCTGCACCAGTATAGGTCAGGTAAAAAATATCCAAGCCAGGGCACAGTTCTGGAGGATGAGGAGGACAAGGAAGATCATGAGGAGGAGGAACCGCAGCAGGGTGGCACCCAACGCAGCTCGTGTGCATCACTGGAGCGTGGCTGGGGAGATACGGAGGACACAGATGATACACCTCCCACAGAGGACAGCTTGTCTTTGCCTCTGGGCAGCCTGACACACATCTCCGACTACATGCTGCAGTGCCTGCTCAACAACAGTCGAGTTGCCCACATTGTAACTTGTTCTGATTACTGGGTGGCCACCCTGCTGGATCCTCATTACAAGGACAACGTGCCATCCTTAATTCCCTCACTGGAGCGTGAGAGGAAGATGCACGACTACAAGCGCACACTGGTCAACGCGCTGCTGAGGGCATTCCCAAATGACACCGGGGGCTCAGTGGAAGCACAAGGTGAAGGCAGAGGAGGAGGAGGAAGAGGCCGCCAACGCAGCTGTGGCATCGCCAGCACCTCAGAAGGGGTTAGCATGGCCGAAGCTTTGTCAGCAGCCCACCACAACAAACAGCACCACCAGCTGATAGGCAAGGTCTTAGCAGGAGGCAGCATTTCAGCAATGTGGTGGAACGGTATGTGTGCACACCCCTACACGTACTGACTGATGGGTCTGCCCCATTCAACTTCTGGGTCTCCAAATTGGCCACATGGCCTGAGCTTGCCCTTTATGCCTTGGAGGTGCTGGCTTGCCCTGTCTAAATGTGTGTTTAGCACGGCAGGGGGCGTTATCACAGACAAGCGCAGCTGCCTGTCCACAGCCAATGTGGACAAGCTAACATTTATTAAAATGAACCAGGCATGGATCCCACAAGACTTGTCTGTACCTTGTGCTGAATAGACATTTAGACCGGCCTCACACAGCCATTGGTATACTTATTTATTTGAATATGCCTCAATAGTTTGGGGGCTACCCCAATTAAAAAACAAACAAACAACAAAAAGTGTTGTCTACCTCCTCCTCCTCCACCACCTCTAATTCCACCTACACTGCCACAGTCACGGCCTAGTCAACCTCTAGGCTCCTACTCCACATCCACCCCCCCTTCCCATTTTTATTTTTTTATTTGATTTTAAGTTATTTTCCCTATCCCCATGTTTTTGTAGGGCACTTGTCCTACTCTTACCCCCATTTTACTTCCTTTTGCAGCCCTCTAGCACTTGCCAGGACTTTTTTACAGCCATTTTTGTACCGAAAAGTTCGGGTCCCCTTTGACTTCAATGCAGTTCGGGGTAAAGTTCGGGTCAAGTTCGGAACCGAACCCGAACTTTTTCGCAAAGTTCGGCCGGACCCGCTGAACCCGAACATCCAGGTGTCCGCTCAACTCTAAGTCTCAATCTGTCTGCAACAACCCCATACCCCTATGATCATTTGATGTCCGAACTTTGTGTGCAACGAAACTGACCATTTAAATAACGTACATGTGTCACATGCGAACTTATGTCAGAAAATTTGTTTTTTTCTTTTTTTTTGCACCTACCTGATCTGGACTGAACCGACAATGTATGCACGTCGTGATCCTAGTCGATATGCTGGTGCAACTACAGAAAAAGGAAACATAACATACGGATGCTACTACTGAAAAACACCTGGCTTGAAAACAGGTTTGAAATACGTATTTGAAACTACCCTCGCAAGTTGGAGAGTGGTAGAAACCGTAAGAAAAGAAAACCGTATGTGCGTCATGACAATTGGCCGAAAGCCACATGTTCCTGACTGGGAACCAGCCTGAAAGCCCAAGGTATACACGTCTGGATGTGCCTGCCATGACAAACACGGCCACTGGAAGAGAGCTTGTAGCAACTGCCAGGTTCAATTGTCCCTGAGAGCTTGAGTGATTGTGAGATGACTGTACAACCATGATACCTACCATGCTTACCACGTGCGTGCGACCAGACACTGTTTGAAAATTTGCAGATGATTGTGCGTCCGTATGTGCTTGCAACAATTAGCACAATGTGCCGAGGACTAGAAGTGCTTGCCGTGATTAGCAAGAGGACTATGCGTCCTTGGTGCTCACAACGTGCCACTGCATGCTTGTGCCTGAAAAATGCCTGCATTTATTTGGCTGACTGCATTCGTGAGAGCTCGTCATGATTGTAAATACGTGATTGAGTCCGCCAAGGTGCAGCAGTGGTTGTCACCTGATTGTGACCGTAAGTGCTGTAATGTTGGTAAGGGATGCTACCGTCTGAAGTGCTTGCAACGATTGCAAGTTGACTACGCATCCGTGAGTGCTTGCAATGATTGCAAAGGTAATGTGTGACTGAAACTGCCATACATGTGTGTATGCTTTGCCCGAGGGAACGTGCTGTTCTATTGATTTTTTTTTTTTGTTATTATATTTTTTCTTTTTTTTTTGACATGGCAGCCCCGCTGAAAACCAATATGCCTAGCAATTGATTACCCCACCACAACCTCTGATCGAGCCTGGCCAGCCAGCCCAGTACCCCCCAACCTCCTCTATTGATCCGTTATGTGTGGAGGTGCATGCCACAACAACCTTCGCAATTGATACCCCACAACTGTAAGTTATGACAGAAGCCAAAACTCAAACAGTGAGGAGGGGGGGTGGCCTGCTAGAGCATGCAGAAAAAACTAGCATGCTCATCTGTACAGCCTATCATGAGGCAAAAGCATTCACACCCCCTCCCCCCCATCTGCCGCTGGTCACCAACAAGGCATGCCTGAGAGACATCCCTATCAATATCCTTCGGAGGTGTCCTGACCAGCACCCTAATGGGACAACCCCATGACCTGTGACCGCCGTGTAGTATGTAACTTGAAAAAAAAAACTCAGGTCTAACTGACACCTTGCTAGATTGACATAATTTGCAAAATAATTGCTTGAAAGTGATAGCCATCTGCAACCTTTAACAAAGACTGTATAGACCATGGAAAACGTCCTTCAACCTATTTATGAATCACAAGCGTTTTCAGCCCTTTAAAATATGCCATAGCCGGTGCATGCCCCATGCCGCACGGAGGTCTGACCCCCCCCCAGTGACACAATGTGGAGCCGGCCGCTCCTATTGCCCCCCCTTGGCCCTATACCTGATGCCTCAACGAACGGGATGCACCGCTCCCTGCACCAGCCGCATGTCCTCCTCGATTGAAACTAAATCCGGAGTTGCCAGAAATGACACGTGAACCGACACGAGAAGGAAACCGACGGGAAAGCAAGGAGGAGAAGGGTGGGCATTTATGTGGCATGACTCCTCCTACAAATTCAGGCTGACCTGCAGTCAGCCTTCCTATTCATCCAGAATCCAGACACTCATTACAGGCTATAGGAAGTGTCTAGATGCTGTTATTTCTGCTAAAGGAGGCTCTACTAAATATTGATGTGATTTTTCTGTTGGGGTGCCCAAATTTAAGCACCTGTCTAATTTTGTTTTGATGCATATTGCGCATTTTCTGTTAATCCAATAAACCTCATTTCACTACTGAAATATTACTGTGTGAAATTGCTGATCCAAACACCCAAATATTTATAAATGACAATCATGGAAATTGTCAGGGGTTCCTAAACTTTTGCATACAACTGTATATATATTCATATTCACCAATACTTACTTGAACCAAACCGAGGTGTGTTTGGTGTGTTTGGCTTATCAGTATTTATAAACTGGTTAAAAAGTAACACTAAACATTGGTGATAACCACTAACAACCTTAGACCATAGAGAGTATGAATCATTAATAATTACTCTCTGGATACAGTCTTTTAGCCAATTATCTATCATTTGCAAACTTCATTTTCTAAGCCTATAGACTTTAACTTTCCACTGCATTGTCACTTTATGGAAATACTTTTGACCTTAATTAGCTGATGGCAATTATGCACCTGAGGAATGGCACTTTGTTAGCATATAGGTTTGTAATTTTTATATGTTACATAGTTACATAGTTAGTCAGGTTGAAAAAAGACACAAGTCCATCCAGTTCAACCAAAAAATATGTTAAATATTATATATATATATATATATATATATATATATTTATTAATGAATTGGACCTGTATGGTATTTATGTGGATGACATATAGCCACTTAATGATCATTACAATGGGTATTTATTTATTCATTCACCATTTAACCTTAGCACTTTGAATTGCAGAAACAAATTAATCTGATTTGCCAATATATTCACTTATAATCACTGTTTACCTTTGACGCTGCCAAATTGAATGAATCACTGAAACAGAATATATGTTTTGTACTAGTTTACTATATGCCTTTCATGGTGAGCTTTTAGCATAACCCAAAGCATCTCCATGAATATATCATTGACAGATCTGCAGCAGTAACATAATCTAATAAAGTGTGCATATGTTGCATTTGATAATTGAGGACCCTGTCACAATATGATATTTTGCTAAAAAACAAAACAAAAAAAAAAAACGTATATATGAGAACGAGAGAAACATTTGCTGACTTGTATTATCTTCTTGATGAAGCAAGGGACTGGCTGCAGATTCATTTTCCTGGTGATTTCCCTGATGGACACTTCCAGACTGCCATGGTCAGGAGTTGGCACAATAACCCCAGGGAAAAGGTCAGAAATGATGCTATCAAAAAGCGGAATGTCATGGGACAAAAACTGCAAATTGAAAATAATAAGAAAAAAAGAAAAAGATTACTGAACATTCAATGTACAAAGTAAATACATATGCCCTCTATGTCACTATGTAAATATTGTTTGTAATAACTCCCAAATATATATATATATATATATATATATATATATATATATATATATATATATATATACACACTGTATATATATATATTAAATAAAAATATTTAAAACAAGGTTCGACTAGAGCTGTAAGCATTTTTTTATTTTAAAACTAAACATTTAATACAGAATATTTCTACATGATTGTACAATAGTATTTGCAGAGCATAATGAAAGTCCGACAGTACTTGCTAACTTTTTATTTGGCAGGTGTGAAAAGGGGCATTGGAACCCAAATGTTTTAGGTCTATTAGGTGAAGTGCAGTGAAGTTTTGGAAGTTCTCAGAGTCCTTCCACATCAGGTTTGATGAGCTGGTTGACATGAAAAGGGTGTATACTTAAGAAAGAGCTAAAGTAGATAGCTTAAAACCGCCTCTTGCAGCTGGGTGATTTTGCCTTACAATGTCTATTTCTGAACGCTGTCAAGCCACTGGGAGGGAAAGTAAACTTTGGGTTGCTGGAGTCATAGTTACACAGGACAATTAACTCCAATGTAACAGCACTGATTAGCCCTGTGCTATCAAATAGAGTAAGGAACAAGCTTCACCATACCCAGAAATATTAGAAAGCTCCCTTGACTCCCAGTGCGGAATGAAGCATTTAGGAAACAAAGAAAAGGTAATCATAAGGGAATTAGACAAAGCACACTCTTGCGTTACCCATTCAGTGCAAAGTATGTCTCCCGATAGCCGCCTTCACCTCCTAGCAAGGTATATTCCCCGATCCTTTGCTACCGCCTGGCTCCTAGGTATTAGGGAGCATGTAACCTCCCCCATGTGACAATACTTAAGCCTGAGCAGCCAATTGTCATTAGGAAGTCATTGAGAGATTAACCATGAAAAAGACAGTGTGGGCAAAATGACAGTGTTTCTTTAAGCCTAATGTAAATTGGTTATCTGCTTCCTAAAAAAATTCTGGAGAAATCAACTAATCTTGAACATTCCAGAAAGGAAGCAGAGGCATTGTCTGGTGAAATGTATGCAGATGAATCCACTACTCTTTTCTGTGGTGACATTTTAAAAGACATGCGGGGTCATAAACATTGCAATTAAGCTATAGCATGCAGTTTATCTTCTCTTCTGCCTTGTAATTGTCAATCGATATGAAATGACACCGGAGAAAAGCAAAACTGCAGAAGCTCATGCTTGCTGTCATGCATTTTCCTTCTCAGAAGTACGCATTATGGAAGCAGTGGCTGTAGCTAGACCCTACCTTGGGCAGATTAACGTCACGTATTGATCGAAGCATCAGCACATCCTCCTTTTCATCTGGGAATTTAACCTTCAGATTTCCAGCAGCTGTTAACACAGATTTAACTGCCCTCATTCCATAGTCATAGTGATGCTGTGAAGAGAGCTGAAGACAAATCTGGCTAGTTACCATAGTATTAATGATATCAAATTCTCCTTAGTCCAAGTGAAACCTCCCTGTGGCTTTCAAGAGACATTTTATTGTCAGTAGTATACTGTATGATACAGTTTATTGATATTATAGTGAAAATCACTCTTATTAAAATCTTTTAGCTATTCTCACATCCTTCATCTATTCTAAACTTCATCACATATCCTAAGTTTGATGAAAGTGGCAAATTCATGCAGTGTAAAAAAATTCTAACATTCAACATAGAAAAGCAGTAAAACCTAATTACATTACTATTTGATAAACCTGACACAGGCTTTAAATACAGCATTATTTTGATAAACTTAGTTTAAATATTTCTCCATCTATAAAGATGTTTGGAATAAATCAATACCTACTTAGGTTTGATGACTGCATTGAATAAATAAGAGTAAGACATCATTGCATCATTTTATTTATGATAAACTAGAAAAGAATTAAAGCTGAAAAAAGATCAGTGCTGAGTATTTGGGTGGTAAGCATTGCATCAATTACACAGTGACAAGAAGCAGAATGAAGGAAGCTATGAATAATGGAATCACAAGGCACAAAGCGGATGGGATGTCAAGTCTTTGTGCAGCAGGTCATGTATTCACCCTAAAGGGTAATGGTTTTCTATCAGACAATAGCCCTATATCCATCTTATCACATTCCTCGGAAAAGTGCCTGGGCACAAAGTGGTAAGATAAAATGTTAGGTTGAAACAATACTAATATGTATAAATGGGGGGTGAGCAAGATGAGAAAACCTCAGGCAGAAAGTAATCTTATCTGAGAATCTGGGACTTGTTTGAGTGAGAATGGGAGCGGGTGGGGGAACTTCTTAATAACCAGTCATAAAAGTAACTAAATGAATAAAGACATTTGTGACATGCTTTAATTGTTTGGGGGATGAATACATATTAAACTATCAAAACATTGCGAGGATAAAATTAGATTCATTAATCAAAGCAAAGCAAGGCTGAGAGCTGGCTGTGAAGACATGATGTAAATACATTTTCAGTTCTTTTAAACTCTATCTACCTGAACACTGTAATATTTAATATTTTGTAATATATATATATATATATATATATATATATATATATATATATATATATATATACAATATTGTGATACATGGGACTAAACGTAAGATCACTGTTTTGAAAGAACACGGGATAAACAACAATGGAGGACAAGGTCAGATGTAGGAAGAGGTGTTGAAATGGAGCTAGAGAGTAAATGGAGGTATTAAAACGGTTGGAAAAAAAACCATCTATAAAATGCATTAAGCTATAAAAACCAATGTTTTCAGCATAAATGAATCAGCACAAGGAAATATTGTTTTCCTTTAACTTGACAGGATTTGAGAGTAAATATCTATGATGGTGCTAAAAACTAAGGAAAAAGTTTTGGCTACACATACACTTCTAAACTAAAAATGTGTCAAAAGGGCAATATAAAGCCCCAATAAGTAAAATAGTCAATTAGCATAAACTAATTAATACAGATGCCTAATTTTTTCACTGCTGTCTTAGACCCCAAAAAACTGGCGCCTATCAAATACACACAAAGTTCTCTCTCTTCTTTTAATCTTCAACCTATATATAAGCTTATAATATGTCTTATCTGTGGGTATCATGGAAAACACCTAAGTCTGCACCATTTAATACATTCTGTCTTCATCTCAGGTCGATGACATTAGTGTCACACTGCACACTGAGCGTTCTGTGATTGCAAGAGTTGTAGTTCTGTGATGGTGGCTCCCACACCCATGCACAGGACTGACCTTATCATGTCCCGGCCATTCAAGTGGTCGAAGAGCACAAACCCAGATAGAAGCACCAGCACAAGTGATAGCTCAACGCTGGAGGGTTTCATTTCACAGCTAAGTCTGTCATATTATGCTAATATGTGGTGCAGAGTTAACCGCTTGCTGACCGTATACTGTAAATATGCAACAGCAAGGCGCTCTGATGGGCAGGATGCTGGGGCGTACATGATCATTCGGGACAAAGGCAGAACAGTGATCTATGTAAACAAGGCAGATCGCAATTCTGTGAGAAGTGAAGGTTGTGATCCTGTGTTTCTACAAACCAGGAACATGGATTTCAGCCTTCCCATAGTACAAGCACCCCTCACACAGTTAGCAAGCACTCCCTATGGCACACATTTAACCCTTTTGATCACCCCTGATGTAAACTCACACCCTGCCAGTGTCATTAGTACAGGACAGTGCATATTTTTAGCACTGATCACTGTATTAGTGTCACTGGTCCCAAAAAAGTATCACTTAGTGTCTGATTTGTTTGCTGCAATGTCGCAGTCCCGCTATAAATTGCTGATCACCGCCATTACTAGTAAAAAAAAAAAAAAAATCCATAAATCTATCCCATAGTTTGTAGATGCTATAACTTTTGCGCAAACCAATCAATATACGCATATTTGGATTTTTTTTTACCAAAAACATGTAGCAGAATACATATTGGACTGAATTGATGAAGAAATTAGATTTTTTTTATTGGATACATTTTATAGCAGAAAGTGAGAAATATTGTTTTTTTATTTCAAAACTGACGGTCTTTGTTTGTATAAAGTGCAAAAAATAAAAACTGCAGAGGTGATCAAATGTTGCGCAATTGTCAGTTAAAATAATGCAGTGCTGTATCGCAAAAAAATGGCTTGGTCATGAAGGGGGGTTAACCCTTCCAGAGGCCAAGTGGTTAACCGGTTCCACACCGCGCGCAGTATATTTACTGCGGCGGTGTGGACGCTTAGCACGAATCGCCGTAAATAGGCGGCAATTTGCGCAGGTGCAGCTAGGGAGTGAGCGGGCAACGCCGGCGGCGTGCTCTCATGCCCGACACACTCCGGAGGAGTGTGCCCACGGCTCGGGCTGACCCGATGTCCACTGAGCCGCAATGAGCTGCTAGAGCCAAAGAGCGGGGAACCGCCGTGTTTACATCCCGTGTTTACACCCCTGCTCTTTCAATGGGGACATGAGAGATCTACTGATCCCTGTCACTGGGATCAGTTAGATCTCTTATGCCCATGGTAGCCCAGCCACCCCACAGTTAGAACACGCCCAGGGAACACAGTTAAGACCTTCACTGCCCCCTGCAGGTTAACCCCTTCACTGCCAATGACATTTACACAGTAATCAGTTGACATTTGAATTTCTGATCGCTGTATAAATGTCATTGGTCCCAAAAAAGTGTCAGATCGCTGCCGTTACTAGTAAAAAATAAAAATCCCAGAAATTAATTCTCATCATCCGTAAACGCGGCAACTTTTGCGCAAACCAATAAATAAACACAGATTGCAATTTTTTTACCAAAAATATGAGGAAGAATATAAATTGGATATTTCAGTAAGATTGTTGCGCTAGTTTATCCATCACTAACATAAATCATAAAAAATTAACCCATAAATTGACATAAATTCAATATCCGTGCAAAACATATATAAAAAACAATGTGTTTCTTTCTTTATACAACTAATAATAATAAGAAGAAGAAAAGTCCATAGAACGTTCATTTACGAACATAATAATTTAGCAGTCCAATTATTCGTGGGTATTTTTTTCAAGGAAGAAAAAAAAGGCAATAGTCATACATCCAGTGTGTGTTCAATGGAAAAAAGGAAAACAAGAGCTTGCATCACTTATCCACCACCACCGGTCACACAGGCACCTTAGTGAAAAAAATTTGAGGGATAAAACACCCTTACCAGAAGGGTAGACCCACTATTTCTAGTAAGGGTCAGCCACGCTTGCAGATATAGCCCCTGTCTCTTA